>JADLZN010001584.1:0-338547 GCA_018155175.1 Sinocyclocheilus anophthalmus | reverse complement strand
GATACTGCATGCGAGGACTGCGCCCTATATCTCCCAGCACCAACACGCAAACGTTCAGATGTGCACGTTCATCTCGCCCCTTTAATCCACTGGCTAGTACAAAAATAAGCACCACTACAGCGACTGGTAGAAGAGCCCACGACAAGCTTAACCCCGATGAAAGTCCTAAAAGAACCAATGAAACTGTCACTACAGCTACTGCCGCATTGGCATCCGCCATTGTGTTTTCCTGATTATGACGTGGCTGAACGTAGGGCAGAAAATTTAAAGAGACACGAACCACTGGCGAACACCTGATACACATAATTATAACTACATTCATATTCCTCAAGAGCATGTCACTTCGTACATTTCAAATATTTTTTGATTTAAATACGTTCTTAAATAATACAGTTGAATGTATTACTAATAAACATTCACCATTTATCTAATATTTTTAGAGAATTGTCTGTTAATTCGATTTAGAACAATTAAAGGCACAATATGTAAGTTTTTTTTATTAAAATAACCAAAAACCACTAGAACAGTTTTATATACTTTGTTGACTTGTGTACTTACACTATCCCAAAAGTTTCAAAGAATGTTTAAATCCAGAGAAAAAAAAATTTAACTAGTGACACGGACCGTGTCCACAGTGTCATTGTGTCGCCTGCCAATGAAGTCATAACCCCTCGATTTCCGGTTTTGTAGAAAACATGGAAACACCAAAGACGCTGTAATATGTTGTGTGTTTTAATAGACCGTGACGACCATACAACGTACATTACAGAACTTCAAGGTATATAGTATGATATTTTTTTTTTAAACAGCGCTGCTTTACCCCACATATGCACGACCGGAAGTAGCGGAAGCGCTCGACTGTGGCATAAAAAAGCTCCGCTGCTTGCGAGTAGTGGTGTCACGCTCGTTCAGCGGCCTCGTTTCGCTTCGTCGGCTTTCAGCCTCACTCTGCTTCATTCTACTACGTTAATAAAGCATTAGCTCATCCATGAACATGATTTCTGACCGAGTCCCGTCGGATTGAATCGGCTGTGGAAGACCACAACTCCCATGATTCCACAATCAGTCACGGCGTCATCAAACTACGCATTTGTCTATTTGTTTATTTTGAATACACGCCCTCTAGCGACGAAAATTACATATTGTGCCTTTAAATTCAAGATTATTTTGCTAATTATTATTATATCATTATAGCCTATAATAATAATAATAATAATAGGCTTATAATAATAATAATTTGTTGTTATTATTATTATTTTATTACTACTACTACTGATATAGTCAATAGAGAAATATGCTGTTAGCAGCCAGATGATGTAGCTACAATACCAGCAATGATTTTTCTAACTTTTTTCGAAAGAAAGAAAGAAAGAAACCTGTAATTTAAACTGCCAAAGGAATAAGGAGAAATCCCACTCAAAACATATGCTGGAATATTTTCCAGCAAAAGCAATATTATTCAAACTATGTGGTATCCCAGGGTTTACTAGCCCTAAGCACTGCAGTCACGCCATCTGCGCTGAAACATTCGTTGCGCGTCTACATAGCGTTGCGTGGTAGTGATGGCCATGAAGCTTCGAAACCTTTCCAAATCATTTCATTTAAAGAGTGGGTAGGAGCGCGTATCAAACTGAAACCACAGTCAATTCATCGAGACTAATAGGCTAATTAAAAAACACATCATACAGGCACTTCTTATTTAATGGTATTTTATTGTTAAATTGCATTTAATGTATTAAACTTTCAATTAAACATTTGCAGTGAGTTTGTAAAATGTTTTTGTAAATTGTTTTATGCATGTTACTATTAGAAAAAATGTATTAAAGAAAAAATAAATAGGTAGTCCGCCAATTCTTGGTCGCATAGTGGCCGGTATCTGCTCCTAATCTGTCAATCATAAAAAAAACTAGGGATGGGCATTTTTGCCAATTTTTCCTTCAATCGCTGCAAAGCTCAGTAAAACTATTAATCGTATAACTGAGGGGGTAGGGCTATGAGCGTCATGGCAAAAATTATCATTTTTATTTCTAATATCAGATCAGACAATCATCATTGTCATGATCGTCTGTCACTGTCACGTTCAAATACTCGAATACTTGTACCCGTCCCTAATATAAACATTGACATGGATAAACATGGACCAGCTTTTATATCCAGTCTGTAATCACCACAGACTGAGAGCGTCAAGGATATAAATGGTTTCTATGGGGTTCAAAAGAGCATATGTGTGTGTCTTTGAATGTGTATGTTCATGTTGTTTGACCATGGTCACTGGGCCGGGGCGATCACTCACAGTCGTTCAGAGAGTGAGAGTTAGAAGCTCTCTACAGAGAGGCTGGGAGTGACCTTTCTCTTTTTTTTTATTCATTACCGTTCCACTTCAGCAGTCACAAAGATACAGCACACATACACACACTCCATACACAAACAGACAGGGGTTTCATGTTGTTCAGCTAGTCCATTTCTGATTATTTTCAGGTTTAAGTAAAAAGTACTTGGTCTTTTTCAAGGGTTGAATCACCTGCTTCAGTGATACTGGTGTGTAAGCTGCTGTGAAAGAGAGTTATTATCATAATTATGGAAAAAGAATTGCTGTCTTTAATCCCGCTGTGTGAATAACTTTATGCTTCTTGCTAAAACAAGTGCCTGATTAAAAACTGATTAAAGCTCAGGAGATGTTAAACAGGTACTGGGCTGTATCTTACATGTTTTAACCACTTTGCATCAATCATAATACTACAGTATACTGTAAAGTTTTCAACAGAATTTGAACGCCGTTGGAATTTCCATTAGCATTGCCATAAGCCCTATTTAGGAGGCACACTATTTCTCTAACAATCATACAAATCTGAAAACGCAAAGAAATATGACAATGTTATTGATAAACTTCTACTTACAGAGGTAAAGTGTAAAAAAGCCATTTGAACAAGATTTACCTCTGAGCCAAAATAAATACATAAATAAATTACTATTAAAAATTGTAGCAATGTGTTGTGTGTGTGTGTGTGTGTGTTTGGTGTGTATAAAATTATATTATATATATAGATTATATATATTTATTATTATTATATATATACAGTGGGTACGGAATGTATTCAGACCCCCTTATATTTTTCACTTTTTGTTATATTGCAGCCAGTTGCTAAAATCATTCAAGTTAAGTTTTTTTCCTCAATGTACACACAGCACCCCATATTGACAGAAAAACACAGAATTGTTGACATTTTTGCAGATTTATTAAAAAAGAAAAACTGAAATCTCACATGGTCCTAAGTATTCAGACCTTTTGCTGTGACACTCATATATTTAACCCTTTGATTTAATCCTTGAGATGGTTCTACGCCTTCATTTGAGTCCAGCTGTTTTGATTATACTGATTGAACTTGATTAGGAAAGCCACACACCTGTCTATATAAGACCTACAGCTCACAGTGCATGTCAGAGCAAAATGAGAATCATGAGGTCAAAGGAACTGCCTGAAGAGCTCAGAGACAGAATTGTGGCAAGGCACAGGTCTGGCCAAGGTTACAAAAAAATTTCTGCTGCACTTAAGGTTCCTAAGAGCACAGTGGCCTCCATAATCCTTAAATGGAAGACGCTTTGGACGACCAGAACCCTTCCTAGAGCTGGCCGTCCGGCAAACTGAGCTATCGGGGGAGAAGAGCTTTGGTGAGAGAGGTAAAGAAGAAACCAAAGATCACTGTGGCTGAGCTCCAGAGATGCAGCGGGAGATAGGAGAAAGTTGTAGAAAGTCAACAATCACTGCAGCCCTCCACCAGTCGGGACTTTATAGCAGAGTGGCCCGACGGAAGCCTCTCATCAGTGCAAGACACATGAAAACCCGCACGGAGGACTCCAAGATGGTGAGAAATAAGACTCTGGTCTGATGAGACCAAGATAGAACTTTTTGGCCTTAATTCTAAGCGGAATGTGTGGAGAAAACAAGGCACTGCTCATCACCTATCCAATACAGTCCCAAAAGTGAAGCATGGTGGGGGCAGCATCATGCTGTTGGGGTGTTTTTCAGCTGCAGGGACAGGACGACGGGTTGCAATCGAGGGAAAGAGGAATGCAGCCAAGTACAGGGATATCCTAGACGAAAACATTCTCCAGAGTGCTCAGGACCTCAGAATGGGCCGAAGGTTTACCTTCCAACAAAACAATGACCCTAAGCACACAGCTAAAATAACGAGGAGTGGCTTCACAACAACTCTGTGACTGTTCTTGAGTGTCCCAGCCAGAGCCCTGACTTAAACCCTATTGAGCATCTCTGGAGAGACCTAAATATGGCTGTCCACCAACGTTTACCATCCAACCTGACAGAACTGGAGAGGATCTGCAAGGAGGAATGGCAGAGGATCCCCAAATCCAGGTGTGAAAAACTTGTTGCATCTTTCCCAAAAAGACTCATGGCTGTATTAGATCAAAAGGGTGCTTCTACTAAATACTGAGCAAAGGGTCTGAATACTTAGGACCATGTGATATTTCAGTTTTTCTTTTTTAATAAATCTGCCAAAATGTCAACAATGCTGTGTTTTTCTGTCAATATGGGGTGTGTGTACATTAATGAGGAAAAAAATGAACTTAAATGATTTTAGCAAATGGCTGCAATATAACAAAGAGTGAAAAATTTAAGGGGGTCTGAATACTTTCCGTACCCACTGTATATAATATGAATATTCATGCTCAGAGAAGAGAAGAGTCTGAGCACATGTAAGCCTGAAATCCTATTATTATTCCTACCCCTACACTTTTATTGCATATTAGTCAAAATAATTAACATTTCATTTTAACATATTTTGGCTTTAATTCACATAGTTCAACCAGACTTAAAAGTAGTTGGTTGCATAGCATGTAGTACTCTGACTTATTGTGCATTTTAAGGGATAATACATATTTTTTTCATAGCATTTTGATAGCAATAATGCTTTCTGGGACCACTGGGTTAAAGAACAGGGTCTTATAATTACCTTTAGAAGCTAAAGTGGACACCACCACCACAAAATCCTGTTTGGTGTTAACAAATTTCTCTGTGTCTCTGTGTGGGTCATCAATCAGTCCTCTACACCAGGAATGCCAATGTGCTTGCAGTTGTCATCACTCATGGATAGCAGTGACCAAAGGAAATCAGCCTCTCTGTCATATCTGCGTCTTACTCAGGTGACATCCATCTCCTGGAACTAATGGGTGGTGACAATTCTTCTAGGATAGTCATAGTTTTAACGTCCCCTCCTACTTTATTTGCTTTCTTCATGGCTGACTATTGATATTACTTCACCAGAGCAACAACAGGATCAAAAGTAGCTCACTCTCATCCCTCTGATAAATTTTCTAGATTTGTTTTGCTGAGATCTATTGCATTCTTTACCTCTACTGACACTTGCTGGATTTTCCTATCGGAGAAAGTGATGTTCTCCCGCATCGATGTGCCACAGCTATTCTTGCAGCAACGGCCGCCGTACAACCTTAAGGAGCACTAGAGCGTGTCCTTCATCAGCTGTACTCGTGGTGTGAGATTGGCTGCTAACTTAAAACAAACTTTTATTACCATCTACTTTCTTCTGAGCGGGATATAGCGAGCACATTGTGTCCGTGGCTTAATTTGGAACAATCCGTCAGATTTGGAATGGCCAGAGAGTAAACCGTGATAGCTGTGGTGGATGGCTTTGTGTCCCAGCTGCCAACTCTTTCTCTATCTGTCATTCTTCTATTTCTCCAGAAGCCTGGATCCCACTCTGGTTTCCTCCTCCAGACGGGATATAAGTCACTCTGCAGACATCGGCAGAGCCAGGAATTAAATCGCTCGACGCAAGACAGTCAAAAATAAACTGAAACAAAATGAGGCTTATTTATATCCCACACTCTGCTCTCATTATCCCGCCAGTCCCTTTCTCCTTTTCTCTTACCCAATTACCCCATTCCCTCTTCGCCCATAAGTAGCCAGTTGACGGCGAGTGACAGAAGCTTGTTGTACTCTGTATCAGCGCTGGTGTTGTGTGCTGAAGGGCGGTGAAGCACATGGTGATGGTGTCATTCTTGGACACCTATTCACAGCATCTAATTTATCACAGTGCTGATGGTTTACATATGCTTGGGATAATTGCCCCCAACATAAACAACACTTGCTGCTGAGTGATTTATTAGTATGTCATCACTTTAAGCTCACCGGTCATGGAGGTGAGAGGGGATTAGTGGGTGACCTGGATTTTAGGTCTTATCTTTTTATGGAATTGCATCTATTCATATTTGTTCAATGGGTTATGAGTTGTTCATTGTGTAGATTGAGTTGTAAACTTTTAACAGTCAGCACTGTTAATGAACATCCCAGATAAGACCCCCAACACTTAACGCTTCAACAGCCACAGAAAGCCTGGTATAGAGTGTCAAGCAGATAAACCGTGTATTCCAATGCTGGAGGGCTCTATGGCTTAATACTGTGGGAAAAGAGAGAGAGACCTGGAAACAAGAGAATAGTGAGTATGACATTGTGTGACAGCTGACGAAGATGAGACATTAGTTCTGAGAAAGAAAGGGAGAAAATAAAGAATAGGACCAAGAAAAATGCAAAGCAATGCCAAGAGCTGTCATCTAAGATTATTTTCACAATTATTTTTGTGAGTTTCAAGCATTCTGTGTCCTGATTTTGTTTTTGTTTTGTTTTATGGTAATCTGTTAATAACATGCCACCATATGCCCTATATACTGTTCAAAGAAAAATTATTTCATTTAAAAGATAGTTATAATGTTACAAAAACAAATAACGTTAAAATAAATGCTGTTCTGTTGAATTTTCTGTTAATAATAAAAAAATCTGACAAATGGATCATATAACGTTTACATTGATAATAACAGAAATATAATTCAAATAAATGCAACCTTGGTGAATGTAAGACACTTCTTTCAAAAGCATTAAAAAATCGTAGAAAAGTAGAATATGTATTTTATGCGTAATGTATTTGCACACACACACACACCACACACCCCACACCCACACAGGTATCTATCATTCGGGTTTATTTCCATAGGCGTAATGGTTCTTCTACTGTACAAACTATATTTTCTATCCCCATACCCTACCCCTACGCTTAAACCTACCCTTCACACAAATTATGTTTCAAATTGTTTTAGTTTGAGTATAGCATGTCACATGACACATATTGCAGTATTAAATATAAACTACCCATTTATTAAAATATATTACCATGTCTGTGCAATAGTACAACCACAGTACTTTCTGAAAGGTTCTTCATATTCCATCATATCTACTATTCTTAGTCGGCACTAAGGGGAAATTATCTTTTATTTTCAACAGTTGTTAAAAAAACTTATTCAGTAAGGAAACAGTTCAGGTAAATAGGCACTCTGCTGTACTGCAGTACCAGCATACAGGTAACTCCATAATGGCGCACACTCTGACCATAGACCAGTGACAGAGCCATGCTCAGACAATGAAGAACACCCATCACCAGACACCCTCCCTGGGGCTGTATTTTTTCCTGTCCATTCACTGCCAGCATGCCCGCAGGGCCCAGCTGTACTTGTGCTAAAGTCAGCTCTACCTGCAGCAGCTCACCCACATCTGCTCTGCTTGACACCCTGTCACAGCGGCAACCCGGAATGAGAGGACAGAACTTTAGTGAAATTTAGTGACTCTCCCTCAGGTTACAGCATTAAGGTGTGATCACATTAAGAAAAAAGGTCTGTTGTCCATTGTCAATATTGCAGCGATGCATGTAGCACCACTCACACAGAAGTCACTTTTAGGGCATGTTTGCACTTAGCAGATTTGGTTCAATTAAAACAAACTTTAGTGTGATTGCTCTTTTAATGTGGTTCATTTAAATAAGTATGAACGCAGGTTAGTGTGCACAAAACAAAAGGACTGAGACTCCCTGGAAAACTGGATCTTCTTGGTCCACTTCCAAAGAAACTCTGGTGTGGTTCAACTGAAATATGAATGCACTGAAGACATGCAACAAACGTAATCAAAACAAAAAAAGGTTGTGATGTCACAAAATGCGACCCTAAGGATAAAATGCTCAAGCATACCTGGTTGTTCTCATTTTAGGAGCTGTGTTGCCCTTTACATTTCAATACAAGCTTTTTTGTTTGAGTGTGTTGTGTGTGACCAACTTGAACGCAAGCGAAATCTATGTGGAGAACTTTCACCTTCATGAAACTCAAGACTGCGCAGATTACTATTGAAATAACTGAAATTTTGCAACGGAAATGTGACCACAACTTAATGCCAGTATTGGTGTCGACAAAACCACTTAAGTGTATCGTTGAATCATTCTTTCAACCGATTTGCTCAAAAATGCTCATTCATTCACAAACCTGCTACTGCATGTTGCTCGGAGACTTTTTTTCTCAGAAGCTTTTTTTCCTAACTATTTTTGTTGGCCTTAATCAGGTAATTGTCAATATTATGCCTAAAATGTAAGTAACTCAGTGTTAATCTACTAATTATCGAACTGTTGTATAAAGTCATGCTGTTTGTCTGAATATATTTGTGTGACATTTTCTTAAATATCTGAATGCCACAATAAATCTTCTAAAACACTGCGTAATGAGAATTAATAGGTGTTTAAAGATAAACAAACTTTTTTTGCAGCAGCATTTGAATATTAAAAAGAATTTGAAAATTATATGATATATTACCATGATATTAAAATTATATTTCTTCCACGAGGGGGAAAGTCGTGGCCTAATGGTTAGAGAGTCGAACTCATAACTCAAAGGTTGTGGGTTCGAGTCTCGTACTGGCAGGGATTGTAGGAGGGGGGAGTGAATGTACAGCTCTCTCTCCACCTTCAATACCATGACTGAGGTGCCCTTGAGCAAGGCACCGAACACCCAAATGCTCCGTGCGCCGCAGCATAAATGGCTGCCCACTGCTCGGTGTGTGTGTTCACTGCTGTGGGTGCACTTTGGATGGGATAAATGCAGAGCACTAATTTCCGAGTATGGGTCACCATACTTGTCCACATGTCACTTCACGCACTTTATACAGTACATACCATTGTAAAACCAATCACAGTATAATGCCCTGACTAAGATCTATATACAGCATGCTCTTTAGGGTGTTTGATGTTCAAATGAAACCTGCGCCACTGCCTTGCTGAAACATTTACGCTGAATTAGTTTCAAGAGAGTTATTATAAAGGAGTGCATATCAAAACATCTTTCTATGCGTTTCACTTAGGAGAAGCTTCAATTACTAAGAGACAGAGGTCTGAAGATCAGAGCTGCTGCTTGGTGCGAGTGGGTGTAAGGAAGAATTTGACAGCAGAGGAAAACACATCAAGATTTATGATGGTTTCAGACACCAGGCTTCCTGTTAAATCACGTGCGTTCACAAATATTCCATTACAAATCTCAGCATAGGATAATGAAAATCAAGTTATTTCAGCCCTTCTTTTTTCCTATGCAAACCACACTTGTTTTTCCTATGCAAACCACACTTGAATTATCAAACCTACCTATTATTTATATTTATTTTTTAACTTTTATTTTTATTTTTTCAGTTTTCAGTATTTCAGTATTCAGTTTTAGCACCCGGGCCTGGTAACAGACTAAATAAAGTAAGTACTTTGTTCTTTCTATTCCCGAAATATGTCCTCCCCCACCTTTCTGTCTCATTCCTCTGACAGCAAGGTGAGTTAAAGAGATCTTGTTTGCTTACTCTGACGGTTTTATTTTATTTTTTCTCTTGCCCTTATGTCTCGTAACCTGCTAGTGGTTTAATTAATGGAGTTCAGTAAAGGCCTCAGGGGAGCAGGGTACTCTGGGTAAGGAGGTTAATGCGCTGGCAGTTTGAGATACACGTGTGACATTTCCATCCAGCATCTGTTTTCATCTGGCCTGATTTAGGGGTGGCTGACTGCATAGTGTGACTGGCCAAAGACAACTGCTCCAGTCACCATGTAAACGTTGCCTCCAAGTGGTGTAGGGGAGAACTGCAACCTGAGTTTTGGTTCTCATTACATATCTCTCTTTGTTGGATGGTTTGCTATGGAACATCACAATCACAATCATGCAGTCTGATCACATAAAGCACTATGTGTGCCACTAAAAAGATGAGAGGAAACGAAAACAGAAAAACAATTAGATAATAAAAATGATGCACCAAAGTGGACCATCTGAAAACTGAAAGACAGAGAGAATGGGGTATAGAGAGGGGAAAACGATAAAAGCAGGGGGAATGCGTAAATGGTCAAAGATAAGGGCATACAGAGAATGAAAGCAAGCTTGACTGAGAGAATAACTAACTAAATTAGGAGAGTTTCACTGAAGATGAGCAGCATGGACAGTTCAGCTGCCACTTCAATTTAATCTGATATGAATTCAATGAGCAATGGTGATCTTTTCAACCGCAGTGTAATTACTGGAGGAACAACAGGCGTTTTTTGAATAGACTGCGGTCTAAATGGCCCTATTTGCTTCTTCCGCTGCTGATCTTGTCGGAGAATGTCAATTATCATCTTTAATACTGGCTGATAAGGAAGACGTGCAGAGGAAAGGAATAAAGTGGCAACAGAGAGAAAAAGACAGCCAAAAAGCATATGCTATAGGGGAAAGTAGTCAGTCGGGTGAATGTTAATGCAGCGGGTCACCTCCCAGAGTTTAGCATTATTCTACAAAAGACAGGTCTGCAAATGGTGGGGCATTTAAACACCATTTGTAATAGATAAATCGTTATTCACTACAGAACTGAAAAGAGAGGCCATCCAAAGTCCAGACATACTACAGCAGCTCAGCCTTTTATGTTGGGATTTTACTGAGACCTGAACCAGAAGCTAAGGAGATTGTATCAGAATATGTAATGAAGCTTAAAGAGACCTCCGAGAATTGGACTGTTGTTAACTTTGTTAGTTAAAGATGAAGTGTGTAATTCTTGTAATACTGGTAGCATCAAACAGAATATGATGACTCCCCCTATCTACCATTGGTCAGACAAACAGGTAGCCCCACCCTAAACACACATTTGGTTGAGGTAGTGTCATTCATAGTTATTTATAGATAAATGCCCTATTAGCGGCTGTTTCTATGGGCTGCTATACGTAAGCTGTCCGCCATATTGGAATGGTCGAAAGGCATAAATGGCATGAATGCTCAAGAGCAAGTTGCCTGAATGTCTGCAACTCTAGTTATACGCATGTATGAATATCTATATCTATATCTGCAATAGACTTGAGCAGATGATTTTGCTAAACTAACACAATACAACAAGACGAAGCTGTTAGCTAACACTACATTTAAAAAGTACTATAGTTTAAAAACCTGTAATATTGAGTTAATATATATTAAAAACACAAACCAACACATTTGTACCCTTGAAAGTTTATCCAGTTTCTTCAGGAATTAAAATGTCGGCGGTTTTTACAACCAGGAGGCTGGGCAATTGATTTTTATTCTGAGTGACCACACATTGACCGTTGCAAGATGGCGAATGCGTCAACGTTTCTGGAGCGATCAAATGTGGCATCTACTTATACATATCAATAGTGTCATTGTCTGTGACTGGCCAGGACTTTTCAGGGAAAACGTATTACTGACATATAGGGGAGGCTTGGATGGTTGTAACACTTTTTGTTTTACAGTCTGTAAATAAGTGAATTTTACACTATTACACTATTTATCTCAAACTTTAATTTAATTTTCCCACTTTTATTTGCTACAAAATAAATATGTTTTTAAATTTACAAATTCCATAAAATGTCTGAATTAAGCTGGTGAGCTGGTGTTTTTATTTTTATTTTTTTGAGTTGAACAAGAGTATCTGCTTATTTTCCGATATCAGATCTGTATTTAACATCCATTAAAATATTGTATCACAAATAACAATTTGTAACTTAGAAGTGAAATGTTGGTTTTACTTCAAAATTGCTTTTGTCTTGTAAATCCTTTAAATTTGGTGCTAGTCTATGACATGATTTCATTCTTGTAGCTAAAAGTGGTTAATAAACTGATGTTACAACCAGCTCCGGTCTCCCCCAACTCATTGGATATCCAGCTGGAAGAGGAAAAGTATTTTAGCATGGAAAAAATACACGCTTCATCTTTAAAGCTATGCATACTCTCTCTAAATTATGCATAGCAATGAATAAAATGGTATTCACTTTATAGAAGCACACTAACAAGGCAGATGGTAGCATACAGTAGGTAACTGACTAAGGTTAACTTAACAGCTGAATCATCTATATCTAAGTAGAGCTTTAAAAAAATGATGCATTTCTTTGAGTTGTCCTCTTTTTCAATCCTTCCTCACCCAACGCTACACCATAAGAGAGAGACGAAAAATTAGGTGATAAATATTTCTATCCTATGACAGGAAGCATCGCCTTGATCTTTCCCTGAAGAACACTGAGCTGTGTAAACATCATGAAATATTGAAAGGAGGCATCTCAGTTGCCTCGCTAATCCGGAGAGGCAGATCTAGGCTGCAAACAGCTGCACTGAGACTCAAGGCTACAGTTTCAGTTTAAGTCCCCATACCTCTGATCCTTCACTATGCATGGCACATGCTACAATGCTACAGTAGCCAAGACACTGTTTGCAGAAGATTGTGACTCAAATAACTGGCTAATTATAAAAACAGTGTTAGCTACATAGGTGAAGTTAGAATCATAAATTAATAATTGCATTGCGCACACAGCACAAAATGTGCACATCCCCAATGGCTCCTTGAGAATGAATAGTGAGAAAGCAGTTAGGATTAGCCAAATTTGGTCTTTCATGTTTTATAAACAACACATTTTAAACCTATTAAAAAGCTATTAAAATGATTTTTTGTTATTAATTGGCCGCTTGGCCATTGGAGCCATTAAGCTATCCCAGGAACCCAAGAAAATGAACTAGGACTAAAGGACTACTATATAATTTTGAAACTCCCTGCTGAAGTACAGTAACAATCAAGCCTTTCCTATCTATGAATAAAAGAGTTTGGTCACATTAGCTATTTATGAGGGTTAACATGGTTCATTGGGTCTGACGATAACAAAGTTTTAGACTAGAAAGGCTATTTTTTAATTTTCTTTAAGAACAAGTTTTTTTGTTCACTTCTCTTGAGGGCTCATTAAGGCAAAGCACAATCCTAAAAAGGTTTTTTACCGTATCGAGTATAGTTCCTAATGACAAAGACTTGCTGTGTATCTTTGTAATTAAAGCTCTGGATTGGTAACCCTACGGTTCTTGGTTTAAATATTGGCTGTTGTAATCCAGGAAGTGGAGGGATGCATGAATATGATTTCCGAATTATAATTTCTGAAACATGATAAGCAAAAACAACTTGAATTTGTCTGCAATTTGGTAAAAAAATTCCTAAATTTAAAAAAAAGGCTAAAATCGTAAACAGTCTGAAATCTGTTTGTCTTAATGGTGTGTGAGTTTGAGACACAACTTGACATTTGTTGAGCAATAACAGACAGTTTTCTTAACTTTTTTTAAACAGTCTTTTGTCACAAGTGGCAAAGTGTCCAGAACGCGTTTAGCACCACATCTGCACTCAACCTCTCGAGAATCATCTTGTTGCCCTGTGGATCTCTAATTTCTAGCCTAGTCTCTGTGCGCATTTGGCTGAGGGTTAAAGCGTATATTTGTTTACACACTCATGGTTGCCATATCCTCCCTCCCCTCATCTAAACCCACACACTTGCTTTCTCTATGCTTCTTTAGCTTGTTTGGAATACACGCTGAGATCAGAGGACATAAAGTCTTCAGAGGCCCTCTGAGCACTTGCAATCCTATTCCTGTACCCACACCCCCTCCGATACAAGATAGAGAGGGAGAGAGGGATAAAGAAAGAGAGAGGATGTTAGGGCATGATCACAAAAATAGAGCAGTGTTACAGAGATAATAAGGTCCCCCCGCTGAGCACATACAACAACACAAAGTCAAATGTGATCAAGCCTCCACAGAGCAGTGGGGCTACAAATGAGAGCAGCTGCAGAAATGCCAATGACTACATGTGTCCAGTCAAGGATGGGATATATGCGTGTTTGTGTATAAAAATGCATTGGAAGTTGCCTTATATAATATGTCCTTGTATTTTTGGTGAGTGGCTGTTGTAAAGCTAAAGAAAGCCCTTCTTGTTCAGGTTTCTAAACCTCCTACAATGTGCAAGTCTCAGCCGGTGCCCTTGACAGCGGACCACCCACTCTCCCCAATAAAGCTAGTACTCATGTTCATCTCGAAAGCCACACAGGGGACAACTTCTTAACTATCCACTCAGTAGGATCAATGGTTGGGAGACAATCAATAATACCTTGATACTGTGCGCAGCCGGATTCTATCTCGAGATAAAGTGCATAAATTCACTCGCGCTGGAACTGGATGTGTGCTGTAAAAATGAACAGAACATCAGCCTCATAAATCAGGGGTTCAGTCTCACAGACAGACAGAGCATATTTTCACGAGTGTCTGGAGCGGGCAGCACGGTGTGAGGCAGCTCGGCGGCAGACAGTGTCTTGTTTTTAAAGTTTTCTTGTGATAAGAATGATCAGCTGAGTAAAACTAACAGCATCTGGAACACATATGCTCTCTCTTCCTGTTTTTGCTTCTTTTTCTTAATATCTGCTGTTCTAAGAAGGTCTGTAATAGCTATTACCGTTGGTGTTATCATTCATGTTTCACAACTGCTATAATATAATATTAACAACTAATATGGAAGCCTGTTTGTGCCTATGCGTAAAAAAATAAATAAATAAAATAAAACATGTGAATGAATGATCACATCACAATTACAAATAATGTCTCTTACCTGGGCTTATATCTAACATGAACTTCATATCTCATATTTCACAGGTGCAACTTTATACCTCATTAATTGGAACTTTATGTCACAAACTGGGGCTTTATATCTCACATTGTGACTTATCTCATAATTATGACTAGCCTATATCTCACTATTGTGAATTTATATCACAATTGTTGATTATACCTTGCATTGATTTATTTATCTTACAAATGCAGCTTTATTTCTCATGAATGCTATTTTATATTACAAAGTGAGACTTAATATCTCATAATTATGACTATATCTCACAATTGCAATATCATATCTCATAATATATAAAAAACATATTTCACAGTAGTGACTATATATCACGATTTTCACTATATTAATTGTTATTGCCAATATTATGTCTCACAATATAACAATATCTCATAACTATGACTTCATATCTCACAATTGCAACTTTGTATATCATAATTGCAACTTTGTCACAGTGTGACTTAATATATCATAATTATAGCCATATTGGGCTCACAACTGCAACTTTATATCTCATAATCATGACTATATCTAACAGTTGCCACTTTATTGAGGCAATACTATTATAATTGTGTCTGTCTCACAATATGACTTAATATCTCATAATTATGACATTTATGACATTACAATTGACATTATATCGCACAATTGTGACTATATCTTGCAATTACAACTATCTATTTCACAAATGTCGCTTTATTTCTCAACTGCACCTCACAATTCTGACTTAATATCTCATAATTATGACTTATATATGATTATATATTTGCTTTTAAATAAAATAAATAAATATTTACTAATTAAAATAAAAAAAAATTATAACATTCTCAATATACAAGGCTACTTTTAAATGGCCATTAATGAAGAAAAATGGCTTTTTGGCAGCAGGATAGTGTGGTTATGTATATTTTACCAGCAGGGTTTGGCTGTTTTTCTTCAGGGTGTGGAACTCAACAGCCTATTCTTTAGCAATGCAACTATAGCGTATGCTTATGTCAGAGTGATTATACTGAGCTTTGATCAATAGTTGACAGGTGTGTGGGGTGTGTCTGTTGTGTCTGCTTTGGAACTAGGGCATCATCACATCTTATACAGGACCCAGTATCCCAGATCCACCTTCAATCTGATTTCCTTCAGATGTACTATTGTTTATGGAATAAAAGACAATGACTACTGCAACATCTCTTTTAATGTTAAGTGTTACATTGTCCTAACACTTGCCTGTTGTTTTAGCAATCATTTGTGATCCTGGCCACAAAACCAGTCATAAGGGTAATTTTTGAGATTGAGATTTATACATCACCTGAAAGCTAAATAAATAAGCTTTCCATTGATGTATGGTTTTGTTAGGATAGGACAATATTTGACAGAGATACAACTATTACAAAATCTGGAATCTGAGGGTGCAAAAAAATCTAATATTGAGAAACTCGCATCTTTTAAGTTGTCCAAATGAAGTTCTTAGCAATGCATATTACTAACAAAAAAATAAGTTTTAATATATTTACAACAGGATATTTACAAAATATCTTCATGGAAAATAATCTTTACTTAATATCCTAATGAATTTTGGCATAAAAGAAAAAATCGATAATTTTGACCAGAAAATGTTTTTTCGGCTATTGCTACAAATATACCCCAGCGACGTAAGACTGCTTTTGTGCTCCAGGGTCACATTAGAGTTGAACGAATGCCACTGTAAACAAAAGAAAGAGAGTGATGTCAGTGATGGGGTGATGCAAGTGCAATAGATTTTAAGAATTCAGAGAAGGACACGCTCAAGTAAAACCTTTGAATGTGTCGTGCTTTATCAAAGTCCATTCATGTATTCCCACACATAATTTACCATTAAATCAATCCGTGAGTTATAGCCTTCACCTTTTCATTTGCATATTTTCCCAGCACACTGATCTTTCCACATCTGCTGCTGGGCGCAGTCCCTCTGCAGACACTAATGCAGAGAAGATGTGAGCATTCATGTTGCCCCATCAGCCCTCATCGCCCAAGGCTCTTCTTTCTTTCTCTCATTGACTGTCTCTTGCTCTCGCTTTCTCTCTGTCGCTTTCCCTCCAGCGGCAAAGTTTTACTTCCTTTATACACAAGTATGATTTCTAGGCTCTAATGTTTGTGTTTGTTTGTTTCGGTGTGTGTGTGTGACAAACTATCCCTATTTGAGACAGATACAATCTTTGTTTAGTCTATAAACGTATTATCTAATCATGCTCAATTGATGGTGAGCAGGTCCAGGTATTTACTTTTAAAGGAATAGTTCACCCAAAAAGGTGAATGTCATTCAAAAGTTCTTATTTTCTTTTGTGGAACACAAAAGAGAAAAGGCTGAAGTATCATACATTTTCATTTATTCATTTAGCAAGCACTTTTATCCAAATACAACAAGCGATTCATATTGGCAGCAACAACACAAGAAGTACTAGCGGTTCAAAGTTTCAAAAAAAATTTTCAGAATAGTAGGACACAATCTATAAGAGGGAGGGATATAAGAAATAGTGAAAGCATTTGGTATTGTGGTGGCAGTATCATACAATGAACGGTGAATGGAGCTTTCAATATTCAAGAAAGAATCACACAAAAGCACCATAAAGTGTCACAAAAATGGTCAATATGACCCATGCACTGTATTTAAAGTATCTGGCGTCATAGATTTATGTAACGGGAAAAAAGTAAAAAAAAAAAAAAAAAAACGTAGTCATTTACTGCTACGGATCATTGAGTCATTGAGTTGAACTCGATAATCAGATGAGTCGGAATTTTGAACGAACCATTCATTTTCTGAACTGGATCAATGATTCACAAAAAAGCTTTAAAATACTTTTTTTTTTAAATAACTATTTAAATGTCTGCCTTTTTTCAGAAAGCTTGTATTTCTTCAAAAAACAGATGAGTCATATGGACCATATTTTTTACTCTTACAGTATGGTGCATTTGAGTGCTTTAAGAAGCTTAATAAACGCCTAAGTTGTTTCCTGTTCCCATTCATTGTAATTGCTTGGAAAAAGTCACATTCTTAACTTTGTGGAACTACATGATGACATTTAATGACATAATTTAAATTTTAGGGTGAACTATTCCTTTATCTTGGCTGGGTCCATTCTTTGGCACACGCACCATAAAAACAAGGAGCCTTGAGCACTTCAGTGCTTTCACTTTACTTGATTTATTGGTGAACTGAGCTAAAGCACTTCAGGTCAACCACTGTTGTTCCAGAGAGAGCCCGAACCCAGAGCTAAACAGAACACAAGAAGCTCTTCCTGACAAAATGATAAAAGCAAAGAGTACATTTCTGCTGGCCGTTTAAATTTAAATATTTATCAAAAATTACATCCCTCAGGGCCCAAGGCTCACCGGCTTGGGAAAAGTCACCTTTCATCAAGTCTTCCATTCTGAGTGTTTATCAAATCCATCCTTTCACAAGGCTCACCACTGCCAGGCCCAGGCCACTGTAATGGGATAAGAGCAGAACGAACAGGGCAGAGGACATAAGCGAGGGATATTTATGCTGGATTCACAGAGGCATGCTCTTATTGATTTGGCTTGACACTAACTGCAAGTTTTATAGACCAGTGGACAGGGATGGATGACTCTAGTGAGGAGAAAATACTGTCTTTTTGATTGTATATATATATGAGTATTTTTTTTTTGCATTCTTCAATTGTACTGTTTTTCTTTGATCAAATTTTTGTTGTCAGCATGTCTGTGTGTATGCAGGTATTTGTTTATGAGCTACCTACAAGTGCACGTTTATACTGCATAGCCCTTGGTGTGTTTTGCTGTATATTGCATTCAAATGACTTCAGCTCTACAAACTCGATTACATGGGCAGCCAAAAGCACCAGTATGTACTCCAGGTGCATCAAAGCAGTTCTTTCAAGTGCTGTTTTGCTTTTTTAAGATGATTTAGTGTTCAAGCTGCCTCAAGCTAATTAAAGAGTCACATCAGTAGTCCACTTCAGCCAAGTTTTAATGTTCAGCTGGAAAGCATATTTGGTGTGTGGTAAGAGACGCCTCACAAGCAGCTCAGATGGAAGATATATGATATTGTCCAGCACAGAGCTTTGTTTTTTTTTTTCCTATTCTGTGTGAACCATAGCGAATATCATCTAATCCAATCTTACCTTAAGAAAAGATGGCCAAGATGTTTTGAAGTGTGGAAGACAGGTGCATGGTCTTTCTTGAGACAATATTTCAGTGCCAGATTTCTCCTAGATAATAACATCAAATAAAATTGTCTCATTACAGTCCAGACTAGAGCCACTGGTGCTGGAATCCGATGCCACAGTCAAATTTTGTAAAGAATGTCAAAAATGGAGTTGGCACGCAATAAACAGTGCAAGGACCCTGATACTTTAGCAGCGACTGAACTCCGCTGTCAGTGATTGCACAGAATTTTCATGTATGGAAATTATCCAAATATATAATTTTACATACATTATTAACTCATTTACTGTTGCCATTCCAGTAAATTAAGCCTATAAGTCCTGCATTGATTCAGTCTTCCACATATTCTGTAGCTTATAGAAACAAATTCATTTAAAACATATGCATCGGACACCACAAGACTAAAACTGCATATCTCTGTGTTTGACAGCCTAGTTTGCAAATAGAGGCTGTTACCTGTAGACCTTCAAAGTATCTGAGACACCTAGTATGCGCTGATTTTAGTCGATCTGCAGAAGTAATTTTCACAAAATGCTAAAAAAAATATATGGTACATTTTCGGACTGATTCCCCCACCTGTGTACAAAAACTACTATAATCTAAGTGATATGTTTTAGCGTTGAGGCACTATGTATTTGTACCTGCATAAATAACCTACATATATAATAGCTTATTATTTGTTTATTTAATTTTAATAAAATTTTATTCATTTAGTTTTTATTATTTATTAGTATTATTATGAGAGATACAAAAGTCCAGTTTGCCTTAAAAATCAGAGGGAACAGATTTTGGACGTACAAGCGTATGATGTTTTGAGGGCATGAAACAATTGAGTCTGTTATGTTGATCAGTGAATCACAACTATTCTTCAAAAACAATAGGGGTGTCCCAGATTTACATTCTTTTCATTATGTGGTAGTTGTAGTCAGTCAGTATATAAATCGTCAAAAAGAAAATGTGCACTTTAAATACCCAGATGATGCATTAATTAACTGAAGAAACTTGTGTAATGTTGGACACTTCATGCATTCTGAATCAGAAAGGCTGTGAGCCGTATTGATATTCAGAACATAGCAATAGTATCTACTTAGGCTATAGACGAATTTAGAATTTTACTAAAAAAGCACATTAGAGACTCAATTCCCCTTTGCTGTTTTCAATTCTAGTTTCTAACAATTTATCTCTGTTGTTTTGGCATTGAGAGTGGTTATATTGTCTCTAAATTCTGTCATTATCGTCTTTGTGCTCCGGAAGAGAGATCCGACAATAATAGCATTCTTAAAGTGTAAAAGTTCAGTGTAACTAGCAAACTACAGTATAAAAACATTTTTAAAAGTTCTTGAAAGTTTGCATGAAGTTGTTTGTGAAGCCAAATTATGTTAGTAAAATGGCTGTGGGGTTTAAGTCAAAATGAAAGTTGGAAGAGAAATGAAAAACAGACTGTGAAGAATGTTTTACATATTGACTGGAAAATGCTTTTGGCAAAAAGAGTCAGGGTTCATGTTAAGATCAGCTTTGCGGTTGCATGTTTGAAAGGATGTCTGGAAAAACTGGGAATTGTGAGTGTGCAAGGAATTCCCAAAGAGGCTGTCTATCCTATCCATCTACTCCAGGTTTCTGCAGGGTCTGTTGTTTGATCCGCGTCTAATAGAACAGAACAGAACATAATAGAATCTATATTAAACCCAATCAGATTATCCAGTACATTCATATTCAAATCAATTAGCTCAAATCTGATCCAAACTCAAAAACCTTCAAACATCATATATCAATGGATCAGGAGTGGACATTGTTTGAGTTGCCAGCCTTATGTAATAGAGACACACTTGTAAGTGCTCCAAACGCCATTGACTTTTGTGGTCATGACTATACAGTATTCTCCTGTCTCAGCAAGTTCCATAATCATCTCCCCCTCATTTTTTCCATCTCTCACTGCCTAAATGGGACTGAAAAGCGAAGTCTCTGATTATGTGTCAGTTGGCCATGTGGGCTCTCTTTTTTTTCCCTTTTTCTTTGGCATTAGACGTGGTGAATGTGTCAGCCATATTGTCTAACTTTAACGTGCACCACAAATCTGCCTACTTATCTGCATCTTTCTCGCTCTCTTTAACAACCCACCTATTAATTATGATAGATCATAAATTCTATCAAGATAGTAGTTTTGTTTTGTGTCAGACTTTGTCAAATTAGTTTGCTGTTCTGAAAGCTGACTTGATTATCTGCCCCCTTGGCCTGTGACGTTAGTGGTTCCTGGTTCAACAGATTTTAGGGGCTGGTGCAAAGCTCAAAACTTCCTTTTGTGCGCTGGAAATGTGTGTAACAGCATTCATTATGAAAATCAGTTTGGGGCTTTTTTTATAGGGCTGTGAAACGACTTATTGACAGTCAGTGCTTATGAACACGTTTTCACTGATGAATGTTTTATTGCTCATTTGCTTTCACAGTCACACTCAAAATGACTTGAAACTTATATAGAAGACTTTTAAAAAAGTCAAAAGCATCTGTACGTTATGTTGAAATCACCAATGTAGTGTTTAATAAGCTTCATTGATCCTTTAGGGCAAAAAAATATATTTTGAGATTTTTTTTTTTTTATGTATTTCAAAATATAAACAAAAATACATTTATGTTGTGTAAATTATATTTTGCATTTACCCCATATATATATGTATATATACATATATAGACTGTCTGGCCTCTTTGGAAGAACATTGTCGTATATTTTTGCATTTGTAGATTAAAACAATGTATTTATTTTGAAACATATTGTCCCCACATGCTACTGATAATAATTGTAGCATTATTATACAACAAGTTTATTTATTTATTTATTTTTGCAATATATCTTTAAATATGTACTTTAATTTTTAAACATCAAGGGAGGTTGCAGAACTAAATAATTGTAGCTTCTCTCATTGAAGGTCTCATAAGGTTCTGTGTTCAAGCTCATAAATTAGATGATTCATATCTGTCACTCTCTGCTGAACCTTGAAATCAAATCCAATTGTGTGGTTGGATAGGTGTGCCCAGTCCTTGAGCACTGACTTCTCTGTGTGATACTATTTGAGAATCCACCAAGGCATTTATATATATATTATAGAGTAATAGAGAGATATTATAATATATATTATAGCATGATGCCCTTGCTAATCAATGGCTCCCCCATCCCTCCAGGCTCTTAAGAGTGCAAAAACGTATGGAAAGGATTAATGGACAAAAAAAAAAGAGAGAAAGAAAGAAAAAAGACTACCAGGCCGTGTTACTTTAAATTGACTTTGCTGAGTGAAGAACACAAGTTTGAGATGGGGAAAAGAATCTGAAGCATTGAGAAGAGACAGATGGGGCAGCAGGAGTTTAATAAACATTAATACTGCTCCATTACACACACACACACAAACACAATTGATCACGCTTTTAGCAGAAGTGTATGGCCAAGTGCACACTGCAAGACTCAAGCTTGTCACCTTTGATGTTCAAGTCAGTGACTAGTCTGCGTCAAAAAGTCCCCATCATGATGCTCTTTTATTGTGCCCACTTTTGAGATGTGCTCCGACTAGAATGTGAATTTGAATTGACCCTGCAGGACTAGCAGTTTACTAAATTACAACTCGGAGAAATTCAACATGCAATTGATGAACTACAAATGTGTTAAATGTAAATTAATACAAATTAAATGCAACTTTCTATAGATGACCTTTCAAACAGTTCTTTCTGTCTGTCTGGCTGGCTGTAATGCCTATACAACTTTCAATCATCAAGATTTGTTTAAGATAAGACTTTCATTCACACTTTTTAAAGAACCTTATTTTTCTAGGCAAACATTATTGTAGTTAAGACTGTTTAATGTGGCTTCCTTAAGTTTGCTCCCAGAATTCATATTCAGGAATTCACAGCCCAGTAGTAACGCAGACTATCTTCAGTCTTACGGTGTGCCCTAGGCTTTATGGGCAAGCGGAAAAGGACATTCCTCATTCCTCTTCACTGAAAGTTGATTAGCCACAGTCAGACCAAATGACTATATTCTGTCACAAAATATTTCACAAACTTCTGAAAATGTTAGAGATCATCACGCAGAAATGGTAACGCCTTGGGGAAGTTGTGGCCTAATGGTTAGAGAGTTGGACTCGTAACCCAAAAGGTTGCGGGTTTGAGTCTTGTACTGGCAGGGATTGTAGTGAATGTACAGCGCTCTCTCCCAACTTCAATACCACGACTGAGGTGCCCTTGCGCAAGGCACCGAACCCTCAACTGCTCCCCGGGCAACGCAGCATAAATCGCTGCCCACTGCTCCGGGTGTGTTTTCACAGTGTGTGTGGGTGTGTACAAGCGGTGTGTGTGCTAACTTAGATGGGTATGAATGCAGGACTATTTCTAGTATGGGTAACCCATCTGGCCACCATTCACTTCCACTTAAACACTTCATCACTATCAATTGGAATATGCATCCAAACCATTGTTGAGTAATTTGTGCCTGACCTTTTTTTTTATCCAATTACTTTTCTCATTCAAGTAAAATTTCATGGATCCATTTGAAAGATCAACAAAATCTGACTAGATTTACAAACATAGGCAGAGTTTCATATTTGTGCAGAATGGGTAGTCTCATCTCGATTGATGAGAAGAAATAAAAGATAAAAAATAATACATTACCATTCAAAAGCATTACATATAATGCAAGCATCCAGTGTTTTAAGATGGTTATCAGATATTAATTTAATCATAACTACACCGTTCTACCCACAAATATGTTCTACAAATATTTTAAGCAAGTCTGGATGTTTTTGAAGCCTTCTCGTGCATAGGGTCCTCTGTGAGGGAAGCTATTCCTGCATTATTCTCTGCTGCTTTACAGAACGTGGCTGGAAGCCGGTGCCAAAGCCAGACAGGGAATCATAAAAACTCTGATATGTAGAACCCTGACTGAATATGAATGTCAGTCCTCTCTGTCATATTATTTAATGGTCTAACTGCAGATGAAACACGATTCGGCTGGGCTCCAGCACCACTGCTGTTTGTTTGCATTCCCCTGGGTGTGTTTTTTACAACATTGCTTACATCATCTCATCTATATTTTACAAGATGGCATCAAGATTGTCCATCATTGTTCCAAACAGCACAGCAAAATCACAGAGGGGGACGTTGGACTTCATGTGGTGAGGATAACACAGAAACACAATGCTGCAGCATTAGTATTTCATATCTGGCACTTCTCACTCACTGGGACCCAACCACATTATGGACGTCTCCAGTCCAATGCTCTGTTACATCCTGATTTCTAGATTTTGGACTGCATAGCTTATGTTTGCTATGGTCTGGAAGACTTGAGGCACATGAGGATAGTCAGGCACCTTTTTTCCAGATGTTCCCATCACTGCTGCAGCTATGCAGCCGCTAGCATCCTGTTTTTCAAGATGCCTTGAACTCTGGGAGAACTAAGTCATTGTTAAGATACAGATGAGTGGGTTAAGTCAAAGGTTATGCTCTTCATGCAACAAACAAACAAACAAAAAAAACCTGGAGCAGATGACAAAAGCCTCATGAGAAATTACATTTTAATATATATCTAAATAGAATAGTTATTTTAAATTGTAATAATAATACTTTACTATATTACTGCTTTTACTGTATTTTGGATCAAATAAAACAGCCTTGGTGAGAAAAAGACACTTCTTTCAAAAACATAAAAAATATACTGTTCAAAAACTTTTGACTGGTAGTGTATGTATCACATTCATATCACATGTAGTTGTTTTGGATAAGAATAAAACGTCAGGTTCGACAATATCGTGTCTTTTTGAATTTAAATCTAGATTTATTCGCATTGGCCCATGGAAACCTCTATGAACACTCTTGACTTGACTAAAAAAGTGCGGGGGATGAATTTACATTTTATTAAAAAGTGTTTACATATTCTACACTCATGGCGCGCACACACATTAGGATAGGTTAGATGTCTGCCTCCGTTGCGAGTCCCTATCAAGCACTTTACCGATTCAACTACTCTCTTCTTCTCCTCCTGCCTGGCTCTTTGGCCCGCATCACCCACCGCAGAGCAAGCCTGTTCTTGATAAAAGCCGACGAGGAAGAAGTTGGAGTGAAGCGATCTTGATATAGGCAGCAGCAAAATACTTCACGCTCCTGATAGGCCATTGTGATGGGAGGTTCTACGTCTTGTCTATTACAGAAGACCAATCCAATGGGCCACTGGGGCTCGCTGTCCCTGCGTGATGGTCCTTGGCAAAAAAAAAAAACATTTTGTCAGCCCCTTAAGTGCGTCGGCCCACCGGGAAAATGTCCGGTATGCCCGATTACCAATCCAGCCCTGACAGCACCCTTGTCTAATTTTGGCTTCTATCAGGTGAAGAAATTGTTCATGGGTAGGCGGAAAAAGGCTGAAGTGAAGTGGTCCCAGTACACATCTGGGTTGCTCACAATTCATTTCCAAGAGAAATGTTATGATGTGTGAAGCATTCTTGTTTGGGGTGTAATAGATTCAATTTCCAAATAATTTTGATGTTACTGTTGCTTGCATATTATGTCCCATACATGTTACCCTACACTCTTAAAAATAAAGGTTCTTTATTGGCATTGATGGTTCCACAAATAAATGTTAATATTCATGGAGCCTTTAATTCCACATAATGCTCTTAATAGTGGAAAAAAGTTATTTAGATTATTAAAACTGTTCTTTACAATAAGAAACAATGATTCTTTTAAGAACTGTTCACTGAAAGGTACTTTTAGGAACTCCAAATGGTTCTTCTATGGCATCTTCTTTTGGGACCTTTATTTTTGAGATTTGTGCATCTAAAAACTTTCAGCAAACAGATTTCGCTGTAAACTGTTTTAACAGCCAAAGAGCAGGCAGTTATTTATTTAGGTATGTTACTTTTGAATCGACGGATATTCAGTTCCAGTGGCATGATGGAAGCAAATGGTTGGGCCGCTGTAAAGTGGATACAGCATGTTTCCAGGTATTGGTTCGCCTGAAGCACACGAACATCACCAGAGATGTTCTGTTTGACGTTGCAAGATGTATTTTTTAGTGGTTTGCTTCATCGCAATCGTTGCCTATCAGAAGGCGATAGACATTTAGCAAAGTCTTTATGTGTTTATTATTTAGAATGTATGTAAAACTGTCACTTAAAAAACTTATTCAGGGTTTGTACCAACAGCAGATGCTTGCAAGATGGTTACATATTTATGATCTTTAACAGACATATGGAAGACGTAGGGCCTATGTGTGCTGAGCCTTTGGACCAATCAGACAAATTTTTTTGTTATATTTAACAAATAATATCTAACGCCACCTCACCTAACCAAAGGGCCAATTATGAGGGTCTATGGACCCTTCCCCCGAAATGCACCTAACACCTCAGAAAGGCAGAACAGGCCTCTGGTTCCATGGTAACCAATGCTGATATCACTGGTTTTATGGCCTAAAGGAATGCGGGCAGAGAAACACCCTCATTTTCCTCATAAGAAAGACAAATAATGCCCAGAGAAATGGACTGTTCTCTAATTAATTCATAGGAAAACCTTCTTTGATTGAATACACATATCCTTCAGATCATTGTGTATACCATTACTGTTCTTGTCTATTGTCTGTTGTAGTGTATGCTGTTTTATGCATGTCATGATAGACCACTAGTTAATATAACCTCACCTATATCATGTTTGGTCTCTATGAATTAATCTTCGGATGATCTAATTGAGAGTGCATATTACATGCAACCTATGCAACATATTAATGTTCTAAGAATCTTTACAAGTTTGTGCATCAAACCAAGGACATTAATATGCGAAATACCATGCTTGAGAAACAAAGGGCCATAAAAACGCCGAACTCCCACTTGAGATTCCGGACTTTCTCATTGGACAAGCCCATCTTGAGAGTCGTGAATCTCTGCAGGCTTTAAAAGGCCACACTACATGTGACCCGCCCAGTCGGTGGTTCGGTCAGATGCTAAGATGAAGATGTGAGAAAACGCTTCAGGAGACCAAAGCATTGTGCGTTCGGCGGGTCCTTTTCACGCAATTCAAGTTACTCTGACGCAAACGGGTTCTTTCTCAATCAACCAACTTCAGCAAGATCTTGGGTCTTAAGATTGCATCAGGAATCTCTTTTAGACAGGCGAGACTCGCAAGTATCAAACTTAGTATTATTAATTGATACATTAAGTATCATAAAGCACCTTTTTACAAAGGCGTTTGAACTAAGAATCTGATGTTTCCCTCAAGTGTAGATCTGCTGAATATGCAAATGGTTCCATAAAATTCATTCTTTATGCCTCATTCTGTACTGAGTTAAACTTTAACCCTTTCCTATAAAACTGTGTGGTGTGTGTGTTGTGTGTGTGTGTGTGTATGTTAGTGAAAAAAAAAAAAAAAAAAAAGTGAAGTGACATGTGGCAAAGTATGGTGACCCATACTCGGGATTAGTGCTCTGCATTTACCCATCCAAAGTGCACACAAACAGCAGTGAACACACACAAACCGTGAACACAAACCCAAGCAGTGGGCAGCCATTTATGCTGCGGTGCCCGGGAAGCAGTTGGGGGTTCGGTGCCTTGATCAAGGGCACCTAGTTGTGGTATTGAAGGGGGGAGAGAGCACTGTACATTCACTCCACCCACCTACAACTCCTGCCAGTACTGAGACTCGAACCCACAACCTTCGGGTTATGAGTCCGACTCTCTAACCATTAGGCCACAACTTCCCAAGTTGTTAGACCAGTTTATATGGTATGTAGGATGTTAGACCAGGTTATGTGTTTATGTAGTATGTTAGACAATTTAAGTGTTTATGTAGTTAATAAAAACCTTACTTTTATCACACTTGACATGTTCATTGTTTACTCATAACCGGAGACAATAATCATGCAGATTTACGTTACAAGCTTATATAATTGTACAGTAAGAAAGTTATTTCCTTAACCAGGAAATTAACGTTCTTAGAATTGACAAGACAGTTGACCCTGAGAGGTCAGCTAAATATCTACAGCGGATCTAAAATATTCATAATTAATTATAACTAGTTGTGGTTAATTATTCATATTTCACATGAGCTGATTCGTTACAGTGCTATTGTTTCATCAGTATTGTGTATTCAGACATCATGATCATTTGACATACTGCTTTTTTTAAAACATACAGTAAGTATACATATTTGGACACTGGCAATGTTCTTGGAGGAAGTTATTATTATCATAGTGAACTTTTGTAAGTGTAAGATATTAAAAACAAGGACCAGATGACCCATTGCCGTTTAACCATATGATTAACCATCAAAATCTGGCAGTAATATTTTGCCTTTGGTATTCAGTCACAGATGTCTGCATTAGCGTGACCTCAGATAAGTTCCTCAGTCGTGGAATCATAGTTGAAAAAGGAGGAATCAAACATAGCAGGATTTATTAAAACAACTCTGAGGGGAGGGGAGGGGAGAAGAAAGGAGTTGGAGAAGGAGAACTCCCAGGCAAAAACTTTATCCACGCTAGAGAGGACACTTGGAAGCTCTTTCAGCAAACTGGATTACACTAAAAACAGTTTTCTGTGGATTAAATGTTGCCATAATTCATTGGATTAACGATCACTGAAGGTAAAATTATGTGTTTTTGATTCTGACATATCGGGAATCTTTACAGCGTTGAGGATCCTTGCAAACTCCCTGGAGATATAGATTAGGTTTTCATCAGTTATTATTTATTGAAATATGACATTTGCAGCCTATTCCATATAATTTGCTAATAATGTATTAGTCAATGTAGGCCTACTGTATGCATACTGCGTTTAATGCTTTGTGGGGATGCAAATGATAAGAAAGTTTTGTTCTTTAGCATAGGCTATATCATAGTCGATTTAATTCATCCCATCATTCAGATGTGCTGTTCACACAGTATTTAAGTGCAGTTGTCATTAACAGTTTTGATGTGACGCATATCACTTTGGTTTGTGGTAACCCACCTACTTTTTGCATTGCAAATTTTGCTTGTCAGTTAACTTTCAAAGTGTAATTTAAAGGGCAGTTCTTTCATGTAACCCCCCTGGCAATGTACTTTTAAATTTAATACAGACCATAGTTCATTCATGATCTCTTTCTAATCCTTTTTCAGTACACACTAGGGTATACACAGGGATTTTTTAAAAATCAGCCTGTGGGAGTGGGAAAAATGCATGCTCTATCTGATGATAAAACCATGCTGCTAATGCAGGGGGACACGAGGTGAAGAGACGTTTGCAACATTCCCATTTGCCAGATTTACCACACATACCCATCAATAATTAGGTTGAGTTTGATAAACCAAGCTTCAAGCAAACAAGATCCAGTCTCTGCCTTGAGTGAGAAGAAAGATGCTGCAAAAAATAAAAAATAAAAAGATAAATGCTCCTTTGGAAGAGAATGATTGCAAAACAGCTGTAATTGAAGGTTAAACAGTGCTGCAGACATGATTACAAATGCCACAGACCCCATTATACATCTCTCTGGATTGCTCTCTGTTTGTTTGATGTGTCTAACTCGCAGGTTCCTGTTACTAAATGATCTGTGCTTTCTGAAAAATTGGGTTAATGCACCAGGTTCAGCTGACTTTATATTTAACTTTTTAGGTTATTTATGATGTCATATCATAGGCCTTCACACCAATGACATTTTTAGCACACTGCATTCCCAAAATAGTGATTTTAAGAGGTGTTTATAACCCAGTGATTAACTGACAGCACTATATGTGTAAAATAGGCATACAAATGCTGCTTGTTGCTTGTTTGCACAGCTCTTAAGAGAGAGAGAGGGAGATAGTTTAACGCTCAGTCTTTCCCTGAGCTCCCAGACTCTGACATGAAAACTACACACTACTTGACAGCCTCCTTCCTGTCAGCGGTCTGCAAAAAAAAAAAATGTCTGTAGACATTTTAACAATAGCTAGTTAAAGCGATTGTTTATTAAAAGTACACATTGTCGCTTTTAGCCATTCTTTTAGATGGCCCCGAATTATTGTTTTCGCAAGCATACATTGATTGTAACTATAAATCTTTCATTGAAACACTTGTTGTCGCCCTGCTGCGTTTGTAACCCACATACTTGGTTCCCTAACTAGTGCTTTTGTCATTTCGACTATAGACATTCACTTCAGATTGCCAGGCACTGAGCCAAGACATAACGCAAGAGAGACTCTTTCCTTTATCTGCGTGGTCCAGCTGTTCTCGCTGCACGGCAAACAAAGTGAAAAGGGAACAAAACAAGCACAAGCTTTAATTTCCATTCCTTTTTCTGTGCGTGGAAGCGAATGGTAATGAGAAATTGCCCAGAGGCATTGAATACAGGTAATGGAGTATCTCTGCCTCGCTCACCTGAAATGGATGTTGTCTTATTTACAAAAACACAGTTGATTTTGCAGTGAGAAGCAAGCTAGAGCTTTGTAAATAACTGAATCGGAATGATTCAAACAGATGTGTGGACGGCCGGTAAGAGAAGGTAGAACGTTTCTCATCTTCAGGGGATAGCGTATAATCTGGGGTGGTGTTATTTCACATGACACCTTCACTTTTTGTGTCTCAACTGGTACAGAGCCTGCAGGTTGTATGACCTCAGTCGGAGGATGCAGATTAGGTGTTGCCCACACAAACATCACCAACGGGCTGAAATTTACAAGAAAGCCATAAAAGGAAGAGGAGAAGACCTTCCCCCCTCGGGCTTTCTGACTAATGCATCACCCTGACAGGTTCATGTCCAGACAAGCCAGTGAGGGTTACTTTGAGCAAGCAGCATGTCTGTAAATGGGAGTGAGGTGGGGTTGTTTCTGTGAACACATGTAACTATATCTGAGATATTTGGTTGCATTTCTTTGTTACAAGCAGTTAAATGTTAAAGGCTCTTTTATTTTATGGCAAGGAAATATTTTTTGTTTTGTTTTGTTTGTTTGTGTTTTTAGCATCCTGTATCAGCTATTTTGTTATTCTGTATGATATTATTCCTTACTACTCTCAGTGTCTGCTACATACCATCATAAGATGGAGGATACGTTTTTTTTTTTTTAAAGAAATTAATATTTTTGATTAGCAAGGGTGCATTAAATTGATAGTAAAAGTGATAGTAAAAACATGATACTGTCCTTTTGAATGCTTTATTCATCAAAGAATCCTGAAAAATATGTTAAAATATTAAGGAGCTGTTTTCAACATTGATAATAACAATTCTTGAGCTTCAGATCAGCATATTAGAATGATTTCTGAAGGATCATGTCACATGACACTGAAGACTGGGGTAATAATGCTGAAAATGAAGCTTTGCATCACATTAATAAATTACATTTTTTTTAAAATTTATAATAAATAATAGCTGTTTTAATAATGTAATAATATTACACAATATTACTGTTTTACTGTATTTCTATCAAATAAATGCAGCCTTGATAAGCATAAGAAACTCCTGTCAAAAAACCTATTGAAAGTCTTACCAAGCCCTAAGCTTGTAGTGTACTCTGCATAACATGCAGATTTTCTTGTGCATAAAATATGTAGCATTTGGACCAATCAGACACACAACTTTTTGTTATATTTAACAAATAATATCTAACGCCCCCTCACCTAACCAAAGGGCCAATTACGAGGGTCTATGTACCCTTCCCCCGAAATGCACCTAACACCTCAGAAATAAAAAAAAAAAAAAAAAAAAACAAAATAAAAAAAGGCAGAACAGGCCTTTGGTCCCCATGGCAACCAATGCTGATATTACTGGTTTTATGGCCTAAAGGAATGCGGGCAGATAAACTCACAATTAATTTACCCTTAGGAAAGACACATAGGACCAGGAGAAAGAAATGGGCTGTTCTCTAATAATTATGGAAACCCGTTTTTTTTTCTTTGATTGAATACACATATCCTTTGGTCATTGTGTATACCATTACTTTCTTGTATATTGTCTGTTGTAGTGTTTGCTGTTTTATTCATGTTATCATAGACTACTAGTTAATATAACCTCACCTATTTCATGATTGGTCTCTATGAATTCATCTTCGGAGGATCTAACTGAGAGGGCATATTACATGCTGATACCTCTGCAACATATAGATGTTCTAAGAATCATTACTAATTTCTGCATCAACACCCAAGCGAATTACATATGCAAAATACCATGCTTAGAAACAAAGGGCCATAAAACGCAGAACTCCCACTTGAGATTACGGACTCCCTCATTGGACAAGCCCATCTTGAGAGGCGTGAATCTCTGCAGGCTTTAAAGGCCACACTTCATGTGACCCGCCCCAGTCGGTGGTTCGGTCAGATGCAGATGAAGATGTGAGAAAACGCTGCAGGATACCATAAGCATTGTGCCAGGCTTTTCTTCGGCCTTGTCCTTCCATTCTTCAAGTTACTCTGACGCAAACCGGTTCTTTCTCATCAACCAACTTCAGCAAGATCTCGGGGCCTTAAGATTGCATCAGGAATCTTTTTCAGACCTACGCAAGTATCAAACTTAGTCGATTAAATTGATGCATTAAGTATCAGTTACAACTTTTTACAAAGGTGTGTTTGAACTAAATTTGACGTTTCCTCAGTTTTGACGGCTGACTATGCAAGTGTTCCATAAAAATTCATTCTTATGCCTCTTTCTTGTGCTGAGTTCTGTAAACTTAAAACACTTCCTAGACCAAAAATCTGTTTGTGTGTGTTTGTTGGGATGTATGTGTATGTTAGACCACGTTTTACTTCGTGTTGTAGTAGGATGTTAGACCAGTTTGTGTGTTTATGTTGTATGTTAGACTAGTTTAAGTTTTTATGTTGTTAATAAAACCTTACTTGTATCACATTTGACGTGTTCATTGTTTACTCATAATCGGAGTCAATAATCATGCAGATTTACTTTACAAGCTTGGTAGAATTGTACAGTAAGAAAGTTATTTCCCTTAACCAGGAAATTAACGTTCTTAGAATTGACAAGACAGTTGACCCTGAGTGGTCAGCTAAATATCTACAGCGGATCTAAAATATGAATAGTTAATTATAACTAGTTATGGTTAATTATTCATATTTCCTGTTGTGAGCTAAATTCGCTACAAATACTTAGATGATTTGATGTATACTGTATCCCACAATGCAGTATGTTCTACTTTTAATATCAGCTGCACATTTTAACGTGTCTTTTAAAAATTTTATTTCCAACATGAAAACTGGATGCCACTTGAAAGAATTAAACATGAAACAGATGAGTTCATGCACATTTATAGTGGATAATGGCTTCTGTTTCACACACACGCACACACACACATACAAAGACACACACACACACACACACAACACATATATATATATATATATATATGCATACTCATAGGCAGTATACAGCATATATTCAGCGTTCATTGTGCTGAACCATTGTGTTGCTGTTACTGAGAGGGACAGATGGACACAGTAATGATAATCGTCAAATGTCATGGGTTACAAAGCTTTATTGGAAATTCTTTGGATCATTAGCATAATTTATACTCTAAAAAAGCACCCATCCAACCTAATAGGCACCATTATTAATCTGGCGTTTAACCGCTGTATTGATTATGACTGCTCCCACATGCTTTTTGACACTTTCCGGCAATTATTTAGAAGCTCTTTTATTGCAGACTTATGGTATTAAATATTAAAAAATGGCAATGTGTCATAAGGTGTACCACTGAGAATGAGCTTATTACAATATTTCTTAACACACGTGTCTCCTGATTATTTAAGTTTGTCTCGGTCTGCTTAAGTAATTTCCTTCTCACCTGTTCACTTATTCTTTTTAATCATGGCTAGGAGCTGAAGGAGGGAGTCATGAGGGTCATCTGCTCCTCTCTGGTGCTTCTCACCATCTGCTTGGGTCACGGAGGTCAACTGGCATCAGTTGAAGGTAAGGCCTTTTCTCCAAATCAAAGGATGACTTTGTCAAAGGCTAGATCAAACAGCTAAGATTATGTATGTTTAATTCATACAACTGCCAACATAACATTATGAATATTTAAAGAATAGTTAAAGGGGTTGTTCAGCCAAAAATGAAAATGCTGTCATCATTTAGTCATCCTCATGTCATTCTAAACCCATAGGATTTTTTTTTCCATCTATGGAATATAAAAGGAGAGATTTTGAAGAAATGTTCTGGCCCTTATTGTTAGTCCCCATGGAGACTGACACTTTCAAGCATCAGAAAGCAATATGCTTCGAAAGCACCATAAAAGTGTTTAATTCAGCTTGTGAACTATATTCCAAGTCCTTCCAAATCAAACCATAGTTTTGTTTCAGAAACAGATGATTTGATTCATGGACAAAGCATTCAGATTGGTTTGTGAACCAGAGATTCACTGAAAATGCATGTGTCCCTGCTTCTCTTAAGAACTCGCCTAACAAGCAGATGTCAATATTAATAATTTTTCACTATCATGGCTTCAGAAGATTTGAAATATAAGTTGTAGGGCCACTTTTATAATGCTTTGTTGTATTTTTGCATATTGAAGCTTGAAAGCCAGCATCATAATTGCAAGAGTGACTAATCTAAAAATAAAAGGTTCTTCACAGCGATGCCATAGAAGAACCTTTTTGTCTAAATGGTTCCAGAAAGAACTTTTAACATCTGAAGAAGCTTTCTGTTTCACAAATGGTTCTTTGTGGCGAAAGAAGGTTATTCAGATTTTAAAAAGGTAAGAAAGAGATGGTTCTTTAAAGAACCTTTGACTGAATGGTTCTTTGTGGAACCAAAAATGGTTCTTCTATGGCATCGCTTGAAGAACCTTTTGAAGCACCTTTATTTTTAAGTGTAGCTTGATTCTTTAAAATAAAAAATTTAAAATTTTTATGTTCCATGAAAGAAATAAAGTCATATGTTTTGAACAACATGAAGATGATGTAACTGATGACAGAAGTTATATATATATTTATAATATATATATATATATATAAGGTTGTGGTGTGGTGGTGGTGGGGGTGGGGTGGTGTGGCGGCGGGGCATCTGCCAAACTAATCTGAATGCTGACTACATATCATTGGTTAGCTGAATTCACTCTTTAGTGAAGCCTTCTGCGAATACATCTGCTGTGTGCTGAACGTATAGGATCTGTACATACAGTAGACGACTAGCCAAATTTGAATTAACCCAAAGTAATCATTGCTTCTTCTCTTACAAATTCCTTTCAAATGGTGTACTTATATAGAAGGTCTGGTATACTTAAATAAAAGGGGGGGATACAAATCCTAAAAGAACAAGGAACTGTGGAAAATGGCTCAGCTTTTAAAGAGTGATGCCATGCCTTGTTCTCTAGACTGCCAGGGCTGTGTCCCAAAAATATGGTTATGAAAATTTGGGACCTTTCCATCTTTCCTCCTTACTTTCTCATACAGCAGAACTGAGTCAGTAGTAAGGGGGGAGGGGGTCCCGACAGTATTGCAGTGAGACAAGACATTGATGAATTTCTTTTTATTTTTGAATTGCATTTTGTATTCTCATTGTAATTAGGCTCTTTTTAATGAAGTTTCAGATGTTTTGAAGGCCATCATACTGGAACTACTGGCTAAAGGCTTCATACAAGACTGACTCGTGCTCTATTAATTTTGGGAAACATGTGAAGCTCTGCTTGTTTAGAGGCTTTGTAAGGACTTTAAAGAAACTTTGTAAGGACTTGTCCTCTATCATTCATCACTTTATACTTTTAGAGCTTTAATGCTGTTTTTGCGCCTTTGCTTGTTAGACGCTTCTCAAGCTGAGTCTCTGAGGGCTTTAAGGCAGGAGTGAGAAATGGCAAGACTTCCAGTCTTTTATTATATTATATAATAATGTTGTTTTATCTTATTATAATAATGCAAGTCTGACTGAATGTAGCCACTCTTCTACTGAAATGTGAGCATATAAACCCTGTTCCCATTAGTGCTTCTTATAACAAAAATAGTTGCATAGTTTAATAGTATGATTATACTGCTATGGCTAAACCTCTTTTCAGACATTCTACAGTCAGTTAAGAATGAGATTTAATTGATGAATTCCATCAAACCACATTCGGTCATTGTTAAAGTCTACATGAAATCAAAATTAATGCTAAGTGCTTACTTCATGCATGTTCAGAAATATTATATTCAGACATTTTTATGTGACTTTTATATGAATTCTTTCTTGTGCAATTCTGTTCTGATTGCACCATTTGCCATTTCATCACCATGTAAAATTGTGCTTAGTAGTGATGGATGATTGAACAAGCTAACAAACTAACCCCCACAAAACCTTTTCATATATTCAGCCACCTCCAATTTTCCTGGGTTTGTGTTTCACTGGGTTGATGTCAGATCTCTAGGATGACTTTTCTCACCCCCAGCTGTTCAAATCCCCAATTGACTTTCTCCTTAATGAGTTTCTCCAGGCCAACTCTGAGACCTAAAAATATACAATAAACAATATGCAATCAGGGACAAATAGAGCAGAGGCTGCGTGAGTGATTCTGAACAAGAGTAGGATGCAGTGTTTCACATTTATGAGCTTTTGAGATAATGTTAATGAGGAGACGTATTTTCTCCATCTTTTCTTCCAACTTTTTTTCTTCTACCCTTTTTTAAAATGGATGTTTCATTCTTCTGGCAAGGAAGAGGTTCTTTTTATTTCTAAGAACCTCAAAAGTGTCTAACAGTGTCTGGTGAAGCAGCCCGTACAGGTATGTATCTCTAAATTAAAAGAATGCTGAATCTTAACCTATGAAATCCTAAACCCCATAAATCTTCACTCCACTTCAAACTCTAGCACTGTCTGCATTGCTTGATGACGTGTCTGTTCTCCATGCGTCTGAAATGCACCTCTCCTCCCCTTGCATTCAACTTTCCATCACTGCCTCGGGAGCGAGAGCCGCCTCCAGCTTTTCTATCTTCTCCCTGACATCTCCACATCTTAATCCCGCCTGTTTGCCGTGTGAAAGCAGTGGGGCTTTGTAGAACCGGGAAGAAAAGGGATTTAGACGAGTCTGTCTGATTTCAAAAAAGTGAAAATGCGAGAACAATTCAAAATGAATTCTTTATCTGTCAGAGAAGTTTTTGTTGGAGACATTTCCTCCCTATCTGTATGTGCTGAGTTAGCTGTGGAGAGATTCAGGTGTTGTAGATTGCGGTCTTCGGTCACTTCTGAGCGGAGAATTTTGCATTTTGAATTTTTTTAAATCGTAGCTTCACCAGAATGGTACATAACTTGGTGACTTTTATGGCACTTGGTATGTGAACACAAAAAAAAATTAAACTACAATGTAGTAAAAAAGTGGACAGCAAGGAAGGGGTTACACTCTAAAACATCAAACAGATACATCCACTCACACACACTTACTTGCACACACACACAGACACACACATACAGCATTATACATACTCAAATTAATTGGTATGGCTATAACCATATAGCCAAAATGAGTCAGAAGACTGAAATAAGAGGTTAAAATCAGATTAAGCTCTGATAAAGCATTCCTGTTGATTTTTGTTACATTTTTATATAATTTTAATGTTTTGTGTAACAAAATACTTTCTGTGTTCAGGTTTGAATGTAGAAATAATAATGCAAAAACCTACACTTCAAATAAACATTTAAAACAACAAAAAATATAAACATTGACAAAAAGTAGTATTTGTGAATGCCTTAATATACATTTAAATCCAAAACCTAATAAAAGTAAACAATTATGTACAAAAACAACTAGAGAATTCACAAGCCTCTCTATAGAGTCCAATACAGGAATCTAGTGGTTACACCATGAAATTACAGGTTTTTCTCTTTTTTTTTGCTCTGACCAGGAGGTGCTATTCTGCCTTCAAAAATAGGATTTTAAAGGCCTAGTCTCTATTTTAATTCTGAAATAATGCGTAATTGGAAAACATTAGGTAAACTAATAGAAAGAAAACAGATTTGTACATTATTTTCAGTGGAAAAATTGATCGTTATTATTGCATAAATATTAATTAGTACCATACAATTTTCTCAAAATACAAAAGAATAAAGTATAAAGAATAAAGAAAAAATATTATTTAACAAAAATATATTAGATTTATTTTACTGAAGAAAAAAAAATTATCTTTCAGGTGTCCGGTCACTTTTGACCGCAAAGGCCATGAGTGTGACTCCCAAATGAGGAGCACACAATGGTTAAATAAATGCAGCTTTGTAACTTGACAGGGGAAGAATACGAGTTAGAAAAGCCATCACCAGCTCCTCCGCCACTAGAAGCTCAACGATACGGCTCTGAGCTGCTTCTCTCTGTTATTGCTTGAGTTTCTCATACTCATCTGATCTCTGAAACATCTAAGTGACAGATTCGCTACACAGCAGTAACTTGCTAATGCACTTTGATTGATGTACGTGTCTTTGAGCCAATCAAACCGTGCTGATTAAAAACTCTCTTGTCTCAGGCACTTGGACAATGCTTCTCACAAAGAAAACATCCCCCCCCCCCCCAAGCTGTCCTAAACTGAACTTCAGTGTTTGTGGATTATGAGAAAAGGCATGGAAAGACATGTACAGAATCATAAAGAATGGATTTTAAATGCAACATCTCCTTCAAAAAGTTGTTTACATCAAGTTGCACAATAGGTGTGTACAAAAAAGTTATGATTATCAGTGAAAATGGATGGTGATCATTTGCTGTCAAAATCCATTTCTTTTTTTATTAAAAAAATATATTTATTTATATTATGACTATATTTTATGTATGCATACACACACAAACACACACACACCCAGTGCACCAAGTGAGCCAAAAAAGATGTGTGACATCCTTGCTAAAAATTCAAACAGTTGAATTCAACAGGATGTACTATACCGTAGGATGTACTTTGGCTGAACTTTTTTAAAGTTAGGTCTTTTTCATATGTCGTCCATCAGTCGAGGATGCGTCAGACCACTTGACATTGTCTTTGCCACCAGGCAGTGAGATTGGGAGAGTGATTCTTCCAAACAAGAGCATGCTATTTTTAGCTCCATGTATATCTTAGATGCTGTCTGTCACCCCTCAGACAATCTTTGATCCCCTCAGCTTGTTCACCTCATGTTCAGGACCAAGTTTTGGCAGGACTCCTCATGATCGGTTGTGCAAGTTGTTTTATGCTAAACCTTTCACCGGTGGCAGGACAGAGATCTGCTTCAACTTGACTGCTTCTCTGTTTCTACAGGTGTCAGCTGCCCGTCCGTACAGGTAGAAGAATGGAAGTTTCCTCAAACTGCCAGACACAACATTACAGGTAAATACTGCTGCTAATGGACATCCCTTAAAGAAACTTCATCATTTACTCACCTAAAGTTGTTCAATACCACATTTTTTTTTTTATCTTCTGAGGAACACAAAAGGGGATATTTAGTTGAATGTCCAACGTGTTCTTTTCTATACAACAAAAGTGAATAGTGCTGGAAGATTGTCAAGCTCCAAAAAAGACAATACAAGTAGTCTATATTACTTGTACAATATATTCCTAGTGTTTTAAGATGATAGATTTGTATGAGGAACTGACCAAAATTTAAGTTATTGTTTTTAGTAAAAATATGGGGTTCGAGTTACTGTAAATGAGTAGATTAAAACTTTAATTTTGGAGTGAACTATCCATATTGTCATGATTTCTAGATGCATTGTTGGCGTGTTGCTATTTTGAGAAACTGAAAGTAGTATTATTTCTTTGTTATTTAAAGAGCACGTTAGTAATATGCCCCTATAGGCAGGTGCACAACCCGCATACACTTTGCTTATTACACACACAGGGACGCGCAGCAGCACACAAACATTTTAAAAAATGAAAAATTACATTCCGCCATGTAAATAGCGAACCTGCCATGCTGCGAGCGCAACTGGCTTTTAAAGGGGATTGGAGATGAGACTCTGATTGGTTTATTGCACGTTACGCCCAAAAAACACCCATTACTCATTAAGAGAATAGGGACAACACGTTTAGACTATGCGCCCGGGTTCGCTGCCCGTTTTTCTCATCATTAAACTAGCAAAAGTGGATTCGGACATGGCCTGAGTGCACCTGTGCCATGCACTTTAGACCATGCGCTTAGATCGTTAAAATAGAGCCCTATAGAAGGGTTGACAATTGCTTTCAAACTTTGATAAAAAAAAATACTGTAAAAACTGTGATTTTTGTGAAATATTATTACAATTTAAATTACTGTTTTCTATTTTAATTTATTTTAAAATGAAATTTATTTTTTTACGGAGGCTCTAAGGGGGACATGGTGATGAAAAAAAACGAGATGGTAGGAAAATTTTTCATTTTCTCAGGTTTTTCTTCCCACCTCATATTATTGTCATCACAAAAGTTTTAAAGTGTACACAGTTTCTCAAGGGTGCACACAAGCATTAAAATACAAAATTTTCTTCCATCTAATTTTATTTTGCATCATCATGCCCCCTTAGGGGCTCCATGATTGGTGATATTAAGGCTGAATTTTCAGAAGCCATTACTCCAGTCTCCAGTGTCACATGATCCTACAGAAATCATATTCTAAATTTGTGCTATAGAATTATTTCTTAATTTGACCATTGCTGGCTTCTATTTTCTTCAACTTTGAGTGCAAAACACAAACACCGAAGTGCCTCGTTATTTTGCATATCCAAAAAATGGGAAAGAAGCTCACTCTACATAATTATGTGAATATACTGCCATCTGTAATCGTTTAAGCCTTTTAATACACTTAATAAAAGCCCAACTGCCCATCAAGTCAGTCTAAGGAACAGACTCTGTTCATGAGCTGAAAGATATAAATGCTCCCAGTGTTAAGTTAAGGTCCCTTTTTTGGCCTTACATGAATTGAAAACTGGCACAGCAGAGTTGATACACAGCATAGGACATGTCAACTAGCAGCTCACTGATTTATTATCCTGTGGGGTGGTAAATGGATTGATTGCCCGATCTGCAGGTTTCAATCTGGCGCGCCGTTTCTCCCTGTTGAAGAACAGCGAGGTCAAGAAGATCCAAAACCCGAGAGGGCCTGTCATCCTTCGCCTTGGGAAAGTACAACTCATCCAACCTACTGAGTAAATTTTTTATCTTTTCTCTTTTGTTTGTCCTACTATCTATTTTTCCTGAGAGATTCTAAGTGGGTCAATTATAGAAATAACTACATTTTCACTCTCTCAGATGATGGAGCCTGTTCATTCTGTATCTAAAAGCAATAAAACAAAGTACAATAAGACAAAATTGCAAAACTACCAAGGTATTCTAGCAGGTCAGTACAAGCCTCGAATTCCTGGCCGTTGACTGTTATTTGGTAGAACATTTACACTAACATCATGAAAGAATCGCAATAATGTCACCAGCGAGATTTTGACTTCCTCCTTAAGTTACGTCCATCTCGCTGCAAATAAACATTTCAGGGGATTACACGCTGCTTTGTGCTTTTACACAGAAACGCTGTTAAATTTTTTATTAACAATAACTTTAAGTGCTTTTGGTGAGACCTCAAACCACAGTAACAATCCGTTTTATGACAATGCTTTTACTGAGCTGTGCGTAAATGAAAAATGACAATGATATAAGGTTACGAGTTCTGTTTCCTCTCAGCACTCTGGTACTGTATGGTGGGATGAGAAAGTCAGTTTGCATTGGTTTAGACTACACATCAACTTCCTTATTAGAATTTCCTGTTATGCTTCTCTCATGTAGACTTAACATAAATGAGAGCTTGAGTGTTTGATCCAAATAGGTCAGACGAGTAATATTGAAGCTCTCACTCTTGTGTTGGACTCTAAAACCTTTTTATACTCTTTTTGTACTTGCTCTGCCCTTGATCTGCAGTGTATACACTATATCATGAATTCACACACAAAAATAGCATCCTTCAAAAGCCCTATTTGGATAGGACTACTTTTCTCTGAGAAGGTTACGTGACTTTGTGTTGTACAGGCTACGTTTTGGATCTCATAAGGGCTTTTCACACCTGAAATAGTTAATCCTGGCTCATTCTAAACCCCAGGTAAACAAAATCCTGGGTTATCTTGCTTCACGTTTCAAACTGCTCATACTTTACCCAGGGTTAACAGTTTATCCTAGGTATTCATAAGCTGATATTTCACACTGTACATTCCTAAACCATGGGTTAACATTCTTAATTGCATATTTGTGGTGTCAGTGTCATTGATTGGATGAACGCGGCATGCAACATGTTTACTTAATGGCTCTAGCATTGCGCATCCTCTTATTATATATATTGGCGACAGTATTATCAAGCTTTACATTCTCTTTCTGTGAGATACATTTTAATGTAAAGTATATATTGCCAACAGCATTATCAAGTTTTACAGAATGGACATTTCTGACTATAAAGGTAAAAATGAAACTGTCTCTTCTTTACTCAAATTGATGCATTTTCTGCCATCATTTAACATTTTTACTCTCAAATGCTGAAACAACTGTTTATACAACGTTTCCATGCCTGATCAAAGCATGTGAATATGCAGCATGTGATTGATTATCGGTTGCTAAGCATGTAGCTGTAACATTCTAATGCCCATTTCGCACTATACACATTTGGCACAGAAATGCGGGGTTAACACAGCAAAAACACTGCTTTCATAACACAGGGATTCCCTGCTTCTAAATTACAAGTATGAAACATACCTTTCCCCGGGGTTAAAAGTGGGGTTTAGACTGATGATAACTCAGGGTCAAGCACTATGTGAAACGCCATATACAACCCTATAGACCCTTGACCACAAAACGAGTCATAAGGGTCAATTTTCTCAATCTCGAAATTGAGATTTATAAATCACCTGAAAGCTGAATAAATAAGCTTTGCATTGATGTATGGTTTGTTAGGATAGGACAATATTTGGCCGAGATACAACTATTTGAAAATCTGGAATCTGAGGGTGCAAAAACATCTAAATATTGAGAAAATCGTCTTTAAAGTTGTCCAAATGAAGTTCGTAGCAATGCATATTACTAATTATAATCAAAAAAAATTACTTTTTGATATATTTACGGTAGGAAATTTATTAAATATCTTCATGGAACATGATCTTTTTATCGTAATGATTTTTTTGCATAAAAGAAAAATCTATAATTTGACCCATACAATGTATGTTTGGCTATTGCTACAAATATTACCCCAGCGACTTAAGATGGGTTGGGTCCAGGTCACCTTATCCTCTGACTACTCGTAAAAATTGTGGAGGAAGTTTTTGTGACTAAAGACAAAGTGGGACTGCAATTTGATCCATCCAAGTTGCTAAATTGATTTCATCATATTCTAGTTAAGAAATTTCAGAAGTTTCAATAGTTAATAATTGTAATTTAGACATCACCTAGAAAAAAAATGCTGTCCAAAAGGGCAAAAGACTGAGAGTTTGAAGCCTGTAGAGGTTGTGAGTGACATGAACTCAGTTATAATGTTATAATGGACACAGAGATCATTTCTTGTTTTTTTCTCCCTGCCTCCTGAATAGTTACCGATTTGTTTTCAGATGTTTGGACATGTGATCTGTTGTCAGTAATAGTGCTTGAGCAGCTGTTTATCTCCCTGTCCTGAAATGATGGCTGTTCCCTGACTGACATTCTTTTAAAGAGAGCTGCTTGTCAGTTGCAAATAAACATGAGGATCTGATGCAGCTCATCTTGGTGCTGATGGTGCATTACAAGAAATGTTACTTAAAGGTTAGGTATTTGGATCCAGATGTTAGTTTAGAGGTCTCTTGAGAACTCTTATGTGAGATTCAGAATAGATCACAACAATGTCACAAAATTGAGTGATACTTGTTAAAATACTAAAGTTTGTAAACAAAGTCAGATTTCAGTTTTTCATCAGTAAAATGCTTTCTTATTCTGTCCTATATCTTCTTTAACTGCAATAATAGATGACTTTTGGTTGGAAGTTGTACAGTTTGACCTTCTGAAACTTTAAAAGGAAAGGCAAAGATACACATGCACACAGACATACTCAAATCCCCCCATCATCAGGGAGTTCCTCTCTTAGAATGCGTTTTCCAGAGCCCCAGGTGCTTTCCCCATTTGAAACCTGAGCCCTTTTTCTCCTGCTCTAAATCTCATCTCAGCTAGAGACAGCGAGAGCCTGCATTCTAACGGTCGACATGGCTGGTTACTGAAGGGGGGGGGGGGGGGGGGGGGGGGTAATTCCTCTATAAAATGGTCTCGACATTGCTTTAGATAAAGTTCAATGTAAAGTCTTGTCAGCTGGTCTCTGATATTTGATAGCAGCAGATGGTGTTTAAATTGTACGGCCACCTCTGTGTTAGTCATTCTCTTAGCTTAGACTTGGCTTGTAATAGAACTGTCTAACATTGCATTCCTTTATCTTAAATTTCACCTCACCTGGGAGAGAGATGGAGTGTATAGGTTTGAGTGTGTTTACTCAGGTCTTTGGATTTGTGTCCAAGAAGAAGTACAACAAATTTTGGGGGCTGATAAGAATAACTGATAATCAGCGTCTTTTTGTGGCTGATGCTGATAATGAAGCTTTGTGGTTTTTCTAAGTAATTAGCTAATTAATTAAAAACTGCCCGCTTGACACCAAATAAACGATTTTAAAAGCTCTGAACTTTAGCAATTTAAAAAAAAAAACTTTTAATAACAATTAATATAGGCGATAGGACCAACATGTGAAAGGAGGATCAAGAATAAGAACAGTGATTTCTAAGGAAGATAACCACAAAGATGTATGATTATATATCATAAAAAGGTCTAGCTAGTAGAAGACCAAAAAAGCATAGTAGATTTAATTCACAATAGAGACCATTTGTTTATGTTTTTTGAAAAGTAGTGCTCACTCTAGGCTATAGTTATCATTTAAAATCAACAAAGGATTTTGTGAAATATTATTAAAATTTAAATAAAATTTTAAGCAGCTCTTACAATTATAAATAATTGTATTTGATTGAATTATCATTCAGAAATAATTATGATATGCTTCAATAAGAATTTCTTATTTTATCATGTGAAAACAAAGGGTGCCATGCGCTGAGAGTTTATGGACTCATGAGGCATAACATGTCTTATTTTAAAAAAAAGGAAAGAAGAAGAGCGTGTTGTCAATTAAATCCACTTGACAGGAGTGGAGTATTAGCTCCTATACAGTATTGTATATAAACACATGGCTTGGCGGTAGTAAAAAAGGAGTATTTATAGATTCTGATGGTCCATTGATTTAAAAGTGAAATTGGTTAACGCAACCTACATTCAAAGAGTTAAAGCTATTAAAAAAAGATATAATTTAAAATAGCTATTTTAAAGAAATATTAACAAAAATAAAAAATGGGATTTTGTCACTTTTAGCAGATGATGCCAATTAAAATGTGCCCAAACATATCCCAACAAAGTGTAATTCTCAAGATAATGATCACAGAGCAACGTGACACACAAATTTGGCTAAAAACACTGCAGTTTTATAGTGTGTAGTGCATGGTGTAATGCATTTACAGTACACCATGCACATGAGGTAGTTTAGGTCACACATATTGTAAAAAATCATGTGAAAAAACTGCCACAATAAAATATTGGCTAAACATATTGGCTGTAATTCCATTAATTCCATTGATAATAATAATTGAACTTTCCTAGTTACTTGCCACCAATATATCAATCATGCACCTCTATTCTCAATAGACCTGCTAAATTGAACTCTAATAATGAAATAAAAAATCATTAATATTTGATTTATGATGGCCCAGTGGAGTAGTTTTGTTGAGCAATATCAACAAGAAATCTTGGATATGCAACTCATTTCCTGTCATAACAAGTTTCATCCTGTGCAAAAGTGCAAGTTTTCATTCCTCTCTCTTTCTCCTCTCTCTCTCTCTCTCTCTCTCGTGTTTAGTCCCGATTTAATTTTTTCCTTGAGGAGGCCAGCCTCACTGTTATTACTTTGGATTCCAGATCTCTGTTATAAATCATTGTCATCTTGTTTAGAGACAAACACGCTACCTGCTCATTGTTGTGCGTGTTATGTATGCATGTTTATGTGCTTATGATCAGCTTCCCGTTGTTCCATGACTTGTGTGTGTGAATAAACTCCAGTACTGAGTCTACAGTATGTGTGTGCGTGTGTGTATTTGGGATGGTAAACACATTCCTGGAGTTTGCCTGCCCTTGACCCACCAAGAGGCAGGCAAACTGTTTATCTAGTGAGAGATAGAAGTTGAGAATGAAGATGAGGTTTGCTGAGCTGCAATTCTTTTCAAAATGAGTGTCAGGGGGTTATCCCTATATCTGTATCCACAGCACCATTATTACAGAGATACTCCCACTTCTGCTAGCATTCAGACTGTTTCTTTACTATTACAACCCACCTGCTCCATGTTTATTTGTTTGTACGTGTACTGCAGTCTAACCGCATGCTTGTCTCCTCAGTCAAGTGTTTCCTCATGGACTTCCAGAGGAGTTCACCCTGGTCTTCACCTTGTTGCTGAAGAAGAAATCTTTGAAAGAAAACATTTACCTGTTCCAGATATCTGATGAACATGGCTATCCTCAGGTGTGTGTCCACTTTCCCCTCAAGTCCATAGATCTGTGCCTTAAAGGGGTCATATGATGTTTTTAAAAAGAACATTATTTGGTGTAATGGAATGTGTTTATGCAGTTTAAGGTTAAAAAAACATTATTTTCCATATACGGTACATTATTGTTTCTCCTCTATGCCCCCTTTCTGAAACGCGTCTGATTTTACCCAAAACAAAAACACCACCCTTTCATCGGTCTGAAAAGCGGGTTTCTGTGATTGGCCAGCTGTCACAGTGGGTTGGATTTGGCCAAATACCTGAAGCATGACATGGCAATGTTACGCCCCTTCACCTACTGTGATGGCGTCCCCAGCCGAGCGCCGACAAAAACATTAAAAACCCATTACAAACGAGGCATTTGGTGGCATCCAGTGGGGACATAAGTACTGATTATCATGACTTATTACTGTCTTTTTAACACAAAAAACGCTTGCGTTGCGCATTGCCATCCTGCCACTTAAACAAAGTCAGTGCCGATTTCAGTCTTCCAGCCTGGAGTGCAGTCTATATAGATTCGTCACACCAAGAAGCTGCTTACCTATTGCAGATTCAGTTTTCCCAGCCTGGTGCAGGTCTACAATATACCCTTTGTTGGCAATGACAGAGGTCAGACGTTTTCTGTAAGTCTTCACAAGGTTTTCACACACTGTTGCTGGTATTTTGTCCCATTCCTCCATGCAGATCTCCTCAAGAGCAGTAATGTTTTGGGGCTGTCGCTGGGCAACATGGATTTTCAACTCCCTCCACAGATTTTCTATGGGATTATGGTCTGGAGACTGGCTAGGCCACTCCCGGACCTTGAAATGCTTCTTACGAAGCAACTCCTTCGTTGCCCGGGCGGTGTGTATGGGATCATTGTCATGCTGAAAGACCAAGCCACATTTCATCTTCAATGCCCTTGCTGATGAAGGAGGTTTTCACTCAAAATCTCAAGATACATGGCCCCATTCATTCTTTAGTTTACAAGGATCAGTCGTCCTGGTCCCTTTGCAAAAACAGCCCCAAAGATGATAGGTCCCCCCATGCTTCCCAGTAGGTATGGGTTCTTTGGCATGCAACTCGCATTCTTTCTCCTCCAAACACCTTGGTTTTTACCAAAAGTTCTATTTGGTTACACTCTTTCCATATGACATTCTCCCAATCCTCTTTTGGATCATCCAAATGCTCTCTAGCAAATTTCAGACGGGTCTGGACATGTTCTGGCTTAAGCAGGGGGACATGTCTGGCACTGCAGGTTTTGAGTCCCTGGCGGCGCAGTGTGTTGCTGAGGGTAGCCTTTGTTACTTTGGTCCCAGCTCTCTGCAGGTCATTCACTAGTTTCCCCCGTGTGGTTCTGGGATTTTTGCTCACAGTTCTTGTGATCATTTTTACCCCACGGGGTGAGATCTTGCGTGGCGCCCCAGATCGAGGGAGATTATCAGTGGTTTGTATGTCTTCCATTTTCTAATAATTTCTCCCACAGTTGATTTCTTCACACCACGCTGCTTACCTATTGCAGATTCAGTCTTCCCGCCTGGTGCAGGTCTACATTTTTGTTTCTGGTGTCCTTTGACAGCTCGTTGGTCTTGGCCATGGTGGAGTTTGGAGTGTGACTGTTTGAGGTTGTGGACAGGTGTCTTTTATACTGATAACAAGTTCAAACAGATGCCATTAATACAGCTAACCAGTGGAGGACAGAGGAGCCTCTTAAAGAAGAAGTTACAGGTCTGTGAGAGCCAGAAATCTTGCTTGTTTGTAGGTGACCAAATACTTATTTTACCGAGGAATTTACCAATTAATTCTTTAAAATCCTAAATGTGATTTTCTGGATTTTTTTTTTTTCTCATTTTGTTTCTCATATTTGAGGTATACCTATGATGAAAATTACAGGCCTCTCTCATCTTTTTAAGTGGGAGAACTTGCACAATTGGTGGCTGACTAAATACTTTTTTGCCCCACTGTATGTTATTTGTTAATGAAAACGAAAATAACTGGAACCTGAATTGTTAGTTCTTGACTTTTAATTACCGAATTACACTTTAAATGTAAGACTTACTTTAATATTGTAATGACGTGAAAAAATACAAAATATAAAGCGATTAAATGTCGACTTACATCTTACCAAAATGTGATTTGTTGTTTATTCCATTATTGATTAGTATGTACATAAATGGACCATGGTGAACATATTTAAACAGGTTTTCAACCCGGTTTAGTTTTATGCAGCTGAATATAAAAAGTTAACTTACAAACATTACTGCCACTCGTCTACTGCAGCTGACAAAGTTGCTAGGCAACAAGAAGAGTCCTTGTAGGCTAGACCGGTCCGAGTGCTTCGAAAGCAGCCTTGATATGGTTTGCAGTTGTAGCAACTTAGCAATAAACTTTATTTGTTTCATCTCCAAAATAACAAAGTGGTGGACATAGTATTCACATACAAATTATATTTTTTCTCATAGGACAGCTACAATACAAAACATGGTCCTTTACAATATCATGCAATGTTGTACATTAAACTGCCCAACAGTATATAATGTATTTTATATAAGGTATTTTAAATGTAACAACCTTGAACATATTCAGAAGTAAAATGCAACATACAGTACACTGTAGTGAAGCAGTAATACTGATGCAAGACCATCATATATATAGTTGTTTCTGCAGAATACATAGGCTACTTTTACGCTTCATACCTTAAGTACATTACAGTATGAAGGATAATACTTTTACTTAAGGTTTTAAAATGCATGCATTTTTCCCTCAATGTGGTAATAGTAGTTACTGAAAGTATTTTACTAAAGTAACTTATTTCTTCCACCAATTACTTTTTCATAGCTCTACACAATTAGTGCTTTCCTCATACCTTAAGTCAGAGCAGACCCCTGTACTGCAGGATAAACCTGAACCTCACTGCTGGACAGTGGAAATATGCACTCAAACACTCTGGAGACTATCCCAGATAATGCCACACCAGGCTTCCTATGGCAGCCCGTCCAGGTCCAGCAGATCCTCAGGGTCTCACTTCTCAGCTGAATGAAGCGACCAAAAATTGGAAAAAGAGAAAAAAAAAAACAAAAAAAAAGTTGAATTGAAGTTATTTTGTAATTAGCTGTAAAAAGCACTTTTAGTATAGAACAATTTATTTTCATTTTGCAAATGTTATTCAGAGGCAAAAAAAAATTTATAGAAGAATTTATCATTTACAAATTATAACTTGCTTTGCAAAAATTAACAATTTACAGAACTATTTGTTGTCTTTTATTTACAAGTTTAAACTAAAACAATACACAAATTACTTTGCTTCATTTACAAATAAATTAAATTACAAAAGTAATAAACAACTTAATTCATTTCATTTTTAAGTTTCCCAGCAGCCCCATTTTCTCCAACCGTCCCTAAAGAAGATAAAAAGGGAAAGAAATTAATAAGACAGGGATGCAATCTAGGTTAGTAAAATATGACAGCAGGACGTCAGAAAAAATCTTCAAAAATCCATATTCTTGATTCATCAAGTTGCCTAAAACATTGTGGACAATCTTGCTACAAAATAAATAAATCATTAAAAATGAAATAAAATAAAAATACAAGTTTAAGACTTGTCTACTTAAGTAGCCTTATAGGCCTACTTGTCTTGTTGTTGTGGGCTTTATATATGGGTGAGGGCTAATTGTTGTGAACACAAGAGGTCCTGGTGGATATATTACAGATGGGTAATGCCTTACCTCTGAGCCACAATGGCAGAGTTGTTGTCCCAAGTACAGGAATTATCAAATTCAGCCCTCTAATTTAATAAAGTTATTTTGCCTCCGACCACCTAACAAATGAATCTGTTCACATTTTGTAAGACCCCTGACTTTTAACGTTTGTTTTGCTAGCTTTTTGAGCAAATTAAAACAATTCTTAAATTTATAAGTGTATTCGTTGGCAGCCACAGAACCATCACTTGCTATTTTGTTTGAATAAAAGTCCCGTCGTCACCGGCACGCTATGAATTCTGGGAGGGGGGGAGCTGCGAAAGATCCATCTCATGTATCCTTCATTTGCCGGAGAAACAGAGGACGCATTTTAAGTCACGATCGAATTGCTGCAGCCTTCGTCGCACCGCAGTGATAATAATCGGCCTGCAAATGCAGCCTTCAGACGATGCATCATGTCACTGGGACGGTCTTCGTCGCGCCGCCGTGACGCAATCGGCCTTCAAATGCAGCCTTCGTAGGAAGCGGTCTTTGAATTGGGACAGCCTTCGTCACGCCGCCATGACGCTATCGGCCTTCAAATGCACACTTCGAAGGACATAGCCGATGAATTGGGACACAGCCCATGACTTATGTAGCATGTCTGATTGGATTCAGCTGTGTGTGTGTCATCAGTGCAATGGATGATGGCAACTGTAGTCCGGGTGAAGTGCAACAGTAGTGTGGTGCAAGAGTCCATAGTAGTGAGCGGGTGATCTCTGGTGGTGAGCGAACGAAAGTGCATGGACCGGATTCGTGACATATTCTTTAGGTTTATGTGATAAGCTCTTTATACTTAGTTAAACCCGTTTCAATTTAAAGCTATTTTCTTGAATTCTGCTACACCGATACTAACACTATTGGAGAATTATGTGAAATATGGCTTTGGTACATAAATAAAGCAAGTTAAAGAAATAGTTAAATAAATAAAAAAATTTAAATGTGTAAATTCAAAAAGATATGTCTTAAGACAAGCATCGTAATCAAAAAGATTGTGTGCACTTTTGCCGGGATAAACAGCTAAATAATGTATTGTTATGAAATAATACAAAATAATGGCTGATATATATATATTAACTAGTATATATATATATATATATCTATCTATATATATATATAATATAAAATATTATGGCCAACAAGGTATGGCAAAATGCTAATTTTGGACCCTGTACTGCAGCTTCAGTATAATCACATTGTCTAAATAAAACTTTATTTTTCCTGATTTATCACACTGCTTTAGTTCTCACTGGACTGGAATGTTCCAGATGGCAACCTGGCCCTGCGGGCGAGAGGGGCCGACCCTGAAGGGTCCATGGTAGGGTGCGTGTTCGAAGGTGATGGTGTGGAATCCTTGAAGGACATGCGCTGGCATAAGGTGGCTCTGAGTCTGCAGAGAGATGCGGCCTCCCTGCACGTGGACTGCAGCTCCATTGAGAACAAGCCCCTGGAGCTCCGTGGCCAGTTACCCATCAATGGACACACGCTGTTGGGTATGAGGGCTACTGATGCTACTCCTGTGGAGGTGAGTGATTGAGAACGTATTGTGAACCTTTCACAGAGGAAGAGGCTTGCCGTATAAGAATGTCAATTAGATGTACGACTGCAGAAGCTTCCGGCTCCTCAGATAATTGAGCACCACACTGCTAATAGAGTAGTCGGAAGTAGATGTTTCCTATAAGCCGGCTTCCCACAGGTTTTGCCCTAGGCATCCTGTCTGCCGGGGGAAATGTGGCAGGGGTGTGTCTGTGAATGTGTGAGAGACTGGAAGACTACGGGCACTTCTCGTCAGGTCTAATGCTACTAAGCTCTCTCAGCTCGAAAAAGATGAAAAGAACAGCCCATGCTAGCCTAACCAGCTTCAGCCATTAATAATTAATTAGTTCGTTAATCCAACCACTTAGCGAAATGATCATGCAAGTGGTCATATGTAAAGCAGTGGGGGTCCAGCATTTAAAAAGCTCATTTTCTTTGTTCTTGCTCTGGTTTTAATATGCTTTCTCTCTTCATCTTTTTTCAGATTGATGTCCAGCAAGTGATGGTGTATTGTGACCCCTCTCTGGCTATCCAGGAGGCCTGCTGTGAGATACCTGGAGCTCGGGTAATAACGGCTGAACTGTTAAAAACACCATAAAATGCTTTTATTCATGGTATTATGCGAAATTTCAAACATGTTTCATCTAGTGAATTCATTTCTATTAGTATTCGGCTGCTATAGGCTGTTAAGTGTTTTTTTATGGCATTGTAGCATATAGAGTAGGGTGACAGTTTAAAGTTTAAAATGAGATCTATACAACAAAAACAATGCTTATTTGGAAAGTTTTTACTGAAAATCAACAAAAAGTAGATTATGTTAACAAAAAGTAGAAAATTTTATATTTTGCACTGGAACAAAAGGAAAAAGAAATCAATTCACTTCTGTCATTTGATGTCCAGTTATTGGCCATTTTGACATTATCAACATTCTGATAAATCAGTCTGTCAATTTATTTCATTTGTAGCCTAAAGGTTATGGCAAGGCTCAATATTAATGTTTGCTTGCATGTCTTTGTCAACCTCAAAAAAAAATAAAACCTGAACCTTACAATTAAAGAAATAGTTCACCTAAAAAATAATAAAAAAAAGTTTTTGGTAATTGAAATAAAGCAAATAATACTGAAATAAAATACAAATATAAATGTTAAACAAAAACTAGAAATGTTAACTAAAATATGTTTAACAATGAGCCAGTTAACAGTGTTATGATACCATGCAGGTAAATTACACTATATAGTTTTACCTTAATGTTTTGAACCTACCACAGTCCAAGCATAGGTAGAATACTTTTTTAAAGGGTGTGTGTTTTTCCCAGTATTGTCAAGTAATATTTCACCCAAGCTGATGAAACATTCGCACATGTTTTCGGTGATCACAGTGGAGGCAAAGCTCATGTTTTGCTGAGGGAATGGATGTGTTCTTTCTGTCAAAAAAATCATTGTTGTAGTTGTACTTGATGGATAAAGCCTCAGCAGCGACTCAACTTCCATCGGGGCGGCTGTGGTGGAGGAACAGCGCTTGAGTCATCGATGTGGGAGTGCTGCTTTATTTGAGGATTTGGAATTTGGTGCGTTTCTCCTATCTGAATTGATCAGAGCTTTGGCAAGGCTTGCCGAATCGAAAAGGCTCACAGGAATGCATCACTTGCAGATAACTTCACCCTGTATGAAAAGCATAGAGCCACCCACAGCCTGCAATAGTAAAGAAGGTAGAGATCAGGAAATGTCACCTGATAAACTTCTTTGACAATGGAAGTGCACATGGGAATAGGTACAGCCAACTCTGAGCTGGCATTTCAAATTTGATGCAATTTTGGATCAGAGGATATTTCACTGCCAAGAATTATTAGACATCATTATTTACGTGCCAGATGGACCATATTTAGTCTGAAAAGATGATTATTCCCCTTACATTTTATTTGGTCAGTCATTACATTTTATTAGGTAAGGTATGGATAACAAAATCATGTGACTAAAACATCAGGTTATTATTTGTGTGTGTGTGTTTGAGTTTGAATGTAAGCCAACAGAGCTCTTTGTGTTCTTTTGTTTTGGGACGAATGCTCAAAGCTCCCTGTGAGCAGTGTTCAAAATGGAAACAAGGGCAACTATTTCCCCCTTGAATGCATGTGCTCGTATGTGGCTTTTAAAAGCAGAGGAGTCAGTGATTACATCTTGAGATGCAGAGGAAAAGATTTGTCTTGCATCATAAAATGCCTTGAAAGACCACATTTGTATCAATACTAGGGAGTGTGCTTGAGAATGATTTTTTTTATTATTTAAATCAATTCCAGTGTTGTTTTAGTATTATTTATATACTATTATGGTATTTATTCATATTAGCTTTTATTTGATATTTTTAGTTTTCATTGTAATTTTAGTTTAAGTTTTAGCAATTGTGTTATTTTATTTATTTATTTATTTTGCCATTTTAGGCAACTAACTGAATGTTCTAATTTCTAAAGTTTTTTTAAGTTTAAAATTTTCATCCAATACTTATATTATAATACAGTTTATTTCAGTTACTGACATGTTTTTGTAATAGTTTAATTGTAGTTCAAATCAGATTGACCTGTGTTCTTTGTGCTTCCGTAGTGCCCACCGGATGCTCCCAAGAGTCGAAGAGCCGCAGAGAACCAGGTGGAGTTTGTGCCCAATCCCTTCACTCAGGTAAATTAATCTGACTATTAAAAATTCTCAGTCTTTTGCAATTAATTTGTAGAAATGTTGTTGTGCAGTGCACAAACTCATTCATTTGCAAAAACAACCCTTGATACTGCACTTAAAAATGAGCCACTGAAACTGTGCAAGGGCCTCTAATGAAAAGATCTTACAGAAATTAAGAGAGGGGTGCTTAGTTATTGAATGTGGGATCCTGATCTTGAGATGGTTTGAAGTGTTTGAAGACACACACGTACTTGCTCTCAGTGGGAGCTAATAAGGGGGCGTAGACTGAGGATGCATCCATGCGTTCAAAAGCAGCAAGAATGCAATGGAATGGAACACATTGAAGAGGCCTCAAGATGCATTTTTAAATGAGCTGTATATTTTTATTCAACATGCTATTTTAAAATGCAACATAAATATTCAATAACGAAATACATGCATCAAATGCATTTGTGCACATTATCCAACAATTAAAAATGGTGTGAACCAAACAAATCTTGTGTGCATGCTTCTGAAAGCTCAAAGAAGTAATCTTCCTAAAATAGGTTTGCCAGGCTCTTTAGGTGAATATACTACTGATATTAATGTGCAGCACCCGGTTGAGTTTTTCATACTTTTCCCTTGTTAAAACACTTGAATGGTGCATCCCAGCAGTGTTACAGCGCATACATAGATGACAAGATGAGCTGAAGATGTAATGTAGGCTGATAAATATTTCTCACCCTGATAAATTCGACATAAAATGACACAGTTAGTGGCCATTAAGCGTCCCACTAGCAGGCAGTTGAATGAGCTCTTCTGTAGAAACTGGAAATTAATGTAAATTCTTGTGAACAATGCCCAGTGGGCTGTAGAAATGCTGAAATCAAACGTTCTCTGCTTCCGCAGCTCTTTTATATTTCATACTTGCTCTTTCGCTTCTTGTCTACGCATATTTGCTCTTGCATCTACATGTTGTCCTTTATGCTCTCTCTCTTTTTCTCTCCTGTTATTAGTGGTAATTTTGAATGTCTTCTGAATGTTGGCCCTAAGCTACAGTTAATAAACTTCTCACTGCACTTTTTTTATATATATATATATATATTAAAAAATTATAATTTTAACCCTTTTTAAACAAATACTGCACAAGGAGTGTATATTATACATTTAACATTTATTTCACAAAGTTGACAGCAGGCGGTTATCAACCTTCATTTTATGGAAAAAGAATCAGGCGTTTGGCTGAATACCCCCTGTGTGTTTCATGGAAGAAGAACAAGCATACAGGTTTGGAGTAACAGAGTAAATGATAGAGTTTGCATTTTTGGGTGAAATATCCCTTTAAAACAATCCTACTGCTAGCCAAGCATACACTATAAACAAAACTCTATCAAAGTTGCAAGGAGTAGAGCTAAAGTTTACATAAGCAGCTATGAGTAAACACAATTTGACTGCTGAAAAATCACAGCTTTCTGCATTTCTGTGTCTCAGTCTTCTCCAAGAATAACCTTAAGTCTTTTCTAGATAACAACGACTTCCACTTAAACCCAGTATTTGCTATTTTCCCCTGAAAACACAATTCATCAGCAGTTTCTCAGTGCTAAGCTGTGCATATGGGAGGATAACTTGTCCTCTATGGAAAAGAGGATTTGTGATGTTGGTGTGGGCTGCTCTTGTTGTTTCTCCTGGCAGCAGTGAGTCATGATCATTAGCAGGGCTAATAAAAAGCTGGTTGGTGAAGGTACTTCAGCTGGTCTCCAACTAGTCACATATCTTCCCCGCTTGCCACGTGGATTGTTCTTATACACTCACACATGTGACAATTACATCCAGAGGGCTCTGTATTGGAGCCAAACACACTCAAAGCAGTTTGTTACGTCTACATGTAATCACACGTACACCAACATGAAGTGTATCCTCAGCTCACGCTTTGGGTGGATAAACATCTCAACACTAATCACGCTCCATTCTCTCACGAGAACAGTAGGAGATTTGAGGTGGAAATTATATAAAATGGTTTTGTGGTGTAAATGCTCTTTTAAGCTTTGCTGCTATACTGACAGAGGAATTAGCGCCATTGGAAGTATCACTTTGTGTGCCAATTTATACTCTAAGAATAATTCTTACTTTCAAGCAAACATTTACTATTGTAACGAGTCAGTCTACTGAAGGCGAGCGTAGTGAAGAACCCAAGTGCAGTTCATTTACAGTGTGATCCAAACAATAACCCATGACTTGACATGAACAGGCTGAACTCACCGACAGGGTTACAACATCAATACACGAACAGAGACAATGGCAACATTATGCCTACTTATAGCAAACAAGAGGGTCACATGACAAGAACAAACCAATGGGAAACAAGACGCATGACTAAGACAACCAATCTGAACATGACATACAGAAGGCAGAGATACATGAGGGCAAGGGAACAGGGCAGGGCAGTCTGTGAGTTCGTGAACAGCCTCTGTGGCCGTGACAGGGCAGGCAGTGAGTTCGAGTGTCTATGGTGCTTCGTGCGACTTAATGCCGCCACATTAGTAGAGCAACACGTCAGCTAAAGCCCTTGGAGCAGACTCGTGGATAGGAGAGGCCTCTGAGAAAGACTCATAGGCAGGAGAGGCCACTGGGACAGATTCATGGACAGGAGAGGCCTCTGGAGCAGACTCGTGGGCAGAAGAGGCCTCTGGAGCACAGTGTGCAGCCCATACACTCAAAATGGCGACAGCCATTACATTAAGGGCAGCAGAGTGTAGCATGACCTCTAAGATGGCGGGGCTTGAGGGAAGGGGGCGCCGAGTGAGATGTTACCCCCACGTGAGACACAAAAGAAAAAACACCAAACACCCGACAAAGGATAGCCTGCAGTCTGCCCCGACATCAGAGGTGGGTGCCCATCACGCTAGACTAGCAGTGCACAGTCTTTTCAGATCTGGGCCCAAGCATCGAGTCCCGAGCCCTACAAGGCGTGCGGGCCATCATTGAGCCGGAAGATCAAGGGGTGGGAGGAGACAACTGTCGATGCGAGCTTGGGAAGCCAGTTGAGCTACATGAATGACCTGACTCAGAGGGCGGCCATTTTGTGAAGAGACTCCTGTGTGGCAGCCATCTTGCGATGAAGCTCTTGAATGCGGACATGACTCTAAACAGAAGTCTCACTTGATTGTGCGGCAGTGGACGTGAGCAAGGCTGGATTGGCCAGACGAGGTCGCTGAGCACCGCTCCTGGGGTAGCCGAAGAATAGGAAGAGATGACAGGTTCTGACTTGGTAGAGATGATCAGGAGTAACTATAGCGGCCATTTAGAACGTCCTCAACTGCGTATGAAACTATTTGAGCACGGACCCTGTGGAGTTACGCGCATCGAACCTTAGGCCATGCCGCCGGCTGCTGGCTGGGCATAGAACAAGAGTTAGCAGTGCACTTGGGTTGTGCAGACCTGAATGTCGCGATGACGCATCATGACGCAGTGACGTCCGGAAAACCGACTCTGGCTTGGCAGACATGTGAGCAGACTCTGGCTCTGGTTTAGTGCCGTGTTCCTTCTCCACGTCACCCACAGTGAAAGCAGACAGGCCAATCTAACTGCAGAGTATAAAGTCTAATAGCCACCTCGACCGAGTGACACCTTGTCCTCCCAAGGGCTCAAGGGGGGGATGGACTCATGAGCAACACACGAGGGATTCAGTTTGATCCCATTGACGGATAAATGTCTTCTATGTCAGCACCACGTCATTAAATTCAACCTGGCGATTTAGAAACCACTTGTATCCACACACACACAACGCCGCAATGAAGGCAAGATTGTACGTGAAAGACAAACCAAGGTGGAAGTGTATTTACAGGTGAGACCACAAGGACCAGTCCAACCACCAAATGTAATCACGACCGAGACTTAATTGAACTATTGCAACAACCTACCGGATGTCCCAGACAGGGGGTTACAAGATCTCAATCAGCTAAGACAACCCCCGGGATCACCCATGGTATAAAACATGATGGCTACTTATAGCAAACAAGAGCGTCACATGACAATAACAAACCAATGGGAAACAAGTATCCCTGGACTACCACACAGTAATCCAATCCAAGGCGTCCGAAGGACACAATTACACAAGGCAGAAGAAATAACACATGCGGTAGAGGCAAGAGAGGAGCATGACACTCAACAGTGTGAAAACAATTACAATAATAACAAGCACTATTGATAAAACTGCAACACATGAAACCAAAACCCCAAAACCCAAACCCCACATTACAACTATGAGAGTAATTTGTTTGAGAAGTAAGACTTACTTATATACAGTAAGATATAATTTTTTTTTAATCAAAGGGGGTAAGAAAAATGAACTTATTCTGTGAAAAGTCTCTTTATAATATCTTACTGTCTTACACTTCTTTTTTATCTAAATACTTCATTTAATTTACTTACTATATTTTAAGAAAATGCATTTATTAATTGAAAAAAGGACAAAAATACGACTTAAATTTTCCAGTGCATGCTTTTTATATATCTTTCCAAAAGTTACTCCACTTAATTAAACACATTTATATTTTATATATAGTAAAATAAAGTGTATATCTTCAATATATTTGCGGTTGCATTTTAAAGAAACTGCCATGTTTTGCCGACATGTACATGAGATCATGTACAAATTATGGTAATTTTGTGCGTGTTTGTTAATTTGTGGAATTCTTCCATATACAGTCTTTACCAGACAGCACCACAGCTGTGAGCTCAAGCTCAGCACAGCATACTTCCAGCCCTTTCCTTTATTTATCTGTTAGAGGTACACATGCGCAGACAGGCCAAAAAAAAAATCACATATGCTCCCATGTTTTCCTTTGACCCAGGTTACTGTCTAGTACCATAGCAGTCTGTGTTTTAAGACAAATTGTAATGAGTTCCAGACTGTGTTGGATGCTGCTAGCATTAGCCTACTTCTGCATTAACCCCTTCCTCCTATACAGATCCTCAATCCGCCCCGCATTAAAGTCCCTTAAAAGCACAGCATTCTTCTGTCATCGCATTCTTTTTCTGTTGAGCTCACTGGCAGGGAGAAATTCATGAGCTGAGAGCCGCACGGTTGCAGCTAAACAAAGTTCCCTGCATTATTCATGCGCTCATTCCACCAGGGTTTTTGAACAGGTTGTAGCTAATCAACTCATGGGGAAATATGAATAATTAACCATAACTAGTTATAATTAACTATTCATACTTTAGATCCACTGTAGATATTTAGCTTACCACTCAGGGTCAACCGTCTTGTCATTCTAAAGAACGTTAATTTTCCTGGTTAAGGAAATAACTTTCCTTACTGTTACAATTTCTATAATTTTGTAACTTGTACATCTGCATTATTTTGCTTCCTTTTTTATGAGTAAACAATGAACAACGTCAAGTGTGATTTTATTAACTAGAAGGTTTTATTAACTACATAAACACTTAAACTAGTCTAACATACTACATAACCACATAAACTGGTCTAACATACACATAAAACACACACACACACACAGTTGTATATGAAGGGTTAGTTTTAGGCATAAAGAAGAGACATCAGGATTGACATTATGGACCATTTTGCCTCTTCAAGCAGATTCTACAACCGAGGGAAACGTCAATTCTTAGTTACACCTTTGTAAAAAGGTGTAACTGAGACTTAATGCATCAATTAAATCGACTAAGTTTGATCCTTGCGTATGTCTGAAAAAGATTCCTGATGCAATCATAAGGCCCCAAGATCTTGCTGAAGTTGGTTGATTAGAAAGAGCTAGTTTGAGTCAGAATCCCTTGATGAATGAAAGGACTATGCCGGAGCCTGGCACGAGCTTTGGTATCCTGGAGCGTTTTTCTCACATCTTCATCTTAGCATCTCACTGAACCACCGACTGGGCGGGTCACATGTAGTGTGGCCTTTTAAAGCCTGCAGAGTTTCACGCCTCTCAAGATGGGTTCGTCCCATGAGGAAGGCTGAAATCCCAAGCGGGAGGTTGGAAATACTGGGGATTTTTATGTCTCTTTGTCTGTAAGCATGGTATTTTGCATATTTAATTCGCTGGAGTGTTGAGGCACAAATTAGTACCGATTCTTAGAACATCAATATGTTGCATAGGTATCAGCATATAATATACACACTTGTTTCGATCATAAGAAGGCGAATTCATAGATACTAGACATGAAATAGTTACTTATATGAATGAGTGTTTTATCGTAAGCATGAATAAAAATAGTCTAGAATACAACAGATTAATACAAAACAGCAATAATATACACAATGGTCTGAAGAATATGTGTGTTCATTCAAAAAAAAGGTTTTCCTATGAATTAATTAGTAGAAAATTCAATTTCTACTGTGCATTTGTACCCTTTGTTTCTGGAGAATGCAGCTAAGTAGTCGGCTCGCATTCCACAAGGTTGTAAATGTATCGGGTTACCATGAAACCAGGGTCTTGTTCTGGCGTCCTGGGGTGTTACAAAGTATTTGTGAAATCTAGCTAACAAAATATATATTGTGTGTTTGTTTGGTCCAGACGCTACAAATTCCCCCTTTCGAACGTTGTTGTCCATAAAATAGACAACAACGAGCGATGTCAAGGTGCAGAACAATCGAACACACACCTGCCACTCACGGCTGGGAGCCAGTGGTGGCTTTTTGGCTGTTGGTGCCGTGATGGATGCTGTCAGGTGGGGTGCTGTGGTGATGTAGGCTGTAGCAAAGTGCGGGTCCTCGAGCTTATGCAGCAGGTGTCGAGGCTGTGTCACCTGTCATCCTGAAGTGAGTTAGTCCGGGTAGGATGTTTTTGTTGATGTTGTTAGCCAGTAGGCTATCTGTGGTACCCATGATGTGGGACAGCTGGGTTAGACTCTCACTGGTGAGAGTGCAGGTGGTTCCAGGGATTGCCGTGAACTGTTATGGAGATTCTATCATGTGTCGAGAATTTCTGACTGACCTAGTGATGATGGCAGGAAAGCGGCAGGTGGTTTTGAGCTCTCTGCTTTGTTCAACGTCACTAGAAATTCGATGTTTGCGGTGTCACTTGGCTCTTGTGGTGGCACCGACTTGAGCTTGCCTGAGTTGTGTTGGTGGAGGTTTTGCTGTTGGGCATGTGGGCCCGTTGCTCAATCCAACGTTGTCTGGCTGCTTCTGGGGGTGTCGACCGGTTTCAAGGGATGCTCCTCCCTTGGAGGGGCCTGATGCTGTGTTGCAGCAGGCAACGAGTCAGAGTTTTGTCCTTCTCAATACTCCTTAGTTGAGTTTTGTTCAAGGAGCTCTTTTGCGAGTGTCAGCAGCTCCTGTAACCCAGAAGTAGGCGTGTCCAGCTGTCCTTGTGTAGCCTCCGTTGTGTGGAGGAGGATGTTGTGGTGGACTGCTGTTGGACATACCGTGGTGTTTGCAGGATGAGGATGCCTTTTCCCAGTGGTTGGTCTGGAACCTGGGTCTGTTGCCATGGTGATGGCTCTGTCCTCTTCTGGCTAGGGGCTTTCTGTAGAAGGGTTTTGCATTGTGGCAATGCTGGGTGCCTTCTGGTGCCCGCTTTGGATTCTGAGTTGTGTAGTTCAGACTCAGTGGGGTTTGACAAGCACCTTTAGTGGAGGCCTTGTGCTTGTTAAGGCCTTCTGTGTCAGTTTACACAGCTGTTGATTAGGCATTGTGCGGCAGGGCCTAATGCCTAGATGACTTCTTGCAGCTGGTGTCCTCCTCCATCCCAGGGTAATTGTGAGCTTTGGAGTAAGCTTGTCGAAGTCTGTGGTAGTGAGCATGGGGAGTTTCATGCTGGCCCTGCTTGGTGTCTGGGGCAGCGCTCAGTCCGTGTTCAGACTCTGGGTCTGAGAGTATTTAGGTTGCCAGATGTGTTGTCTCTGGCCAGCTCGTTGGGGTCTGTGGGGTCACACGGTGTGTGTGTCTGCAGTGATCCTCTGGAAAGGTCCTTGCCCCACCCCCTTGTGGCTGCTGATTGGTGACGTGTGAACAGTGGCTCTCGCCCCCCCCTCGCAGGTTCAAACTCTTGGCTGAGGGGGTGGGCCTGCTGGCCAGGGGAAGTTCTGTTTCGTGTTTTCCCTATCTGTTCGCCTTGTGGTCTGCAAACATATTTCAGTTCATTTGTGACACTGAAATCACCTCGTTGCGTTGCTTCGGTTCGCGGCTGAAATTTTTTTTTTTTTTTGCAGCTGCAGAGGTTTTCAGGGAGCTGACTTGTGAAGTGTCAAGCAGAAGGCTTTGGCTCCCTTTCCCCCCTTTCGTAGCTGTGCACAGGCGTGGAGGGCTTGCACTGCTGGCGACCGATATTCAGCCGGCTGTCTTTTGCTTAAGTCTATGCGCAGTCGGTAGGACTGTTTAAATTCTTTCTGAACCAAATCAAGCTCCTTTCTAATTGCTGAGAGTCATGTTTTGACCTCCTCTGTCTGTATGCAGGGGGGGGGGGGGGGGGGGGGGGGGGGGGGTGGCCTTGTAATGCCTAAGATGTGGTGTCTCTCTCATTAGTTCCACATATGTTGTTTTAAGAATGACTTTGTGTGAAACAGTTCTCTTTAAGTCCTGTGTGATGGCTTTTTCCAGCGGCGCCTGGTGTTTAGCAGCTGTTAGAGCCTCTGTTTAGACTGGTGATCTCTTTCTGTCGCACCATTCTGTGAGGTTCTTTGCATCCGTTCTGTGCTTTCTCTCGTTGAGCAGGTGTCAGTTCTCTGCAGAATTCTGTGACTTGCTGTTTCAGCTCATTTACCTCCTGTCTGAGTCCCTTGAGGGTGTGGGCCGAGGAGAGATGATGCTGTTCAAGTGTTCGCTGTATGTCCAGTCTCGCTGTTCCCTTTCTTTGGCCATGGCAGGTCGTTGGCTGCTTTGAGCTGAAGGAGGTACATTACAGTGCTCTGCTAAGTTTCCAGGTGGTTCTGTTGAGCTGCCAGGGCTGGATGTCTGTGGAATGTCTGCGACATACTGGCACACTTGTGGGAACACCAGAGAGAGAGAGACACAAGGCAAATGCAGGTACGTACAGAGGTGTTAAACTATCTCTAAGGGGAACGGCTGTGTAGGCCGTGTAAGGTATGACTAGCTGGTGGGAGGCAGCTAGTGAGGTAGGGTGCTTTGTTTTTGTGTTCGTGAACACAAAGGAGAGTTTGAGTAACTTTGTTGAGGGGGCTGTAGGGGTCAGCTGATGACCGGGCTATACTAATGATGGTTCACGGGTTTGGTCAAAATGACGAAACTGAAATAAAATAAGATGAACAAAAAAAAAAAAAAGGAACATTTTTACCTATTTTAGTTTTGTTTCTAAGAGATATGGCTAAGCAGGTTTCACTTGTGTGTGATGCTGCAATAGACTTCATAACCCTAGGGTTAGGCTGTTAGCTAAACTAGCAGGGACCCACCAAATACCTCGTCAAAAGTAAAAGAAACAGTGGGAATTGTTTCTATTTTTATGTTAGCCTACATTGTGTTGCAATGTTAGCTGCCCTTCAACGTATTAGGCCTGGCACTGAGGCGTGATGAGAAGTAGAGAGGAAACAGGGATTATGCTACTAATAACCTGTATAACTCGCTAAGGAGACAACAGTTGCTCGAACTACTGTAATACTATCCAAAAACGACGATGGTGATGGTGAAATAACTAAAATAAGGTAAAAGTAAAAACACAACAACAACAAAAAAAATTAAATAAATAAAATAAAAAAAGGGGTCCTAAGAGCTGTAGGAAATTAAAAAAGGAAAGTAAATTAAAAAATAATAAAATAAAAATAAAAGGGCAAAAATAAAATAAATAAAAATTTGATTTAATTAATTCTCAAATTTAATACAAATCAATTTATCTGAATTGGTACATTTGTGCTAAACACATGTAAATAAATGCAATAAAATTAAAAAAGTAGAATAAAGCCAAAACAAAAATAAACAATAACACAAGTAAAACCCAGTATGTGGTGGGTCCCACAGGGACCTGTGATGGCATCAACAGGAAGTGACACCAGGAGTGACGGAGAGAGAGAGGGAGAGAGAGAGGGAGAGAGAGGTGTGGTTAGAAAGTTACACTTTACACGCCTATCTAAGCGTTAGTCAGATGTTAACAGCTAGCAGTTGAGGTAAAGGGCTTAGCTTAAAAGTTAGCGTTAGTTACACGCAATTCTTTGTTTACACAAAGGTCTGTGAAGTGGGTGTTGTTGTCAGATTAATCGGAAGAGTCTGCTCACACTTCCGGGTTCACGTGTTGCTAGGAGACCAATGCAATCTCACAACAGGTGCAGGTGGAGCAGACATGCACTGCTGTGAGCATGCATGGGAAACTCATGCATGTCCCGTACAAATTCATTCATTACTCAAAACAGCACATTCACTTCACAGGCAATGGTGGATTCGTAGTTAGCCACGCTAGAATAACACCATTAATTTTACGTCAATGTTTCAAATGAGCGAGTCTAAATTCAATACCATGATACTTAACCCATACATAATAGGGCCTTAAATTAATGAAATGAGGAGTATATCTCAGATCACCTACACAGTGCTGAAAAAGGTGATTTCTTCGCCCAAGATCAGACCGAGTCATTCTGGTACCATTTATATGAGCTGCTAATCTGAGATTGCGTCGTCAGAAAAATAGACTTATGCTCCACTAACAACAGAGATTAGGATTTCTTCGCTAAAATCAGGTTAGTTTCTTATCGTACGATTTAAAAACATTATAGCACTGAAACTTTCTAATACCTGTGGGAAGGCACCTTCAAGCTATAGTTTTATCTGATTATATTCAGAACCTGGTGCGCGCATGTATAAGAATTACGTAAATGTTTCACATGAGCGGGTCAAAATTAAATGCAATGATACATAACACATAATAAGGCATTAAATCAGTGAAATGAGGAACATCGCTCAGATCACCTACAACAGTGAAGAAAAGGGGATTTCTTTGCCCAAGATCAGACCGATTTATTCTGGTACCATTTATATGAGCTGCTAATCCCGAGATTTCGTCGTCAGAAAATAGACTTATGCTCTACTAACACAGAAATTAGGATTTCTTCGCTAAAGTCAGGTTAGTTTCTTATCGTACGATTTAAACACATTATAGCACTGACAACTTCTTACTGCTCGTAGGAATTTATCATTCAAACTATAATTTTTATCTGGTTTTGATCAGGAACTGGTATGCGCATGGAGAAGAATTTACTAACTTATGAAACAGACACATAAGTTTGATTATTGGGTCTGCTTGCAAGCATTGTTTAAAACGACTCCACCGTTCTAATTTACTGCTCGTACTGCATAAAGTAGGAAACTATTGTTTTCTGGTTAGCTTGTCAAAGTTTCTGGGGGTCGCATCATGCGCTGCTGCAGGGATGCTTGGAAGGGACCCCCTCCTCTCTGTGGTTGCTGGAGGTATTATGGGTCTGTCTGCTGAGTTGTTAAGCAGAAAGTGTTGGCTCCCCCTTTCGTAGCTTCGTGCACCTGAGGGAGTTTTGCACTGCTGAGTGAGGATGCAGGAGTAGGGTGTTTCTCCCACTGTGTTTCCTTTTGCAGCCTATAAGAGTACCTGAGTTCTCTTTGGACCATGTCAAGTTTGTCTTGAGTGTTGTTCAGCTGCTGGATCAGAGTCTCAATTCTGGCAACTTTGTCTAAGAGCTCAGAATTTGCTGCTTTAATAGTAATTTTGTGTGGGAAAATTTCCTTTCCAGGTCCTTTCTGGCTAAATTTCCCAGGTGCACTTGCTGTTCAGCAGCTATCAGAGCTTTTTGAAGTCTATTGATTTCCTCCTGTAAATCCATTCTGCTGGGGTCCTTGTGGGAAACCGCCGTGATCTGTTGCTTGAGATCATTAACATCCTGTTTCAGACCCATGAGGTTGTTGGCCAGGAAGATAATGACCCTTGGCGAGTTTTGTATCCACAACTCTCGCCGAGTCCTGAGTCTGACACACCACCTCTCCCCCCCCGTCCAGCCGCTTTCGGCTCGTAGGTGGTCGTCGGCCTGGGTAAGGGGGGTGTCCTCACGACGCCTGGCCACCCCTCTCTGGTCTGCATTCTGGGCAGTTAGTCTGAGCATCTGCAACGTTTTGACACACTGGTGTTGAGAGTAAGGGCTAGAGACTACTACAAGATCAAAACAGAGTGTGAATGCTAAAATAGTTTTGGGTCAGCATATGTTTTGCTGAAAAGGACGTAAACAGGATTTTGATTGATGATTTAAGACTACTGTCAAATTATTGTCAAAGTATCACTCAGAATTTGCTGACGGTTCCCCAAACAAGCTTAATCTCTGAGGTATGAAGGAGAAAAGGGAAAAGCAGAAGGAAAAGGAGAGCATTTCTATTCAGATTATGCTGATTATATTTGAAAATAAACAAATCAAAAATAGAAAATGTCTCTGGTTCATTTTGAGGTTCAGAAAGAACATCAAAACAAAAGGGGGCATAACATATAAATTGATTTAAAATTAGCTGACTGCTATTAAAAAAACAAGGTAATCATTCTGGTATTAGAAACAAATAGCAGCACTAGTGATTAGTGTTACTAAAAGCACCCAATACCTCAATGATTATTCTCTAGATAGACAGTTAAAATGTAAATAAATTTAGATTTAATTAACTAGTAAATAAGCAATAGCATTCAGGAAGGATACAACTAAGATAGTTAAATTCGCTGAGACGAAATGAAGATTGAGAAACATAGAAAAAGAAGAAAAAGAAGGAAGAGAAATGGAAAAATCAGAAACCAGGGATTAGGTTAAATTCAAATTGCTTCACACTGGACACACGCATGCTGTATTTAAGAGCTTCAATTAAAGAGTGCTAACCCCTAATTGTTAAAGTTATTTGGTAGCTTAGCCTAAGATGAACTATGCTAAGTCGTGTTAGCTTAGCTGCTTCACGTGGTTTGTTTACAACATGGCGTGTTGTTCTATGTGAAGTTAGCACTTCCTGTGAAAAGTTGTTGTCACGGTAACCAATGCAAGCCAGTGTAATTAACGCAGTTTAATGCCTGTCTATGTTAAACAGTCACAGCTTTAGAACGTGGTGCTTTCAGCCTTCAAGACTTGTTGCATTACCTAAGCACTTCGTTGAGTGCTTCTCTAATGTAACAATAAACTTCTTGCACTTGTTTAAAGAATTACAAAACGGGTTTACTGTAAGTTAAAACCGGTTTAAACATATATGCAGTTATGTTTGCCTTACACATGAATACTAAAGTACATTATTACGCCTTTAACTTCACTCAGCGAGTGAAACACAGTAATGACCACCAGTTTGCTCGGCTTATATATATACAGTCAAAGTGTAGATGAATTGCTTCAATCTATTATAAACTATAAGGCCTTTATGCTGTAGAAAGGGGAGCATCACTCAAATCTACCTTGATATTACTGTACTGAGATTTCTTCTTCAAAGGAACTATTTAAACAATATTGCAATTTTGTGATTTCTTCACTAAAGTATATTACATTATGGTACAGTTTGGACCTGCCGCTGAGATGAGATTCAGATTTATGCTTTGTCAGGACAGATTTATGCTTTATTACTGAAATTAGGGTTTCTTTGCTAAATCAGATTAACCTTACACTGATACAATTAAGCATGAAATACATAAAGACTCTCACAATTATAATAGCAGTACCAATTCAAACCCCCACTTTATCTGCATCTCAACAAGCCAGCAAATAGGGACACAACCGGGCATCTGAAGTCACGTCCTATTTTAACCTGGGCTATCAAGCACACACTTTTAAGTTGCCTGTGTTTAAACTCATAACTTTCGTTTTTATCATGCCCGCATTCTCCACCAATCTGTAACGAATCAGCTTATGGGAAATATGAATAATTAACCATAAATAGTTATGATTAACTATTCATATTTTTAGATCCGCTGTAGATATTTACTGACCACTCAGGGTCAACCGTCTGTGGTCAATTCTAAGAACGTTAATTTCCTGGTTAAAAGAAATAACTTTCTTACTGTACAATTCTATAAGTTTGTAACGTAAATCTGCATGATTATTGACTCCGGTTATGAGTAAACAATGAACACGTCAAGTGTGATACAAGTAAGGTTTTATTAACTACACAGACATTTAAACTAGTCTAACATACTACATAACACATTAAGCCGGTCTAACATACACATACACACACACACACATACAGTGGGTATAGGAAAGGGTTAAAGTTTAGCACTAAGAAAGAGACATAAGGAATGACATTTATGGAACCTTTTTGCATATTCAGCAGATCTAAAACCTGAGGGAAAACGTCAGATTCTTAGTTCAAACAAACCTTGTAAAAAGGTGTAACTGATACTTAATGCATCAATTAAATCGACTAAGTTTGATACTTGCGTATGTCTGAAAAAGATTCCTGATGCAATCTTAAGGCTCAAGATCTTGCTGAATTTGGTTGATGAGAAAGAGCTAGTTTGATTCAGAATCACTTGATGAATGAAAAGGAATAGGCCGGAGCCTGGCACGAGCTTTGTTATCCTGGAGCGTTTCTCACATCTTCTCAGAATTCCAACAAACCACCGACACAGGGGCGGGTCACATGGAGTGTGGCATTTAAAGCCTGCAGAGATTCACACCTCCCAAGATGGGCTTGTCCAATGAGAAAGACTGAAATCCCAAGCGGGAGGTTGGAAATACTGGGGATTTTTATGTCTCTTTGTCTGTAAGCATGGTATTTTGCATATTTAATTCGCTGGAGTGTTGAGGCACGAGTTAGTACAGATTCTTAGAACATCAATTTGTTGCATAGGTATCAGCATATAATATTCACACTTGTTTCGATCATAAGAAGGCGAATTCTTAGATACTAGACATGATAGTTACTTATATGAATTAGTGTTTACGTAAGCATGGATAAAAATAGTCTATAATACAACAGATTATTACAAAACAGCAATAATATACACAATGACCTAAAGGCTATGTGTGTTCATTAAAATAAAGTTTTCCTATGAATTAATTAGTAAAAAAAGTCAATTTCTACTGTGCATTGTGCCTCTTGCTATGGAAAATGCAGTGAGAGTCCGGCTCGCATTCTACAAGGTTGTAAATGTATCGGGTTACCTTGAAACCAGGGTCTTGTTCTGGCGTCCTGGGGTGTTACAAAGTATTTGTGAAATCTAGCTAACAAAATATATATTGTGTGTTGGAGTGGTCCAGACGCTACAAGGTCATCACAATTCTCTTCCATCCTGTGCTAGACTGTAGCTGTATGGACAACATGTCCATTTTGTGTTCTCTGTGGAACCCTGTTTTTAGCGTTTGTGCATGTGTGCATGTGTGCATGCGTGCATGCACTCTCAGCAATTTCTAAACTGGATCTCAGGGTACGGCTGGAGATTAGCTAACAGAGCACTTTCCTTTTTCATGCCTATCCAGTCTGATTAGCCTTACCGATGCTGTGTTTGCTTTCTCTGCTCGGACATGACTCGAGGATTTACTTTCACATCTGCTCCACAAACACATCTTTTGTTTTTCTGCCTGTCCCTGATGTTCTCTTTAAATCATGTCCCTCCTCACTGCACTTCCCCCTCTCCATTCCTGCCAGTTCTCCTCCCCATTTGCTCTCCATCAAAAGAGTTTCATATTCTCTGTTGATCATATGGATGAAACTCTGTAACGGTAAAATGACAATACAAACAAATCTAGATAAAACAAACACTTGTGAACGTGCCAACTTCAGGTCAGCAGAACTTTGTTAGGTAAGCATAAAAAGTGAGAGATGGCATATTATGTACATAGGCATTGTTAGACCCTATTTAGGGGGCTTCAGCTCTTCTTTCATCTCATTCCCCCCTAAAAAAATTCTGTTTATGTGATCTCGCTTCATGTTTGCTTAAAACCACAGCTGCAGTAAGATAACTATGGTTAATAGATCTGTATCTACTTTGGATTCATTGCATTTTAAAGTTTGTAACATGAAAGTGTATATATTGATTATTTTTTTTAATCTGACATTCTTTGTCAATTTCTTTATTTTTATGTTCTACAGGCAATTCTCGGATCCAAGGAACTGGCAGAAAAAGTAAGTCATTTGAATTAAGTCATTCAACATAAATCACTTATTTCTGTTTGCCATAAACAGCAACAGACAGTCCCAATTATAAGGCTTCAAACCTGACAAAAAGAATTGTGGCCCCAGCAGATTTCACCCAATAGCTATAGAAATTCAGTTTAATTGGCAAGTAAATTGCTGCGTGCTGAGTTGCAGTGGGAAGAACATTGACACTGACCCTAACAAACTCATGAGATAATTTACTACTGATAGCAGAGCATAGTGTGTAATATTACACCACCTGGAATTAGAGGGACTTGCTTTTGCTTGGTAAATGTGCTTCTCTGGCACAATACGAGAATAACACTCATGTATCGGACATAAAACGCTTGTCTGTTTGTCACCTTTACCCCTCTCTGCACCCACTCAACACTCAGCTCATTTTTATGACTCATAGAAAAAAGGTATTACCTTCTTTCAAATAAAATGCAAGGGCAGAAAATGTCAGTATTTGAGTAGGATGCAACTTTTTGGTTTTGATTCGATTCACAGAGCTAAACAATGGGTCAACGGCCTTGTCTCAAATTGTTGTGGACCAGTGTTGTTATTGTTAACTAAAACTAAACTATTAAATATCATTTTTGTATATTTAAATAAAGCTGAAATAAAATATGAACATTAGATGAAAACACACACAAATACTAACACGAAATTTATAAATAAATAAAGCTTTAAAAATTCTAAAAGCACTGCAATTACTATAAAAAAGTTATGAAGAAATAATAATAGTAAAAAAAACTAATAAAAATGTCAAGCACATAAGAAAATGAGTAAACTTAAATTAAAATGAAAGTTGAAAATATAAAAACATATTATAAAAATATTGATAAATACTTTATAGTATAATCAGTGGCAGAGCCAGGGTGTTTTTATAAGGTGACCAGGAGGGGCCAGCAACCAGTCTTGGGGGCCAATATTTATATATTTTAATTTTTATCTTTATATTATTTCAATATAAAATGTAAGTGACTATAAGTATTGGACTGTTTTAGTGAACCTAACACAAACTGAAAATTTCTACCAAATTGTATTGAGATATTTGTGAATGAGATCAGTAATGCGGATTTAATATGACAATTTGTTGTCTATTCCCCACCTCCAGGTATTGTTAGGTGTAAAGGCTCACGGTACAGCTTTATTGCGCGTAGTCAGCTGGTTCCTGGTTCGGAAAAACCCCCAAAAGATGTTCTCCATCCTTGCATACTCATTAGGAGACGGCAGATAGGATAAGAAATTTGTTAATAAAAAACTTATATTAAATAAATAATAAAAGTACGGAAGTCAACAGCACAAAATGCTAGATGTTAAATTAGTTTATTTTAAGGCGTTTAAATGGTTTCATTTTCGTTGTACTTACAAATGAAAACTAAGAATAGCGCCATGTTTTCTAGAGAAGTGACTTTGTTCATAATTACTTTGCATTCAATAAAAAAATAATAAAAAATAAAGCATAGCTTGTGCTTATTGTGTAGGCACATATAGGCCATTTTGTAAATTGGATCTCGCATTGCACATAGTTAGTACATGCATTTGAGAGACTTATGTTCATGTGATGCTATCACATAAATACTGCATAATCGCCTTTATGGTAATTTTCATGACTTAAACTGACGACAGATAACTACATTGTTTGTTCGTATTTCTTGCATGCATTATTTTATGATGAAGCAATAGAGCGGGCGCCTTTTAATTCCGCGTAAAGTTGAATTGGCGCCATAGCACGGTAAAACAGCTGTCAGGACAGGAAAGTTTGTTTTACTGACATATAGCCTACGGCGTCTAATCAGATCGCAGTTCACTGTTGTTCTACGGGGAAGTCGTGGCCTAATGGTTAGAGAGTTGATGAACATGCGGATAGTGATAAGAATTGGTTAATAAAAACTCATACCGGCAGGGATTGTAGATGGGGGGAGTGAATGTACAGCACTCTCTCCACCTTCAATACCACGACTGAGGTGCCCTTGAGCAAGGCACCGAACCCCCAACTGCTCCCCAGGCGCCGCAGCATAAATGGCTGCCCACTGCTCCGGGTGTGTGTTAACAGTGTGTGTGTGTGCACTTAGGATGGGATAAACGCAGAGCACTAATTCCTAGTATGGGTCACCATACTTGGCCTCACGTCACTTTCACTTCACTCATTTTGGCACGTTCCTTAATTTCCGCGCTCGTTTGACTTGTGCCTGGTGCTGAGGCGAAGTTGAAGCGCGCATCTACGTTTGATGTGGTCATAAAGAGATACAGGGGTTCCGCGTCTTAATAAATGCATTTCTTGTCAAAGAAAGGGACAAAAACTGCAGTTTTGAGTGGCCAAAGGGGTGGCCAAGCTTACGTCAGTGGTAGCCACGTCACCCCTGGCTCTGCCCTTGAGTATAATTAACACTGTTTTGGATTTGGGGCCTATGCATCTATGAAGTCCACAACACCAGAGGTAGACTTGCATGTAAATCCATTCATTCATGCGAACAGAGGGAGTGCGGGAAAATCTCAAAGAGTTGATTTTCATCATGTAGCTTTCTTCTGTGTGCACCTCTGGAAAAAAATGAATCAGCCCAGCGCGTCAGCCAACCGTTCTCAGAGCTGCGGCACAGAGACGGGCCCCTTCCTCTCCTTAGCTCTTACCTCACCACATCAATGCACGTTAACTGCCTGTTGGCTGAGCAGGACTGGACGTGTGGTAGATTTTATTTTAATTGTGCTCTTCCGCTAGAAACTATAGCTATTTATAAGTATTTGACTTTGCGTGTCCCCCCTCCCTTATAGCTTTGCAGCAGGCGTGTGTGAACATTGCCGTGAGGAATCTTCTGTTCCTATTGATCTTTGTCTCCCGTGAGAGAACCGCGGCATATGGCAAGCCCTTTTGACTTTTATTCATTCTCAGGATATGAGTTCTTGATATCAACAATTCAATTTTCACTAGTTAAAATGTTCATTCTTGATATCAGGAATTAGATTTCTACTAGTAACAATGGCTATTTTTGATATCAGCAACTACATTTCCACTAGTAACAATGTTAATTCTTGATATCAACAATTACTTTTCAACTAGTAAAAACTATAATTCTTGATATCTGTAATTGTATTTTCACTAGTTAAAAGTCACCATAGGCTGCCATTCAAAATCAATTGTTGATATCAATAACTGATTTCTTACTAGTTGAAACTCCAACTTCACATATCAGAAATACAATTCTTACCAGTAAAAACCTAGTTCTATTTTTGATATCAGTAATCAACATGGTTCCTAGTACTGATGTCCTTCTTGATGCACAATTTAATTGTCACTAGTGACCATGTTCATCTTCTGTATCTGACACATTGTATTTCTGCTATCAACATTGGAGGGTAATTCTGAATCTAAAAAATGGCTTTCTTTACTAGTAACATCACCTTCATGAATATCAGAAACTAACATCGCCTAGTGACAATAAATTGTTGATATCAAGAAGCAAACATTCCCTACTATTACCATGTGATTCGCTGAATCAAATAAAGTTGTTACAGTAAGAATTGTATTCTGATATGTGAATTGGAGTTTCAACTAGAGAATCAGTTCTTTGATATCAACAATTGTTTTGACTGGCATCCTAGTGACTTTGTAACTAGTGAAATACAATTACGATATCAAGAATTTAGTTTTTACTAGTTGGAAAAGTAATGGTTGATATCAGAATGTAACATTGGTACTAGTGGAATGTATTTGCTGCTTCAAAAATAGCATTTGTTACTAGTAGATATCTAATTCCTGATATCAAGAATGAACATTTTAACTAGTAAAAATTGAATTGTTGATATCAAGAACTCATATCCTGAGAATGAATAAAAGTCAAAAGGGCTTGCCATAGCGGCAAGCTGAAATGACACGCAGTAGTGCACCCCCGATTCTGCACTCCTATGCCGATTAACGTTATGTTGCACTGCCACCCGCAGGTCAACATCTGTAACAATATCAAAAGCAAATCTGGTTTAAAGTAGAGTGGAGCGAAATACTATTTCAAAACTCAAACCTTAGAAAAAGACATTGTCATGTATAGGAACAACCTGGTTTTCTCTTTTTTCCAGTGTGCAGGATGTGTACTGCTCAGTGAGGAATCAAGTGTGGGTATTAACGTTCAGTTCGACATGTGTGCAGCATGTATAATGTAGCTATGTAGGTAGGAAGCAGGATTTGCATGCATGAGTGTGCATGAGTGCTGCGCTATCACGCCCTTGGAAAGAGATGCATTTATGTCTTTGAAAAATCTGGCAAAGTTTCATGATACTTGTTAAGTATGCATGTTTAAAGATTGGCCAGGCTTACGGCTGCCTTGGAGGAAGTTTTATAAGAACATTATGAGAAGCAGCTACCAATGCACTTGCAAACCCACATGCACCGTCTAATGTTCTTAATGCATTTCGCTCGGCAGAAAAATGCCCAGATTTAAGGTTTTTGTGCATTGTCAGATATTTTTGCACAGTTTCAAAGATTGACTACCTCACATGCTCTTTTCCATATTTGCATGTACAAAATTGAAATCTTGGCACAGTAAACACACTCGGTGTATTTTTTTTTATTTTTTTTTTTTGCTTAACAGCTTAATCCAAGCTGGTCTTTTCAACAGGGGGTTCATATGACATTATGTTACAAACATGCAGTACATTGATTTTTTTTTTTTATTGTATTGCAGGTTATTCAGGAAGGCTATGCGGGTCAGCCAGGCCTCAAAGGAGAGAAGGGCAACCGGGTAAGAAATGTCAAACATTGAAACATAACGAACGAGTGTGTTTGTGTGCTAAATCCCACCCTCTGTCCAGGCTTGCTGGGAATAAATGACTGCAGCACTGTTTATTTTGGCATATTATACAAATGCCTCATTAGGAGCTAGCTTCTGTGCCAATGATCCAGCTTGGCCAACTACTCAAAAGTTTCATTATTACTGGAATCATTTCTTAATATATTAATAACATTAATGAATAACCCTGCATCAAGACAATATTAAGGTTCTTCAGGATGGGAGGTTTGAGGGGTGTAAGAGGGCTGATACATAGCATTTAAAAGCAAGGCTGGGATGTTGATGTACGTTAATATGGGGTATTGTTCCTTGAATTGTTTAAAAAAATATTGTTTTATTTCACAGGGTTTGGACTGTACTGGTGCTGGAGTTCCTGGACGAGTGAGTCAATATGTTTTTTGCCTTGAAAATTACCTTCCTGGCACAGACAGATCAAACCTTTATAGACCTCTTTAAAATAAACATAAAAAATATATTTTACAGTCATAGTAAATAGTTAAATATGAATAATTATGTTAGTATTAATACGTCTAATGTATAACTATATTACAATATACTAAACTACTGCAACTAATTTATTGTGGTGTGTGTGTGTGTGTATGATATATATATATATATATATATATAGTAGCTAACTAACCCTATTTATTCAATTTATGTCTGTATTATATTAATATATTTATTTGTGTGTGTGTGTGTGTGTGTGTTTGTGTTGTTCGCTGCACTATACACACACATGCCTATATTAATTATTATATATATATATATATAGATTATATATATATATATATATATACTACCACATTAACCTTTGAGTGAAAGTTGCATGTCTTAGTATTATTTTTGTGTTATTTCCAGGTTTAAATTAGATGATCAATTCCAGATTTTCTCTGTGGTCTCATATTTTTGACCTCCACTGAATGTGATTTAGTCACTTGGGTGACTGCGTATCTTGTGTTTTAGTGCTTAGAAGGTGCTAAAGGGGAGAAAGGAGAGAAGGGGGAGTCGGTAAGTGTGTGTGCCAACCTTGTCTTGAAGAGAGAGGTGATCGAATTTTGGTTCAACAGGCTTCACTGAAGCAGAGGGGATATCTTGATACTATTTCTAGCTATTGATTCACCCATTTCTCATTCTGTTACGTTTCAGGGTCTGGCTGGCAACTGGGGAGAAGCTATAGGAGTGAAGGTAAAGGAAGACACCACCGTGTTGATATGACTGTTAATGAGTGCAGTAGAGCTTGCAAGCAGCTGATCTCCATTTCTGTCTGTATGTCACTCTCATACACATACTCAGGGTGACAAAGGGCAGAAAGGAGAAATCGGAGCCCCAGGTCTGCCTGGAAGTCCAGGCAAAGACGTAAGTGACTAGCATTTGATCTGAAAGTCAAAGATGCTCATATTTATGTCATACTTTATGTACATTATGTATACCAGCTCCCCTCCTGAGTCTCCTTTAGACGTGTTGATATATTTCAGTGTCTCACTGCAGGAATGTACTCAAAAGACAATTGTATAGCATGCACAGTATGTCTCTGTGCACATATTTTAATTTTAAAAGGATGCAAGAGTCCCTTTCCTTTTATATTGTTTAAAGTGGCTCCATATATTCACAGTGATCTGCTGCAAAAAGCATGATGCATTAGACTCTTACCCATATACTCACTGCTGCCTTTTCTTCTCATTAGATATCTCTTTGGGTGTTAAATCTTTTTAATGCTGCATAGATTACATATGTCAACAAAGAGCCACAAATCAATGCAGCCTCATTGATTCTTTTAAATGGATAGTCGGGTCGCATTACGCTTAATCTTTTCTATTCTGTATACAAAGCATGCTAAGGGGATGGCCATATGGCCAAGCTGACTAATTCCATATTTGGAATTTGCTTTTAAACTGTTTATCTATCTAAGCCTCGAGTCATTGGTGAACTGACTTGTTCGATTCCTGTTAGAGGGTTGTTATATAAGCAGTGTGATACTGCCAATGCCAGTGTTTGAAATGAACTCAAGCTAATGATCTTTTATTGGTCTTGGCTGTCACAGGGTCGAGCTAATCCTATTTGTGTGGTGGGCCCTAAAGGACAAAAGGTAAAATGGACTGATCCTCTTGGGATTCATTTAATGGTTTTCTGGGTTACTATAAATGAACTAGTTGTGTGGTGTCATTATCTTTAGTGCTTGTTATGCACAGCAAGTGTTTCTCAGCGCTGATTAATTCACAGGGTTTTCCTGGTGTAGTTGGTCCAGAAGGGCTTGCAGGAGAACCAGGCCGGCCAGGACCTCCAGGACCTCCTGGAGTTGGTAAACCAGGACCACCAGTAGGATGATTTATCATTTAAATATATTATTTATAGACAATATTTTTGAGTTTATTGGATAGAAAATAGAGCCGAGCTGCAAAAATCTGCCAACTGCAGAAAGTTTTTGAGTTTCTGAGAAAAACTGTAACTGATATTTTAATTAATTTATTATTATATATTATTTATGGTTGTATTGCAATCCAGTGTTTTTTGGAAGAACTTTTCAGCTTTTGTTTTGTTCTGCAATACATGTTCATCTCTTACGTGTTGCCTCTCATATTCTGAATTGGCAAAAAATCTAAAATAATCAGACTGCTATAATATAATCAGGCTATATTAAGAATAGTATACTCCTCTGCATACTACATTTGCATTTCTGCAGTATGTATGTGTTCTGCATTATCACTATTCCTGTAGCATGAATGTGTAGACCTACAACATTTGCTAGAATATCTGGTATACAGCAGAAAAATGCAACACACTGACCTGTTGACCTTTAATTTACAATGATCAAATTTAATAAAAAATGACATTGTGTCACTTATTATTTGATCAGACTGACAAGAGTTAAAATATTTTACACCAAAATTCGATAAAAAAAGAGATTTTGGGGTATTTTGAAGTATACACTAGTGTTCAAATGTTTTAATTAATAATTTATTCAGCAAAGGTGCATTACATTAATCAAAAGTGACAGTAAAATATTTATAATCTTACAAAATATGTATATTTAAAATAAATACTGTTCTTTTGAACTTCCCATTCAACAAAATAATCTGAAAAAGCGTATCAGTTCCCACAAGAATATTAAAGAGCACAACTGTTTTCAACAAAAGTAATAAGAAATCATCATATTAGAATGATTTCTGAAGGACCATGTGACACTGAAGACTGGTGTAATGACTGCTGAAAATTCAGCTTTGCATCACAGGAATAAGTGACATTTTAAAATACATTAACTCAAATAGAAAACAGTTCTTTTAAATTATAATAATATTTCAAAATATTACTGTTTTTTACTGTATTTTATCAAATAAATACAACCTTTGTGAGCATAAGAGACTTCTTTTTTTTTTCAAAAACATAAAACAATTCTTACCAACCCCAACCTTTTGGTCAGTAGTGTGTATATGATACGATTTAATAATCAACATATAATTTGATGTTATGTGACACACTGTACATTTTGTATTCTAATGGTGTTAAAGCATCTATTGTTGCATATTGTGCGCTGTTTAACATACAAAAAAAAGGATACTAAGCATTTTACAGTTATTAGTATACTAGTTTTCTATTTTGTCCCTTTTTACCTCACAGGGGCCCCCTGGTGGACCTCCAAGATCTAAAGGAGAGAAAGTATGTTTACAAATATATGTTTTCCTGCTTTGACCACAAAGTGATCAGGATGTTAAATATATTTTAATGAAAATGTACCATTAGCTTTCTTGAATCCATTGCAAAGTTATATCTAATAATAACAAAACATTCTGTCCGTTTCTAGGGGGATTCAGGGATACCTGGTGTAGACGGAAAGCATGGAGAACCTGCAAGTGCATTTTTTTCTCACTTTGACCTATAGAGGGATGTCAGTGTGAAACGATGGCGTGTGCTGAATCGTTAAGACAGAAGATGCTAATTATCCTGATTTTCTATCACTATCCTGATTGTCCTGTCACTGTAAGCGACAAAATATGTTTACTATCATCAGCACCATAATTAATTTTATTACCACTGGAGCTATCAGCACATAATTTGCATTTGCAACTCAATGAGCTTCTGCGGTTCTAATCTTCATGCATACCCAATGACGTGGTTTGTTTTGCTGACAGGGTCCGAGAGGTCCTTGGGGACCTAAAGGTGAGAAGGTAAGTCTAAGCAGTCCGAGTTTGAGATTCTGCATGAAAATTACTGTTGCTTGTTATGAGTCTGCTCAGAATTCACAGAAAGTCACAGTGCATATTCTTGACTGTTATTGGCTTTATTTTGAAAAGTTACAGTTCCACCAAAAAATTATTACACATAATTTACTTACTCTCATGTTGTTCCAAACTCATATGACTTGCTTTCTTGCTTGTGACACAAATGTCCAATGCCATTTTCTCCATAGTATGAAAGTCATACCTGTGTTTTTTTTAGCATTATTTATATATTAAAGGGTTGGGTCCGAGTCCACCTTGTTGAGTCTGAGTCAAGTCCTGGCTTTTAAACAATTGAGTTTGAATAGGAGACCTTTATTTATGTCTTTTTATCTTAATTTTATGTTGTTACTTGTTTTTTTTACACACTTATTTATGTTACACATGAATTAATCTGTACTCTGAAAAATGTTTGTGTTCAAAATGTCAGAGTCTGAGTTCATTCATAATTGCAAGCCAGAGTACCCCATCTCTAATATACTATTATTATTATAATAATAATTTGTATTAACATTTTGAATTTCATTTTCATTTTAGTTTAATTTTTAGTCATTTTGTTATGTGCTTTTTGTCATTTTTTATATGACTATTTATGTTTAATTTATTTATTTAATTATTTTTTTCAGTTTTCAATCAGTTTCTTTTATTATTATTATTTTTTATTTCCATTTAGTAGTTTTAGTGTTTCAACATACCTGTATTTCAGTAAGGGTTTTTAATTTCTGTTTACTTTAAGTTTTTCTTTTAATTAGGGGTTCAAGCGCGTAGTGCTGAAACCCTACTGTTATTGTTAGAATGGCCAAGGATCAGCAATCTCCACATAAAACTGATCGGGCAGACCAAACTGTAAATCGTACAGACTTGAAACTTGGAGGGATTGTAGTACTCACACCATCTACAAGGTCACGCAGGCATGCCCCAATCGGCCTGACGGGGGTGCTACAGAGATCAAAAGTACAAAATTGCTCATAACTCCTAAAACTTTAGTCGCAGGCTCAAGTGCCTTATGTTGTTGGAATCCTTGGCTCACGATGGACAAAACACATGACATTCATCACCTGGTGAAATTTTTGGGTATTTTGGATTTTTTTAAAAACCTACTTTTGGAACCAAACCAGTTCAGATGTATTCTTTGGAGAGTGAATATCAATAATTATCAAACAAAGTTGAACTTTCAACTCACCGTCACAAAGGGATGCCAAAACATTAGAAAGGGGCAGGGCCACTTTTACTAAAGAGGGGAAAAAAACATTAAAATGGGTACAACCATGCAATCATTTGTCCGATCAACATGACAATTGTATGCAGTGTCTTTGTTTAAAGTGCCACAGGTGTCTATATGGACATTTGCGTATCTAAAAAAACATGGCCGCCATTGGCCAATGAAGTTTGAACACCTACTGGACAAGGTTAACGGAAGTCGATCGGAATGAAACTCAGTAGGCCTGTTTGACTCATGGCCCTAAAGGTCTGTGAGATATTTGATATTTGGCGATATCGCATTTTTCAAGGGTGTAAACAATTGTATATTCCGCAGTTTTTCACACATAGACATAATATTCATATCAACTGATAGACCTCCTCATTCCGAACAGCTTTGCCTCTAGAACCACTGCTGTCAATCAAATTGTTTGTTAAATAATTGAGAATATGTAAAACTATTTTTGGGAACTAGTACTAGGATTTTCGCTCAATCTCGAAAAAAGCACTGCGGTACAGTTATCTAGGTCTTGGCCCTTGGGTTCTATAATATACCCAAAAGCCTATAAAGCCTAAATGAAAACTCAAAACACACGCTAGTGAGCACATGCAACAGGTGATTCTAAATAAGCATGTAAAGTTTTATGGAGATCGGACGACAGGTGGTGCTATAACAGTTAAACAGGCTTCAAAATGTCTCAGGCTACACATGTAACCATGGATCCCTGAGAAGGGAACGAGACACTGCGTCCTCTAGCGGTCACTATGGGGAACACCATAGTGACCACTAGAGGACGCAATTCATGTCCCCTTGGAAGGGAAACACTCTATTTCTATGGTAAATGACCTCAAATTGCAGAAAATGTTCATATATTCACGCATACACTAGATTTTCATATCATACCATCGATCTCCTCATTCTGAACAACTTTGCTTCTAGGACCACTCCTGTCCACCAACTTGTTCTTAAATATTTGCGTTATTAATTAAAAAAAAAAAAAAAAAAAACCTTCTTTTGCGAACTACTCCTAGGTTTTACACTCAACCTCAATAAAACAACTGTAGTACAATTCTCTGGACTCTCTAGGGCAATAATTATCAAAAAATGTTGAACTTTCCTATTTGGATGGCTGTAACAGGGTCATTTCGAAAATGGGCGTGGCCAAATACACCCCAAAGCCTATAAATCCTAAATGAAAACTCAAAACTTCACAAGAATGGGTGAGCACATGCGGGAGTACAATTCTATGGACACTGTAGGTCAATAATTATCAAAAAAAAAATTAATTTTGACCTTTGGTTAGCTATAACAGGGTCATTTTTAAAAGGAGCATGGCCAAATATAGGCTTAAATGCCTTAAAGTGCTTGAACCCCGTTAATCGCTGCTTGCTTCAACTTTATTTCAATTAACAAAAATATTTTTAATAGTTATACCATAATAACCCTGAGTCATACAGGTTTAGAACAATATGAAGGTGAGCAAATGATTAGAGAATTTAAATTTTTAGAGGAACATTCCATTTAATATGCTTTTTTCTGTCTTCAGGGAGATCCATGTGAACCATGTCCAGTGGTCTCTTCCAACTCTACTGGCAACACTGTGGCCTTTCAGAGCAAGCAGGGACCTAAAGGAGAACTAGGGGCCCCAGGCAAAGGAGAACAGGGTCCACCTGTGAGTTCACTCTGGAAACCACTGCTTGTGTTCATCACAAAAAACTAGAAACAGTTTAGCATGTTTGATTAAATGTCACTGTTTAGCATCCTGAAACTGCTTTTATCTTCCAATACACAATTCGGTGCCTGGTAGACACTTAATCATTGCAAAATATCCAGCTGACAGTGCTGTTCACCTCAGTGGGCCCGCCATATTTGTGTTTGCCAAGCTCAATGAAATAAGTCAACAATCAGCAAGGTCTTTTTCTCCTGCTGTTGTTGTGTTGAATGAGAAATGCTGTCGCCATTCCACTACCCTCTCGCAGGGAGAACATATATTCTATCATACTTCATTATACCTTAAGAAACATTCAGGTCTCTCCTATCATCCATGAAATCCATAAACTTTTCCCCCCTCAAAGTTTAGACCACTTACTGTGTCAGATTAAATTTTACTCAATGACTACAGTAAAGGCCTCTCCATTTTTTAGCCTATTAAAATTTCTCCTCTCTGTTCTTCAGAAAAAATTCTGACAAAAAAAGGATTCTATGCAGCATACCATAAAGCGCTTGTTCGCATTTCTCTGTAATGATTTCCAATACCATCACAATCTATTCCTCATACCTATTTATGGGACAGAGAGTGAGAGTGTGGGATGCAGAATGTGATTGGGTGCAAATGCGGGACATTTACTGTTGCGGTCAGCTAGGTTGACATTAGTGTCATGATTAGCGAGGCTGATGCTGATACTTGTATGTCTCTATTTTCATAGGGCCTTGCAGGACTGGATGGCAAAGCAGGACAGAAGGTGAGTTTTTTACTACTTACTTGCTGTGTCTTACCCCCCCCCCACACAGACAATGAAATTTTATGTTAATAGCTGCTTCCTGTTGCAGAGCTTTTTCTCAAAAGTCAGCAGCTGTGTGTTGTGACAACTACAGCACATTACAGTGTATTCCAGACTAAACTACTGCCTGTTGTTGTTGTTTTTTTTTTCATTTTTCTTCAATAGTGCTGAGTCACTGAAAATGTCATCCAGAGTTTGAGCCATTTTTACAAACTGTCTTGCACATTGTGATTCTTTCACAGGGAGAGCCAGGAGTAGACGGGGCCAAAGGCGAAAAGGTGAGCCTGCCAGGCGTTGGCAAGAAAGATGAAGAATCTGTTCACTGTTTGTGAATTGCTTGACACTTGGAGAAGTTCTGAAGCAAAATTAAGCTGCGAAGTCTTGCCATCTTTGTTCTCTTAGGGTGAACTATGTTCTGGCTGCCCTAGCATTGGAGAAATGCCAGCGGGCATTTTGAATCCAGCTCAAAAGGGAGAGAAAGGAGATCCAGGTGCTGGACAGAAAGGAGAGCAGGTGAATGTGATGGAGTGATTGCTCATTAACATCCAGCACACAGCCTTTAAAAAACTTCCCACAAGTCCTGAAGTGCAGTAAATTACAATGCAAGCAGTTTTTGATATCCACTTCTGTGGTTGTGTATGAGTGTGTGGGATGCATATATTGGCTTAAGCATAATCGCAGACAGCCCTGATCTGTGTAGCTCCTCACAGATATAAGCATCAGCGCAGATATAAGCCTCAGGCACAAATGCTTTAAAAAAATTATTGTAACATAACAGATTGGGGAATTAATCAGCCAAGGCTTTCATTTCATGTCTGTTAAGCAAAAGAATATGCGCTGATATTCTCTGCTTTTCTTTTTATTTTCTTTCTTTTTACTTGATTTTCATGTACAGGGAGAACCAGGTCCAAGTGGCTTTGCTGGACTAAAAGGGGAAAAGGTAAACCTAATAAATATGTATTCACTAGGATGCTGAATTTCTACATTTTCGAATGGTTTTAAGGTTGTTAAACAGTATTATAGATAGGTACACATGCACATGCAGTGACCCCGAAAAGTATTTGGACACTTAAATGTGTGGATGTCATTATTTTAGGTAATTCAAACAAAGCATTTCACAAAAATAAGTTGGTTGTCAGATTTAGTGGAACATCGCTGTACTTAATGTGATGAACTACATTACTACTGTACTCTCTAGAGAAACTGACTTCCTACATCCATTAAAAATGACCTTGGGCTAAAAGTTAGTTCTGAGAAAAGTTAAGAGGTTTTTTTTATTTTTTATTTTTCCAGTGCATTGATATTCATATGCTTAAATGTGGCTTATGTGTCCAAATACTTTTTTGTAGACACTGTGCATGTCTATAGTGTATGGTAATTATCAAAGAGAAAAAATCTTTATCACAGAACATGTTTTGCGTTCTATTGCATTATAAAATAATGTAGTCATTTAAGAAACTATGCACAATTTTCTGAAGTTGCTTGTCTCACATTTGACACTCTGTTTGGTTATAGGGTAATGCAGGCAGCAAAGGAAATGAGGGGAAAACTGTAAGTAACCTTTTTTTAATTCTTATATAAATCTTTTTGTTTTTAACTTGCATCTGTGATTTATGACTGACCTCAGCATTAGATTAATGTGCAGATGCTGATGTTTTTTAGGGAAAACCTGGTCCAAAAGGTTCAAGTGGAAATAAAGGAGAGAAGGTGATTAAGCTCAACTCAGACTTTGGTACTCTGCATTAATTTTAAAGTATTTAGATTGCAGCCTCACAGCACCATCGAGACATAAATAAATTATATATTATATTTTATATATTATAATATATATGTGAACATTGCCAAAAAGACAGAAATACTGTCTCGCTTAGTGTTGTGTAAACTGCCCGGCAAACATAAAGGTTTCTGAAGACATGTGACACTGAATACTGTAAATGGCTGCTGAACATTCGCTTTGGCCAGCGAGAATAACTACATTTAACACTGATTCAGATGAAAAATTGTTATTTTAAATTGTAATGATATTTCGCAATAGTACTGTTTTTACTGTAGTTTCATCAAATAAATGTAGCATTGATTTCAAAAACATTACAAATCTTACAATTTTATCGATATATATCGATATATATATATATATATATATATATATATATATATATATATCTAGGTAGTAGGTATGTATATATAACAGATATTCTGAAATTCATGTTTACTTTTCAGTTCAACTTATCACTCAGTTCAAGTTATCATTTATCACTCAAGGTTTTTTTTTTTTTTGTAGAAAATATTAAACTACTGCATTTTTACTTGTGGTGTAATTTTTTTACAGGGTGATTCTGGACAACCCGGTATAGAGACACCTGGTCCAAAAGGTGAAAAGGTAAGTGAATGTTTTTACACAATGATTTTCTCTCCTTCAATACAAGTGCATTGTGGATGTGTTTACGTGGGACAAAAACAACATGTGCCTTGTATTTAAGGGAGACTCATGTGGCGTGTGCCAAACCACTACCTCTGAGGTGGGAAGTGGCCTATCTATGATAAAGGTCACAGGGGAACGTGGCCCTCCAGGACCTCCAGGTCCACCAGGAGAAGCAGTTGAAGGCAAACAGGTAAGCCTGACTATTTTATGATCGCTTTATATTGGAGGAGGCAAGGGTGGTGTGTTGCTTCTAATGTATCAGCGAATACATTTTTAATTTGAGAAGCCCAGAACACACTGACCCTGTTTTCAAAATGGATGTTTCAACAGGGGCCACCAGGTCTGCAAGGTTTCGAAGGAGAGAAAGTAAGTTAATTATTTTTTAAAGCTGTGCATATAATAATATGTTCACAGTATAGGGGATTTTTCTTAGCATTAAATATAATTTTTATGTGCGTAGGGTGATCAGGGTTTACAGGGAGACCCAGGTGTGGATGGGGCAGCTGGACCCACAGGACCTCAAGGAGAACCAGGCAGGAATGGCCTTAATGGAATAAAAGGAGAAAAGGTCATTGTCACATAACATTGATCATGCGGTCACATATTAATTGCATTGCCGTAAATTATGCGCCATCACTGGATATTTTAATTATCATTCATCATGTTGATATAATAGATTACACCATTTATATGACTGTGTATAAATTTGAAGGCAAAAAAAATACCAGATTAAGCATGGTTGACCATCTGGAATTCTCCTCCCTTGCAATTTAAAAGTTTTCTGTCTTTTTTTATTGCATCTGTGTCTGCATCGCCAGGGAGACGCGTGTGACAGCTGTCCATCACTCCCTGAAGGAAATGACAATGTTGCTGGCTTACCAGGGCCCAAGGGAGAGAGAGGAGAGCCAGGTTTGCCAGGGGAGGGCAGAGCAGGCAAACAGGTGCGAGTTTTTCTGTACAAATGCGTGCTTTCGCAATGAATTAGTGGGGTTTTGTATGACTATTGCACATACATAGGGTTAGACATCTCAAATAAAAAGCCTAACTTAGGAGCACACAATTTGTGCTACATACAGTGGGTACGGAAAGTATGCAGACCCCCTTAAATTTTTCACTCTTTGTATATTGCAGCCATTTGCTAAAATCAAAAGTAATTTTTTTTTCCTCATTCTTTACCCCACCAAAAACAGCACCCCATATTGACAGAAACACACAGAATTGTTGACATTTTTGCAGATTTATTAAAAAAGAAAAACTGAAATATCAGATGGTCCTAAGTATTCAGACCCTTTGCTCAGTATTTAGTAGAAGCACCCTTTTGATCTAATACAGTCATGAGTCTTTTTGGGAAAGATGCAACAAGTTTTTCACACCTGGATTTGGGGATCCTCTGCCATTTCAGATCCTCTCCAGTTCTGTCAGGTTGGATGGTAAACGTTGGTGGACAAGCCATTTTTAGGTCTCTCCAGAGATGCTTAATTTGGTTTAAGTCAGGGCTCTGGCTGGGCTTTTCAAGAACAGTCACAGAGTTGTTGTTGAAGCCACTCCTTCGTTATTTTAGCAGTGTGCTTAGGGTCATTGTCTTGTTGTTTGGAAGGTAAACCTTTGGCCCAGTCTGAGGTCCTGAGGACTCTGGAGAAGGTTTTCGTCCAGAATATCCCTGTACTTGGCTTGTATTCATCTTTCCCTCGATTGCAACAAGCCGTCCTGTCCCTGCAGCTGAAAAACACCCCCACAGCATTATGCTGCCACCACCATGCTTCACTTTTGGGACTGTATTGGACAGGTGCTGATCAGTGCCTGTTTCCCTTTCATGGGAACTTCGAACTGTGTTCTCTAGGGGTCGCTATGGGGAACGCCTCGTCGTGACCCGTGTCTGAAGCCTACATTGAAAAAACACCAACTTGTTTGGCCGGCGACAGCCATGACGTCACTACCGTCGCAACTAGTACAAAATAGGCGCCGGTAGCGCACATCATCACTTTCTTCGTCTTCACTGACCGTTCTGTTTGAAGCGTGCATTCCAAAAGCAAAGTAAGACTATTTCTTTTCCTACTATGGCGAGCACTAGCGGAGCGTTTAGAAAGTTGTGTACATCCGGGCCAGCGGTTTCCTGCACCCGGTTATTCCACACGATCTTTGCGTTTTTTGTTTGGGCGAAGAGCATGCACGCGATGTCTTCGAGGGGGCAATCTGCGTGCATTGTGTGAGCTTTTAGCTGAAAAAGCTCCGTTCTCGTTTGTCTCTCTTCTCGAGTGGAGAGGGACAACCATCGGTTTCCCGCGGCTCGGGACCTGCCGCTGCTGAGGCACGGAGGAGAATGATCTCGTGGGGATCTCAGGTGGACCTGGCCGATGAGCTTAAAGAGGGGGTTTCCCTCTTCTTCTGCGCATCGGTGTCGGGCGAGAGACAGCCACTGGACGATGATATCCTCTCTCTGATTTCATCTGATCCAGGGGCCAGTGCTCAGTTGGGCCCGGCCCAACAAGAGCAGGGAATGGATGTGGAGAGTGAAGAAGCTGAGTCTGAGCTTTCCCAATCCACCTGCCCTGCGTATGATGAGCTGTTAGAGGTGATGGATCGGGCCACGGCAAGGCTCGAATTACCGTGGAAACGAGCCAAGGAGGTGACGTCGCGAGGTCGCCTCGACGAACGTTATCTCTCCGGCCATACACCTCCAGCTCAAGTGAGCCTTCCTTTCCTTCCTGATCTCCATACTGAGATCGAGAAGGAATGGGAGAAGCCGTTTTCCTCAAGCATCCATCGGTTTCAGCATACCAGTAATGCGAATATCGAGGCGATGCACGAAAACGGCTATGAGAAGATGCCCCCTGTAGAAGAGACGCTAGCCAGCTATCTCCCTCTGGGGGAGACGTCATCCCTCAAAACCCCCTCCTTGCCATCCGTGCCCCTTCAAGCCACATCTCCACGAACGGCAAGGCGTACGCAGCGGCAGGTCAGGCTGTGGCCTCGTTGCACACTATGGCGGTGCTTCAGGCCTATCAGGCTGACCTGTTGAAGGACCTGGATGAGGGGCAGGGCCTTTCCTCTGCCGGAACGACTGAGCTGCGGCGCACCACAGACTTGGCCCTCCGGGCTACTAAGCAGGCAGCCTCGGCCATGGGCAGAGCGATGGCTGCTATGGTGGTGACGGAGCGGCAGTTGTTGGTGAACTTAGCGGACATCGGGAAGAAAAAAAGGGGCTTTCTTCTCGATGCCCCGATTTCACCCTCTGAACTTTTTGGTACCTCCGTTGAGACTGTGGTCAAGGAGTTCAGGGAGGCGAAGGTACGCTCAGCGGCCTTCAAATCCTTCATTCAACGAAGGTCCAAGTCTGAGCCCAAACAACATAGGGGTCCTGGCCCATCTCGGTTCGAGGATCAGAGACGGGCACAGAGGGCTAGTGTCGCGACTCGCGCCCCGCCTCCACCTGTGGGTGGGGGTAGGAAGTATCGTGGGTCAAGGGGAGGCAGGCGAAACCCGAGGGGTGAGACCTGGGCGAGGCGCCAGCGCTTTCGTCCGGGTCCGAGTAATACTTAGTTATTCAGCTCTCGCCGCGGAGGTTCAACATCTACCCTTTCCTCCCCTTGTTCCCAATTCCCCTGTTATGACCCAACCACTCCAGCTGACCGGGTTAGTGGTAAAACCTTTCAAACAGTCTCCGACTGTGCCCTAGTTGTTGTGGTTCTATGGCTAGATCATAGTAACCGCATGACTGATGGTCCGGTCAAAAATCCCCGAACAGAGCCCCGGCAATAAGGCTCGTGGTGGGTGAGTATGATCCATAGGTCATGAGAGTGTATACTAATGAGAGACTGAGGTGGTCATGTGTAATATATGTAAAGTCACCTGCAGCGGATGATCCGGTCAGAAAGATCCTTGGAGCAGAGCTCCAGCATAGAGGTCATGGGGGTGAGTACGATCCAGATATCATGATATCTGTATATCGAGGACAGACCGAGATGGCTGTGTGTGTGTAACCATCTATAAGTTCCTTGCAGTGTTTCCCGGGACCTGTGCGGTTTTGTCCCTTGCTAGATGCCCTCAATGAGGTGCCGTTGCTGGGCTCAGTGGCCAGGTGCTCTACTTGCAGTAGGCGTTTCACTCGTCGACATATGTCCAGGCGGGGGGAAAGAAAGCCGGGCTCCGGCTTCATACCTCTTGGATTATGCGGCCGAACATGGGTTTTTGTGGGAGCCTTCGTGAACATCAGGCCCCGGTGCTACGCTGCAAGGCACCCGGTCGGGGTTACAGTGCCTGGTCACCCCGAGGGGCTTCCTGGCCCCCGGCGTACTCCTTCTTGCTGAGGCACAGGAGGTACGGGGGCATCACCAGGATCCTCCTGTGTAAGCTGTCCTAGGCTGGGCTCCCATCACTACTGAGATGTGCGAGCCGGCCTCTTCCGGTTGGCCGATATGGTCGGGTTTCCATGAGCTTAAATTCCAGATAATGTGGTAAATGTCCGCGTAAAGCAAGGCTTTGTGCATTTCTCCAAATCCACGTGAGTGGTGGATGTGCATGTGAAGCTGTGCGCATTTCTCTAAAAATCCACATAGCTGGTAGATGGGCACGTTTGCGTTGCCCATTCTTCTAAAATTCCACTTAGGTGGTAAATGGGCACGGGATTCTTTGCCCATTTCTCTAAAATCATGTGAAGGTAAGGGTTACGCGTGCTGTTTTCTTTCCCTTTGTTTCAAAGTGGAGTAACACCTCGGTACTCTGGGTGCCACTCAAATAGTGTGTCTTGGCTACACACCCTGGAGACAGCACTCCCCTCACCTCTGAGGAGGGTGCTGGAGCTGCTGTTCCCGACCGGCCATTACGTCCGGGTGACAATAGAACCCTAAGAGTGCTCTTTGCGCACCTTCTAAAATCCACGCGAGTGGTAAGTGTGCACGTTATCCTTTGCCGCTTTTCTAAAATCCACGTAAGTGGTGGGTGGGCACGTTAGGCTTTGCCACCCGTCTAAAATTCCACCTAGGTGGTGGGTGTGCACGTTATGCTTTGCCACTTCTATAAAATCCCACGAAAGTGGTAGGTGCGCACGTTCTTTTTTGCCCACCTCTCTAAAATCCTGTATGGTCAGTGTTACGCGTTTCTGACTTCGTTCCCTGTTTCGGAGAGGGTTAGGCCCCGATTTCCTGGGCTCCTCTCAACCAGTGTGTCTCGATCGACGCACTCAGAAGGCACTGCCCCCCTCGATATCAAGGGGTACTAAGAGGGTGTCGTCTGACGAGCATGATCCTCTCTGAGGAGTTGGTTTCCTCGCTCCATGGGCTGTCCTCGTTGTAATGTTTAGCACTGCTCCCCTTTCAGGAAAGGGTCACCTATAATGGTTACAGTATTCTCAGCTGGAAAAACGTAGGTGCCTCTTGGCATGAGAGGCGTGAGGCTTCGCCCCTGTTCCCCCCCCCCCCCCCCCCCCCCCCCTTTTTCCCGGCAAAAGACCTCGTACCAGCTGCATCAGTAGGTTTGGGCCGTCCTCCGCCTCCCTGATGCGCTGGCGATGTGGCTAGCCTGCAGTATGCTACCCCTCTGGTTTTTTTAATCAGGCTGCTGGTTGGGGGCCCCCCCTCTCGGTGAGAGGTGGGTTGGGCTCCCCCAGCTAGAATGAGCTACTGCCAGCCGGGGAAAACCCGGCGTTAGTAAGGGTCGAGCCCCCTGGGCGTCTGAGGACCAGGCGTGTGTTCCCACGCCGAAATTGTTACTAGCTGGTTCCGCTAGTTGGAACGTGCTGCGGGTCGAGTCCCCTTCTCGGTGAGAACTGGGCGTGTTGCTCCCCCAGCTGATAACTGCTAGCCGTTCCACCAATGGAACGTGCTGTAGGTCGAGCTCCCGCTGAATGGATGTCTGCTCCCTCAGCTACAGGTTCGCGGCTAGCCACGCCAGCGTGATAGCCGTAGGTGAGACTGATGACTACTCAGAGCTCCATCTATAGGCTGCCCTCCAGAAGTGCCACGAGAACCCCCTAGAACGGTTGTATCCATCTACATATGGACATTCTAAAATCCACATGGTGGTAAGTGGGCACGGTATCTTTGCCCACTTTTCTAAAATTCCACGAAAGTGGTAAGTGCGCACATTCTACTTTGCCCACTTCTCTAAAATCCTATATGGTAAGAGTTACGCGCACAGCTTCGTTCTCTTTCTGAGTGGTCTAAAACCCCGTTTCCGCCTGGGACCCACTCCTCACGGTATCCTTGAATACCTACTCTGACAGGGTGTTTCCACTAGAGCCCTCTTGAGACAGGTCCTTCTGCAAAATGAGGTAGCCCTGAGTGACAGGCCAAGACTAGTAATTGATCCAATAAGTAGGCTCTTGGTCGTATTCCCGTAAAGGAATCCTTCATGATTCTAGGCCCTGGCGCCACCTCCGAGGAGGTTTTTTTTGGCACAGCTGGTACGGTGGCTCCTGCCGTCCCGCAGTTCTGGGCACCAAGCCAGCCGCCCCCCCCCCTCCCCCCACCCCCCCCCCCCCCCCCCCCCCCCCCCCCCCCCCCCCCCCCCCCCTCCCCCCCCCCCCCCCCCCCCCCCCCCCCCCCCACCCCCCCCCCCCCCACCCCCCCCCCCCCCCAAAATTACCCGAGGTTAATCTCGAGAGACTGGTTCCCGTGGTAGACTATTGGTAGCCTGGGTTCTACTACCAATCTTGTCCCAGTGGGACCTGCAAAGCACTGTGAGGCGCTAGTAATGTCCCTTGGCAGCCTAGGCTTCTGGCCATTGGGAGTAATGTCACTGACAGCAGTCTAAGTCCAGACAGGGGCAACTCCCATAGCGATATGGTGTAGTTGGTACTTAGTGGCTCGCCATGGTTCTGGCTTGCACTCCCCTCAGCATGGCGGCGTGGGTATACCGTTCCCCATAGCGACCCCTACTGGAACGCAGTTTCGAAGTTCCACGAAGGGGAACGTCCGGGTTCTCTTGTCCCCATGTTCCCCTGCGGGGACGAGACCACTGTCGTCCTCTAGCTTTGTTTGCCATGCTGCGGACACGCGTCATACGAAGAAGTGAATATGTCGCTACCGCGCCTATTTTGTACAGTTGCGACGGTAGCTTCTGGCTGTCGCCGGCAACAAGTTGGTGTTTTTTCAATTTAGCTTCAGACACGGGTCACGACGAGCTTTCCCATGCGACCCCTAAGGAAGCCGTGTCTCGTTCCCCTCAGGAACCATGGTTACTAATCACCCGAGACTTTTCTCCACACATACCGCTTATAATTAAGGTCAAAAAGTTCTATCTTGGCCTCATCCTACCAGAGAATCTTATTTCTCACCATCTTGGAGTCCTTCAGGTGTTTTTTCATGTGTCTTGCACTAAGGAGCTTCCGTCGTGCCACTCTGCCATAAAGCCCCGACTGGTGGAGGGCTGCAGTGATGGTTGACTTTCTACAACTTTCTCCCATCTCCCGACTGCATCTCTGGAGCTCAGCCACAGTGATCTTTGGGTTCTTCTTTACTCTCTCACCAAGGCTCTTCTCCCCCGATAGCTCAGTTTTGGCCGGACGGCCAGCTCTAGGAAGGGTTCTGGTCTCCCAAACGTCTTCCATTTAAAGATTACGGAGGCCACTGTGCTCTTAGGAACCTAAGTGCAGCAGAAATTTTTTTTGTAACCTTGGCCAGATCTGTGGCTTGCCACAATTATGTCTCTGAGCTCATCAGGCAGTTCCTTTGACCTCATGATTCTCATTTGCTCTGACATGCACTGTGAGCTGTAAGGTCTTATATAGACAGGTGTGTGGCTTTCCTAATCAAGTCCAATCAGTATAATCAAACAAAGTTGGACTCAAATGAAGGTGTAGAAACACCTCAAGGATGATCAGAAGAAATGGACTGCACCTGAGTTAAATATATGAGTGTCACAGCAAAAGGGTCTGAATACTTAGGACCATTGTGATATTTCCGTTTTTCTTTTTTAATAAATCTGCAAAAATGTCAACAATTCTGTGTTTTTCTGTCAATATGGGGTGCTGTGTGTACATTAATGAGGGAAAACAATTAACTTAAATGATTTTAGCAAATGGGTGCAATATAACAAAGAGTGAAAAATTTAAGGGGGTCTGAATACTTTCCGTACCCACTGTATATGACTGATACTTTAAGTCATGCAGCTTGTTGAGGAGGGGTCCACATTTCTAAGCAACTGAACTTGCGATTTTGGCCTAGCAGATGATAAAAAGAGCAAAATAAAAAAAAAAAACTTTTAACTTCTGTGATTTAATATTGATAGTACTTAGTTAAGATGCCATTAAACAAATATGTGTGATTAATAGGGTTATAATGATACATTGATACAGATCAATGCATCGATCAAATGACTAACAATATGGAAGTTCAATTAAATATTCTTGTTACATTTTGTTTCCATTTGTGAGTTTTTAAAATGTAACTGGTTAAAATAGGCACATAATAAAATAATATCAATATATAAATTATATTAATCAAATCATAATTGTATTGCGGCAGGTTTTGAGGTATCAGCAAGTAATGTAAGAGAATCAATGTTATATTGTATCGTGATAAAATAGCTGATGTATACCCCTAGTGATTAATTTTTTTTTTTGTTTGTTTGTTTTGTGCAGCAGCCCTGAAAAAATGGCATGTCTGGACTCTTTCTTTATTATCTTTATTCTATAGGGTCGGCCAGGCCCACCTGGTGTCCAGGGACCTCCAGGGCTCAAAGGCAGTCAGGTAAAGTTACACACTTGACTAATGTGCATACATCAGTCACATCTGTGTGTGAGAGTTATAAGATTGACTGTGGAGTGATGCTCATGTTTATTTATTATAAGGGTGATGCTGGGCTTTCAGGTATTGGCCTTCCAGGACTGCAGGTGAATGAACAGTTATTGTAATCACTCAGAAAAACTGTTTTCATTTATACCATTTTTAGAGAAATGTGCAGGTCTCAGTTGCATTTAAATAGTTCCTTTAATGCACCAGCTCTTTGTAATGTTTTGATGTTCTCACTCAGGGTGAGCAGGGACCTAGAGGTTTTCCCGGAGCTGCTGTAAGTGCACAAAAAGTATTGTGTTCTTGGGTGTTCACACATGGATTTGTCCCTCTGAGTGTGCACATTTGCAGATGTTGTTCTCTTTGAATTGTCTGTATTTTTACTTGTCTACTGTTATTTGATACATACACTACTGTTCACAAGTTGAAATCGGTACAATTTTTTTTTATGTTTTTGAAGTTTATTATGCTCACCAAGGCTGCATTTGATTAATTAAAAATACAGTAAAAACAGTAATAATTATGAAATATTTTTTAATATTTAAAATAACTGTTTTCTATTTGAATATATTTTTCAAATGTAATTTATTCCTATGATGGCAAAGCTGAATTTTCAGCATCATTACTCCAGTCTTCAGTGTCACACGATCCTTCAGAAATCATCTAATATGCTAATTTGCTGCTCAAGAAACATTTCTTATTATTATCAATGTTGAAAACAGTTGTGCTGCCTAATCTTTTTGTGGAAACGATGATACATTTTTCAGGCTTTTTTAATGAATAGAAAGTTCAAAAGAACAGTATTTATTTGTAATAGAAATATTTTGCAATACATTATAAATGTCTTCACTGTCACTTTTCATCAATTTATTGCATCCTTGCTGATTAAAAGTATAATTTTCTTAAAAAAAAAAAAATAATTTTTTTTAGTAGCCCTGAAACTTTTGAACAGTAGTGTATGAGTCACAATAATAAATAAAACAGCCCTTTTAATAAGCACCACATGTGGAAACCAAGTGTAAAAACAATCATGTGTGTCCTACAGGGTCCAGAAGGACGTCTGGGACCTGCAGGGCCGATTGGACCAGCAGGACAAAGGGTAGATCACCAACGCAGTGACACAGTACTCTTCAGGCCAAAAGACACTCTGGATCTGACCTCACTGCTGTCCTAATGTATTGCTTGATATCAATAGGGTCCAAAGGGAGAAATGGGACCACCAGGGCCACAGGGGCCAATGGAAATGGGACCAATCGGACCCCCGGTAAGAACTTGAGATACAGTAAAACATGCACCAAAAGATTTTCCCCAGCAAATGATGCAGCCATTTTTTATGTTCAGGCTCTCGTCATTATATTTAATATCTGAATGCCATTATGGATGTTATTATCTGTTTTGCATAATACAGTGGGTATAGCAAAGAATCCACCCCCCTTTAAAATAATCACATTTTGTTGCTTTGCAGCCTGAAATGAAGACAGAATTTTTTTTTGTTTTATCCAGCTGTATTTACTCAGGGCATCTTATACCATCCAAGTGAAATAATGCAAGATAAGCACATATTTCATATTAAGTATGCTGTTTCACATCATAGGAAATAGGGAGTGGGATGAGATACAGCCAGTGTTATTTTATTTGTCTTGCAATTTTAAATGATTTATATAATCTGTGTCACAGGGTAGGGATGGAACACAAGGATTTCCTGGAATACCAGGGCAGGATGGGAGTCCTGTAAGTTTGTTTGTTTGTTTAATCCTCTCCAGCAATTCTTTGCTTAACTCCTCTTGCTTATTCCCATATTGTGACACACGCTCTGTGATTAACACATTCACCAAGCATATTGTCCGTTGTTCATTACTCTGCCATCTAGAGACGGCATCAAACGAACTTCCATAAACTGCAGAGACAAAGGCAGCGAGAGTGTGTTGTCTTGCCAGAGCTTGTCTCATTAAAAAAGCAAAGTTAGCGTTGTCTGTTCTCACATCAGATGTTAATTACCTGGGGCTTTGTCGCAGAGAGCTTAAGGAGCGAATCCAGAGACAGACTCGGGTCATATTCGACTCTGCCTGGATCCCTAACAGCAACACATTGTCTGCTTGCATCACATCACCTGCCACTGCTCCTCCCCGATCCACACTCATCTAGCTGGCCCTGGAGAGTTACACACAATAGCACTGTCTAACTGTGCCTTTGTGTGTGTGTGTGTGTGTGTGTGTGTGTTTCTCCTTGTCTTTCAGGGAGCCACTGGGCTTAAGGGTGACAAGGTAAGTGTCTGGATCAGTAAGCTGGAGAGGCGATTTCCAGGTTCCCCGAAACAGTGAGAGTGTGTGCGTGTGTGGAGGGAACGATGAATAGGAGGAGTAATGTTTAGAGCGACCGTCTGTATGCACAGTGATTTGTCCACCCTGGAGACACAAACAGACGTATAAATCTGACAGAAGAGTTTGACAGTGCTGAAAAAGTTAAAAATGCCCTTGAGCTAAAACAGGGCTATTAATTGGTGAATATTACAGCTGTCATCTGTAATCTGACAACATCACAGCGTATCAAAAAGAAAGGAAGTGAGCGTGAGGGAGATGAGAAAAAGAGACCTTGAAAGAAAAGCCCTGAAAATGCTTCATTCTTTAATGTCCTCTGTAGTCTCCCAGACTAATTTGTCTAAACACAGAGGAAAGTTTCAGCTGATATCAAATTATGCATATTCCACTTAAGTGTGATGAAGTGCTCTGTGATTCCTGTTGAGTGCCAGGATAGAATTCTACAGCAAATCTTTTTGTAATTTTGACATCATGTCATGTTGCAACACAATGTAACATGCTTGTGTGTGCGGGTGTGTGTGTGCGTGTGCATGTTGGGACCATGGTTATTATAGTTAACTGAAACTAAAATAAAACCATAAAAAATATACTTAAAATAAACGTTAACTGAAATAAAATATAGAAAAAAATATTTTAGCTCGTTGCCAGGCCTTTCTTATTGAATTTACATTAACTGATGTACTAAAATAACTAAACCTAAAACTTAAATAAAAATTAATAAAAAATTATATAGACATACAGTATAGGAAAAAAATTAAAAATGACAAAACTATTTTTTTTTACAAAAACTCTAACTAAAATAAAAAAATAAAAACGTATTCAAAATATTAGTAAAAACTATGATACTCTTTGGGAATGTAATAAGGGAATTATGACTATTATTATTCCAAATACTAATTGGTTTGACCTTTTTAACTTTATTTACACTTCTCAGCTGTCAAATGTCATTATATAAAAACATTATTAGTATTATTATTATATTTTAAATGAGCTCAAATTCATTTTAATATTGTTATTGCTATTATTAATAAATCAGTATGCATTCATTTATTAATAATAATACAATGGGTATATTTTTTGTTGTTGTAGTCTAAATAATAATTTAGTTATTGTCAAATAGCAAAAATAATACAACAATAAAAATAAATATTGGTTATTAGAAACCATTAGCTTTGCTGAGTTGTGATGCTCTCTTTTAGGTTAGGTTGAATATATTTAATTAAAATATATAATTTGTTCCAATAAACAAACACCTAGCAGCATAAAAATAATTCAGAATACCTTAGCAACCACATAGCATCACCCTGGAAACAATCTTCACTAGTTGTGGCAGTTTACTCAGAAAATGTACAACTCACTGTAACCAATTTTTTTTTTGTTGTTGTTGTTGTGTCGTAGGGTGAACCAGCAGAGTGCAACTGTTTGAATGATATGTTCCCTGGAACCGGTGGACCTGTGAGCTAATGCTTTATTTTATTGTTGTTAATCAGGAAGACATTAACACACTCTCACACATACACACTCTAAGAATGTGGGCTATTAAACAAAACCTTTTAAATCACTCCCGTCTCATCATGAGACCTGATGTCATTCACAGTGCTGAAGTCAATTACTCTTTTCTTGCAGGGGGTCCCAGGTGGTGAGAGCAGGTGGCAGCCTGGTCCTCAGGTCTGACATCCTTTTTCACTCTGTATCGCTCCTCTGCTGCTTAAATCTCTGCATTTTGAGAAGTTTGTACAAAAAAAAAAATCCTAGCAATTACAGTAGAATTACAACATTCATTCATTCATTCATGAATGAATAGCGATTACGATAGGGTTTCAATGCTACACTCTACTAATGGACTTATGGAGACACAAAAAGGAATCTGAGAGTGATTGTGACTCTTTTAATGAGTAATAAATGACCATCCTTTTACTTCTACTCATTCCAATGTGCTTAATGTGTCTTAGGGGCCTCCTGGACCACCAGGCCTTCCAGGTCCCCCAGGGTCCCAAGGCTTTACAGGAATCACAGGCCCACAGGTGAGTATAAAACAAATGGCATCAGGGTGTACCTCTGCTTTTTCTGTCTGTTCCTTCATCCTGCTCTCTTTGTGGGGCTTCTGTATCGGTAAGGCCTGCATGGGTAACTCTGGGCTTCCACTAAAGCAGATTTAAATGCACCAGTAATGTTTTCTGTAAAAGTTTACACATAAAAGCAATTTGTTAATTTAGCAAATAATTATTACTACTGCCATGAATTAAATGTAATGTAATGTAATGTAAATGTAATGTCATGCAATTATAATGTAGTTTGTAAAAGAGCGCTGTATTAAAACATTGCTTTTTAAATTGCACACTTTAAAGGGGCTTCTGGGAATTTTGAATAGTGCCATGGGATGTGCTTTTTTAATGGCTGTGCTTTTAAAAGTTAATGTTAAAGTAAATGTAAATATTAATGTAGATTGTAATCTAAATCATTAATGTATGGATCAAATATTGCGGGGAAAAATGAATTAAATGTAATCTAATTAATACATTACTTAAATAAGTGGTTGGGGGTCATGCTGCTTTTTCTTTTTAAAAACCATGCAGAAGCTCACTGTGAGGTTGCTGTATTTACTTTAAGTCCATTTTCATCTTTATCAGTTATGTCTTAAATATACAATGGAAATTATAATGGTATGTAAGCCCATCATCATTTAAATCACCCTGATAAACTGGCAAATTTACTTCTGTATGACCTCACCGTGAGCACTGAGTGGTCTTTAACCTGGTGTTGTGTTGATTTCCCAAGTCTCAGAAGAACTGAAATTAAAAAATAGACAGAGAAAGGCAAGAAAAAATGTAAATGTCTACTCTGAGCTGGAACACAAACCAGGAGAGGGTCCAGGGCTTTGGCTACTTTCCCTCTGCCCCGCTGGAGAAGGAGGTGTCCAGATTGTAGCCACAAGCTAAGCCAATTCAACCTCAGTTCCTTCTTACAGGGTCTCCCTGGCAACGATGGCATACCAGGGAAACCGGGTCCAGCCGGCCAAGCAGTGAGTAACCAGACAGGGGGAGGAGCTTTTATTACAGTATATAAACACAGAGCAAGGAGCCTGGTTGGTCGACTTCTGCGTTAGAGGGGGAGCGGGTTGGGCCTCCTTTAAACCGGTGCAGGGAGACAGAGCTCACTAGAGGTGATTCACGAAGACAACAGCAGCTTTTTTTATAATACGAAAAGGAACCAGTAAGCATTTGTAAAGATCTTAACTCGGCACTCCATGAGGCGTCTCTGCTGCAGTATGTCCTTTATGGCCACCGAAGGTCCCATTACCCTTCCAGAGTTAACTCACAGTCTCCGAGGCTTTGTGTAATGATAAACACTGCCATTGTGTTGAGTTACGGTTAGGGCGGCCATTACTGTGAGTGATGTTCCATACAGAAAGAGCCATTCGATATTTGGTTGAAAGCAGGATTTCGGCATTAATGGCCCTGTCTCTCCGCACACATATTTTCCTAGCTGGCTGGAGGCCCATCCTGAAATCAGAGCTCCAGGCTTCCAGCCTGCAGCGGATATTTGGCCAGACTTCTGTCCCGGCCTGCTTTGCTCCACTTCTATCAGCAGACTCAGACCACCGAGTTCCTCCAGAGCACAATCAGATTTAAACCATGTTATTCATTTAACTCTCGTTCGCCAACCTTTGAGAAACAGACCCCGCAAACAACTTAATCCCAAAGCTAGTTCATTAATATACAAATTAAGTCTGTTCTATAGAGCCAAAAACACTAAATAGTTCAATTAAATAAGAGTAACAAATAATATTAGGAATTCAAATGGTTCTTTTAAAAAAACTAAAAAGGTGACAATTACCATATTAAAACCATAATTACAGTAGATTAACTGGATGGCATAAGATGTCATTATATAAGTGGTCCTGCAATGAAACCACTTTACTGAGCTGTGGAGAGCCCAAACCAGCCAGTAGTGAGAGGAGATCTACATGCTGGATGCTCATAGCACCTTCAAGAGCACCTGAGAGCCACTCTCATAGTCGGTCAAGTTCTCTGGTTTAACTGTAGTTAGAGGAATATTTCAGTCATCTATACAAAAAAGGGCCATGTGGGCCAAGTTTTTTTAAACGCTTCAAAATACTTTCATTACATATGGTATTCAATATACGTTTGAAGTACATTGTGGGTGTTGCACAATGAAGATTTGTTTTTTTGTCCTTCTGAAAGTCTTTTGTGCTCTGAAACTAATGCTTTGTAAAGAAGGATGTGAAACTTCTTATCCATGCTGTAAATGGCCAATACAGTAGCACAATATTTTTTTTTTACCATAATTAATTATATTTTCATTTACATGTTTATGGATGCAATTAGTCAGTAAACTGTTTTGAAATGACAGCATAATAAATAATTGTAGCATAATGTGAAATAATTTATCACGTTAAATTCAGCTCCGATTTTTTTCTGAATAATTTCATGCAAAATAGTTCCATTATTAAAATGAGATTTTTGTTATTAATAATAATGAGTTCATAACTTTACTTCCTGAGCAATGCTTTTAAAAATAACCTTTTAGTGTACTGCATTGCCTTGGTCTCACCATAGTCACTTTCTTCTGAACTTCTGATGATTATTGCACATTCATTTGTTGTGAAATGTAAAAGTGTTTTTGATGCAGTCACCATGGCTGACTGTCTCCTCCATCTTGCAGCCTCCTGTTTTGATGCCTCAGGATTCAGCTTCCACAGGCAAGGTAAGCGAACAGTCTAGCCCACATGCTAACTTATCTGTATTAACTGCACGTGGTCATCTTATCTCTCTCTCTATGACATTATTAGTATGCATGTGCAAGGAAACACTGGTATTATCTGGTAATATAATGTATACAGAAACATACACATTAGCATAGTTGGTGTGGTGTGAATAGATGTTATTTTTTCATTCTGCCCCCAAAGTAGTACACATACAACAGCAAGACATCTATGCAATGCATGCATTTTCATTTGGATGATGGAATTTTTAGTGCAGGGGGCTTCAACCTTTTTGAGACCCTGGACCCCATGGTGGATAGAGAGATGAAGCAGGGTACCCCTGTTACATATTGCATAAAATCGAGTGCTGCATTTTAAGCCTGGCATATCTCATACATATACAACCATGTCAATGTATACATAGTTTATGATTCTTACATAGCGAAGCTATTAAAACTGTATTTATTTATTTAAACTACCATTCAAATGTTTTGGATTGATAAGATTTTTTTAGTCTCCTATGATGATCAAGGTTGTATTTATTTGATCAAATATATTTATATATACTGTATGATATATATATATTTGATATGTATGCATTTATTTGATCAAATAAATGCAACCTTGTTCAGCCCCTCCTCACACGCGTGAGTGTGTTTCCCATGAGGTGTTCCGGACATGCTGGCAGTTAGGTTCTGATATCACTTTCTCCTGACCAGAATTTTCGGCATTCCCTGTAGAGACTTTTCCATCTTTCTCCCACAGTGAACACGCACACGTCTTAATGACAAATGTGTGCTGTTCAGGCAGAAGAATACATTTATTTTGCAAACCCCATTTCTTTTTTTCCTTTTTTTTTTTTACTTTGAAACCTTGTACATTCTTTGAGCCGGGGTTATTTGGATTCTTTAATTCCTGTTCTATCAAACTGTAATGTGAGAGTATAGTTTTATGATTAACAAAATATCCTGTGTTTGAATTTCATGAATCTTTCTCAGTCTGTCTGTACCTTCTTACTCTTCAATGCAGCACTACTATTCACTTGTATTTGCATGCAGGTGCTGTGTTTTTATTGTTCATTTGTTCATGCAGTGAGTACACGTATGTTTATGTCATGTGTTTGCATCACTGTAGGAGGGCTGTGGCGAATGCTCCAAGGGTCTACCAGGTGTGCCTGGCATGGTTGGCGCTAAGGGCGAGAAGGGAGATCAGGGCAAGCCTGGCGTTGAACACGTAGATGGATGTGAACGGGTGAGAGGGATGAATGATGGATGGTTGGTATTAAACAGACAAGGGTGTGGGTAACATTGATTTGTTTGTTTGCTGTTGTTTTAAGCTTTCTGTTTGGCATGCCATTGATTTCTACAGTAGTTTTGCTCATGCTCATGAACATACAGTACTAAACCTATCTCTATGATCACCTTTACAGTGTATAGAGAAGCTGCAGAGAGAAGAAACACCAAGTGGGCCTGTAAGTCTGTGGACCGATTGATTAATACTCTTTTTACACTCACATAAAACAATGATAGGGAAGCTTCCCAAGCTACAAGCTACTCATAATGTTAATTTCAATTTAATGAAATCTCAATTATGATGACAGAATTAAAAATACAAATAAGTTTAATGAATTTAACTAAATATATTACATAAAAATGATACAGGGCATTATACAAAGGTTCTTAGTAAATCAGTGAATCGTTTTAAAATGGTCCATTTACACGAATGTTCAAACAAACCAATTCACTAAAATGAATTGGAACACTACATAGTTGAGTAAATCACACTCTTCTTCTACTCATTGGGAAAAGGTAGCTTGTTACTGGAAAATATATACTATTATGAAAGCAGCTGAGCTGCTGTCACATTATTGAAAATTGTAATCTACTGTTCCATTGTTCTGATCACTTAAATTCATTATTTGTTTCTCTTCAAATTGTGCACACATTTCTTGATTGTAACCCTTCATGTCTGCTCAATGTTTTTAGATGAGTAACAGTGGTCAGTGCGTTGGTGCACCAGGGATGCCCGGATTCCCAGGGACCGCAGGGGTCAAAGGAGAGCCGGTGAGAGATCCTGCCGAGTTTCATTACTATCAGTGCCTATTGGAGAGGATAAAAGAGCTCTGCTTTATCCTAACTGTTTGAATCTAACAACACAATATTTTAATATTAAAAGCAAATATATATAAATATATATAGCACACTCCAATTATATAATTCTGTCTCCAATTCTCTCCCAGATTTGTGTTATCAGAGGCTTAGGAATAATATGAAAAGGTGGGGGACATATTTATAATCCTTATCATCTTGGCTCATGAATGTTAATTAGATGCTGTAATGTTTGCCCAGTTGTCTAAAACTGATTTGCTGAAAGACAGGTAGATGGGCGCTAGACATAGTAGGATTACTTCATACCGCCTGCACGTTCATTCAGTTCACTGTTGATGCAACCAGTTGGCAGAGACTTCTGCTTGGTCCTAGTCATCATAGTCAGCTGCTATTTATTTCAAAACAGAATCAAAACAAACTTTTTTGATTCAACATAGAACTTACTCCACATAAGGCTACAATGCAGCCATAAAATTGTTTTTCTGCATCTTCAGACTCTTCAGAGGTTGTGTGAATGCATTTACACCACAGTTAGAAATGCATAAATAATTTAAGATGAATGGGTTTTAAATGGGCATTAATGGGGGTTTAAAAATGAATATTGAAGTAGCTGATTTGTTCAGAAACTAAGCAAATTACTGTCTTTATGAATGGGTCACTGAATCTTTGGTTCACTTGTTCTAAACCATGGATTCATTCAGTAATGAAACGGCTGTGTTTTTTGCTCAGAAAGGCACAACTGTTCTGTTGCGGCTTTGTTATAAATTATTTAGGAGCAAAAGCAAACAATATTGCATGTAAAATGTAATACAATATTAACTTACTGTTCATTGAAATGCTGTAAATATGTTTTTAATCATAGGTATTCACACCAAATTAACATGGTATATATGCATATATAATTATATACATATATAATGTAAAATAATGATTATTATATAGCCCCAGTTGTAATGGTTGCTTCGCCTGACACTGTATGCTATAAAACATTATCCTGGTCTGTCTTCACTGTAGGGTCCTAGAGGTGAGCGAGGACCTCCTGGACTTCCTGGAACCCCAGTAAGTTTCTACTTTGTCAGTTATGCTCCAGATTGTTTCCTAAAAGGTCATTTCTGGCAGGATTGCCTTTTTAGCCCTCTTTTCTTAGAAACTGAGACAGAGTGACCCCAGATGGCTTTCAGAGTGCAGTCCATATCATATAGAGACAAACCAATGTTGAGCACTTCTTACAGAATTGCAGCAAACAGAGAACTGTTCTACATGACTTCATTTAGTCATTTAATCCCACAAATGCAGTGTGTGTTTGCACAATCTTTTTTCTTTTAGGTTCAGTGTTTTCAGTTACAATAAACCAAGAAGGGAGAACGGTCAATTACCTTTTTGTTGTGAGGTTAGAGTGGCCCCTACAGGTTTGGCCCAGAATTGCAGAATGCTTTCCAAAATAGTCCCAAATCTGCGCCTAACCTAATTTCAACATGTAATTGAGAGTTAAGACTTTGTGTTCACTTGAACTTGTGTCACTTCTTCTTCTTTTTTGGAAAGAAATTAATGCTTTTTTATTTAATTTTCTTTTCACTTTTGATGTTATTTCAAAGGTGACTATAAAGACTTTTACACTCTTACATTGTTAAAAGAATCCCAACAAGTGTTTGTTTGTTTGTGCTTGCATGTGTGTGTGTCTTGTGTTCCCACAGCATGAATTAATCATAAATATATTTATATATAAATATCTATGAAGTTAAAAAAATATACTTAGTGGGGGTATATAGTATTATATATATATATATATATATAGATATAGCTGTGACATAGTTGTATCAATTAATGCTATGAAACACAAAATGCAAAGCAAACAGTAACAAACCCACTGAAAGTTGATCGTGATCCACAAAGCATTGCGCAGTGTGGACCACACAAATAGTTTGTCTGTTCTATTCTGTCGAGTTGTATATTTCATCTCACTTTACTAGTGAGTATTCAAGTATTCAAAAACTATAGTAAAACAGGCTGCATGACTATGAGAAATGAAGAGGAAAATTGGGATGCGTGTGCGAGGGTCTTCTTGACAGGATTGCTTTTATTTGTTTGTTTCTTGTTTTTGTCCATTATAAAGGAATATATTTCTAACTGTTGCTCTCTTATTATCATTCTTTTATAGGGCAATATTGGTTTCCCTGGTCCTCAAGGGCCTCCTGGATTGCCTGTAAGTCAAAGCATGCAAACTTACGATCAGCTCAGACAAACACAGAAGATGTTTAATTACCTCAGAAAACCAGCCCATTTTCTCTTGTGCGCCATAATGAATGCCATGACAGAGAAATAAAACCGTACTGCTGTGGTGCTTGTTCAATTATCTCTCCATAGCCATAGTGTATGTGCTGCTGACAGGTTATTTTGCAACGCCTTGAACGGCATGTTATAACAGAGGTTTGGGCTTACTGATGAATTGAGTCTGAGCCAGAATGGATTTTATTTTAATGTTGTCCAGCTTTATGCTTTGTGAGCTTTATCTGACTTCCTTTAATTTGCTTCAATCGAAACGGTTTGAAACAACAAACTCAGCGGTGTAGTTTTTTTGCTGTTTTTCTTTTTCTTTTCCTATTAGCATGGAAAAGCAGAAAATAAAGGTTTACAGTATGCCAATGTTTTCCAAAATGAAATTTTCTGTGGAATTGATCCGCTAATAGAATGATATATAAATGAACCGCTGAGGAGAGTGTGCAGTCAGCAAGATTCAGGAAAATAAAAGAAAGACATTGCCAAAAGAGACAGCCAATAGAGGGATATAATTCTTTCTTCTAGCTTAAAGATGAAGCCAAATACTCTCTCTTCTATTTCCGTTTAATGTGCAGAGACAACTGTAAGTGAGCTATTATTAAGTTCCTGAAGAGTCTAAACACTGACAAATTCACAACTTTATTTATTGGAGTGATCCGACATGTCAAAGTCTCACTCAACCAGTGATGTGAGTTTAGAATGGACTGCTTTCATTAATCATTCTTAAATTAAATTAAAGTTAATCCAGTGAGATCAAATCCACCTGCTAGCCATGGCAATACACTTAATGATTTAACACGCATGAAGCAGGTCTGAGACTTTCAATCCTGCTGGCGGCAACTCTTAAATTCATTATCATTATTTATGCAGTTTTATTTTTCTCGGGGAAAGTCTTTATGACGTTGAAATCCATTTATCCTTGACCTTGCTGAATAAAAAATCCTGACAAAACATTTTGTTTTCTTCGCACAGGGCACTAATTTATTTACAGTTATTCCTCAGTCGATTTTAAATAAGGCCAATGCATTTAGAAAAAATAAAATATTATTAGTATGAGAATAGTCTGTCTGGGAATATTATTTTGTGACCGTTACGATCTCTATGTTAACTGCTTAAAGAGCATTGACCTTCATTTAATGAAATGTATCAAATCGATTAAGTAAAAACTGTAAACCTTTAATTGATGTATCTATGCAGGAGGCATTTACTGAAGGATTATCTGATATGAGATTCAGCTCAGGTCCATGCCTTTTTCATTATGCATGCAATAGCTAATAGGCATGTTTTGTCCCGTGACTATAAAGGTAAAAACAATACAAACAATAACACGGCATCATTTGTCTGTTCCTGGAATACAGATGGCAGGAAAGAAGGATTCATTAATTCATTCCCCTTACTTTCGTTCCTGTCTTAGAAAATAATTGCGAAGCATTTTGCAGGTGTATTAGCTGTTTTGTTTTGCTGTTAAGATCACAATTAAATGAAATGCAACGTTGTAAAAACAAGTATTCTCCAGCAAGATATTGTAATACTAATATAATATAGTATTTCTTATGTATATGACGAATAGACATACAATGCTTATTTGCATTTTTTGCTGGCTCTGTTGCTAATGCCTCTTTCATTTTTTTTAATCATAGGGTCAACAAGGTCAGAGAGCGACAGACGGACTTCCAGGACAGAAAGGTGAACAGGTGAGTAACTCAGGAATATATACTAATGGACAGTGTGCTGTATTATTGAGTTACTTTTGTTATTTTCACAAAGGGTCCACCAGGAAATCCTGGCTATCCTGGAACCATGGGACCGCCTGGACTCCCTGTAAGTGGTTTCAACAATTGACCATTGACAATTGACCCGATGCAGAGACATCATATATTAATGTTTTGACATGTTGTATAACTCCTAATTGTTTGATTGGTGGGTTAAAGTCATAATGCTTTTTTTCCCAGGGCCTTAAAGGAGAGCGTGGCAGTCCAGGAACTGCAGGGCAGAAAGGAGATTCTGTAAGAACGCACTCTTTAAACAATGTTAAACTTCAAGTGTCCAGTTTATTCATTGACTTTGAATGGGATCTATTTTTATGTCAGTAATTTATTTGATCAGAAATACAGTAAAACAGTAATTATGTGAATAATACAAAATATAAAATATATTAAAATAGAAAACATTTATTTTAAAATGTTTTTCCCCCTGTGATTGCAAAGCTGATTTTCAAAGAACAGCATTTATTTAAAAATAGAAATAAATGTATTCACTGTCACTTTTGATCAATTTAATGTGTCCTAGCTGAATATAAGTATTCTTTAAAAAAATCTTACTGACCCTTTTGAATGCATAAATACATACTTTTCAGAGCACCTCAACCTATTGTTTTGACTGTCCTTTGGGGGATCAAGGCATGCAGGAGCATTCACAAAGGAAATCTTATAATGACTTGGTAAAGGGTTTGAAACTTTGCACTGTTTTTAAATAGGGTCCACCGGGATCTCCAGGTTATCAAGGACCAGTCGGCCCAATAGTGAGTAAACATCCGGTTTTAATGCCTTTATTTTTTCTGCTTCACATATATAGACTCTTACCTGAAGTCATGACCCTCAACAGCACTGCACTTCACTGCTTTGTCTTTTTTATCATTGGGATTTTCAAAACAAACCTTATGTCTATCTTGGATGGCTGATAATCATGCACGATATATACAAACCCGATTCCAAAAAAGTTGGGACACTGTACAAATTGTGAATAAAAACAGAATGCAATGATGTGGAAGTTTCAAATTTCAATATTTTATTCAGAATACAACATAGATGACATATCAAATGTTTAAACTGAGAATGTATCATTTTAAGGGAAAAATAAGTTGATTTTAAATTTCATGGCATCAACACATCTCAAAAAAAGTTGGGACAAGGCCATGTTTACCACTGTGTGGCATCCCCTCTTTTTATAACAGTCTGCAAATGTCTGGGGACTGAGGAGACAAGTTGCTAAAGTTTAGGAATAGGAATGTTGTCCCATTCTTGTCTAATACAGGCTTCTAGTTGCTCAACTGTCTTAAGTCTTCTTTGTCGCATCTTCCTCTTTATGATGCGCCAAATGTTTTCTATGGGTGAAAGATCTGGACTGCAGGCTGGCCATTTCAGTACCCGGATCCTTCTACGCAGCCATGATGTTGTAATTGATGCAGTATGTGGTCTGGCATTGTCATGTTGGAAAATGCAAGGTCTTCCCAGAAAGAGACGACGTCTGGATGGGAGCATATGTTGTTCTAGAACTTGGATATACCTTTCAGCATTGATGGTGCCTTTCCAGATGTGTAAGCTGCCCATGCCACACGCACTCATGCAACCCCATACTATCAGAGATGCAGGCTTCTGAACTGAGCGCTGATAACAACTTGGGTTGTTTTTGTCCTCTTTAGTCCGGATGACATGGTGTTCCAGTTTTCCAAAAAGAACTTCAAATTTTGATTTCGTCTGACCACAGAACAGTTTTCCAATTTGCCACAATCCATTTTAAATGAGCCTTAGCCCAGAGAAAACACCTGCGCTTCTGGATCATGTTTAGATAAGGCTTCTTTTTTGACCTATAGAGTTTAGCCGGCAACGGCGAATGGCACGATGGATTGTGTTCACACAATATTTTCTGGAAGTATTCCTGAGCCCATGTTTGTGATTTCCATTACAGTAGCATTCATGTATGTGATGCAGTACCGTCTAAGGGCCCAAAGATCACGGGCATCCGGTATGGTTTTCCAGCCTTGACCCTTACGCACAGAGATTGTTCCAGATTCTCTGAATCTTTGGATGATATTATGCACTGTAGATGATGATAACTTCAAACTCTTTGCAATTTTTCTCTGAGAAACTCCTTTCTGATATTGCTCCACTATTTTTCGCCGCAGCATTGGGGGAATTGGTGATCCTCTGCCCATCTTGACTTCTGAGAGACACTGCCACTCTGAGAGGCAATTTTTATACCCAATCATGTTGCCAATAGACCTAATAAGTTGCAAATTGGTCCTAAAGCTATTCCTTATATGTACATTTAACTTTTCCGGCCTCTTATTGCTACCTGTCCCAACTTTTTTGGAATGTGTAGCTCTCATGAAATCCAAAATGAGCCAATATTTGGCATGACATTTCAAAATGTCTCACTTTCAACATTTGATATGTTATCTATATTCTATTGTGAATAAAATATAAGTTTATGAGATTTGTAAATTATTCCATTCCTTTTTTACTCACAATTTGTACAGTGTCCCAACTTTTTTGGAATTGGGTTTGTAGAAGCTAGTTTCCCTTTTGTATTCTCTTTGTGAGTAATAACTCTCAGATCAAATCAAAAAGCTTTTCAAACATTTTGTAGATTGATTGTGGAAAAACTTAGGAGAATGCTGAATTTTTGTTCTTTTCTTTTAGTCTTTCTCACACAGATTCAACATTGTTCTCAAAAACTGACAATTTGTGATGTTAAAAAACATATTTCCCCTGACTGGCAGGGTCCTAAAGGGGAAGCTGGAACAGCGGGACCTGTGGGACCAAAGGGAGATCAGGTATAAAAGCATGTTGCCGATATATTGCCAACAAAATGCTTCCCTTTAAAATATATTTCTATATTTGTCATATCCCTTGATATCACATTCTCATGATACCTTATTCTTTGATATTACACTATGTAGAGTAAGATGTTCTGTTTGCATTTTCAAATTTACAAGCCCAAGATCTGAGAATATACCTGTTTTTCCTGGAAAATAAATATTTAAAAATGTTGTGTATTTACTCAATAAATTATGTGTTGTATCATCCTCATGTTGTTGCTGTGATCACAATTTACAGTGCGCATAATAACAGTTCTTGCGTCTTTTGTTTACAGGGCTTCCAAGGATCCCAAGGATTCCCAGGACAACCGGTGAGAGTTCAGTCATCATTTCCCTACCGTTTCACTCAAAAATGTCACATTATAGAAGTGAAATGGATTCCACACTGTAAACAATTTGGACTTTAATTCTGAAATAAACCTCATCTCTTTTCTCTTCATGTCTCCAGGGTCCTCCAGGTTTCTCGGGAAAAGCAGGTCCTCCGGGCCCTCCAGGACCACAAGCTGAGAAGGCAAGTGACAGTACTATAATGCCTGAACATGCATTGAAAAATGAAATTATACAACCTAGTGACATCTGGAAATAATAATAATAATAATTAATTACATTTATATAGCACTTTTCTAGGCACTCAAAGCGCCTTACATTGTCAGGGGGTATCTCCTCATCCACCACCAGTGTGCAGCATCCACCTGGATGATAAACAAAGCCATAGTGCGCCAGAACGCCCACCACACAGCTTTAAGAAATAAATCCTTACAGTATATGAGCAATGACATTTGATAAATGACTCACCTGCATTAATAGGCCATACACTTATGGTCACTTTCAACCAACAAGGCTCTAACATACTCGTTAGTCATTAAATGGCCTTGAATGTGGATGTAGATGCTTCTCTATCAGCACGCACCCTTACTGATTACTCCCTACGGGTAGTGCTGGAAGTTCAGGGCCACAGGGGACCCACAGGCCCCAGTCACCGGGGCCCCAGGCATGCCTGTGAGTCTCAGAATCCTATGGATAGACACCTTTTAAAGCAGAAATTCAGCCTGTGTTGTCACCGTACACAATTTTAAAAAACTTTCACAAAGTAATTTATTGTTTTGCATTTGTTTTTGTTTCAGGGACCACTGGAATGGAGGCACTTGATGGCAACGATGGAAACCCGGTTTAGGGGTCAGAAAATAAAATAACATATTATAACACACCCACACACACCACACCCACACACACACACTATATATATATAATATATATAATAGATATATATTCTATTTTTATTTTCTGTTTTTACTATTTCTAACTGTGTTTTATTCTCACAATTGCACAGGGTGAACCAGGACTGCCTGGCTCTGCTGGACCCAGGGGAATGCCGGTATTAACCGTACCATATTTTCTTTCTTAGTTTTCACATTCCAAGCTCTTTGTAGATTTTATCAGTGACACATGAATAGCAAAATCAACATTTGGAACAAAGACTGAAACAAAGAAGAAAGTCAACTTTAATTAGGCATCTCCAAGGAGGAGCTTGACTTGACTTCTCTCTGATTGGAAAAGGCTTACTTGTATAACTGTTTCTCATTCCAGGGTTTCAAGGGCATCAAAGGACACACAGGTCTCCCAGGAATGAAAGTACGAGCCTTTTCTTTGAGTTGCATAGCCTTGTCATTATTTCTATTTGAAATGTGTAGTGCATAAATGAATAAAAAATTACTTCCCATTGATCCTGTCTTTAAAGCTGACGCCTGTAATGTTTTTGATGTTCAAATACATTCTCTTAATGAGCAAAGACAACTGCAGAAGTGTAAATATTGCATTTTCACATTGTTCTGTGTGTCTGAATGACCCTACATTCCAAGTTTGAGCTCAGTCTATGGCATAGGTTTGGAACGAGACAGTTTGCTAACCCAAACAATGGGAAAACTTTTTGGAAACAATCATTATATTTGCAAATCCATTTGGCATACAATGGTGCAGAAATTACACACAACAGCTTTTACTTCTACGCTAGTCTGTCTTTTTACATATCTCTTTCACTCTACATCATCCCTCTCTCTTCTTTATTGTTATCTGTAGGGAGATAGAGGACCTCAGGGACCTGCTGGAGCAGCGGGAAGGCCTGGTCTAGAGGTAAGCTGTCTTCTATTAGATATATTGCCACTGCATCTTTAAATGGGCTATAGATTCCCCTTCAAATGCTCTATAGATTTCAGATAATGAAAGAATGCACTGAAAATAACCCTTAGCACCCTTAGACCAGCAACATACCCCATGCAAGTAAGCAATCACAGATGCAAATGCTTGGCTAATGTATTGCAACAGCGTGATCCCATTGTACATATACCCAGTGTGTGTTGTCATGTTACTGTGGCAGTTACAAACCTCAGTACTCAAGGAAGAGGTAGAGTTGGCTCTTACATTTACATTTACATTTAGTCATTTAGCAGACGCTTTTATCCAAAGCGACTTACAATTGGGGGATACATAAAGCGATTCTTCTTAAAGAGGCAAACAGACACAGGAAGTGGTTGTAATACCAAGTTCTTAGACATTGTTCAAATAAGTACAAGCTAGAAAGAGAAGGAATAAATAAAGAGAGAGACAATTTTTATTTTTTTTTATGATGAAGTCAAGTAGCTTCGAAAGAGATGAGTTTTCAGCTGACAGATTGTCAAGGATTCAGCATTCCGGATAGGCATGGGAAGATCATTCCACCAGCCAGGAAATGTGAACGAGAATGTTCTGGAAAGTGATTTTGAGCCTCTCTGTGATGGTACCACGAGGCGTCGCTCACTAGCGGATCTCAGACTTCTGAAGGGGATGTAGATTCGTAGTAGTGAGTGGAAGTAGGCGGGTGCTGAGCCTGTGGCTGTTCTATATGCAAGCATCAATGTCTTGAACTTGATTCGAGCCGCAACCGGTAGCCAGTGCAAGGAGATAAAGAGAGGTGTAACATGGGCTCTTTTAGGCTCGTTGAAGACCAGTCGTACCGCTGCATTCTGAATCATTTGTAGAGGTTTGATTGTGCTTGATGGAAGTCCAGCCAGAAGAGCATTGCAGTAGTCCAGCCTAGAGATGACAAGGGCCTGGACAAGAAGTTGTGCAGCATGCTCCGTTAGAAAGGGCCTGATCTTTCTGATGTTGTGCAATGCAAACCTGCAAGATCGAGCGGTCTTTGCAATGTGGTCTTTGAAAGTCAGCTGGTTATCAAAAGTTACACCAAGATTTCTGACCGAAGTTGATGGGGTAATTGTAGAGGAACTTAGCTGGATGGAAAAATCATACTGTAGAGATGAAGAGACATACTTATGGTTATAATATCTAATATATTCAGGACTATTCTCTTTAAACAGTTTCTCCATTAGTTAGAAGACAGTTAACACTTATGTCCATACTATAATATCACATGATGTCCCTTGCGGCAATGTTGAGTACTTGCATTGTGCTATAGATTGCAATCTGACACACACATCTTGATAAGTAAAAACTTTTATACTTGCATTCCAGGGTGATCCCGGTCCTCCTGGACCACAAGGACCACCTGGAGCGCCAGGACATGTTGTAAGTATTTAAAATATCTTATAATCTCCACTTTTCTCTAGTTTGTACATAAACATTATCGTTTAAATTTTTGGGGTTGGTATGATCAATATTATGCATTCATGCTGAATAAAAGTATTAATTTCTTTAAAACAAGAAATTTTACTGACCTCAGATTTTTGAATAGTAGTGTACAGATAAACCCCTCGAGAATGTGATAAATTAACAGTTCCACTGGAAATTTCTAGGGTGCTGCCGGATCTTCAGGGCCGCCGGGACCAGTTGGGCCACATGGAGTGGTGAGCAAAAGTCTTCTAAAACAGATAATATGTCAGTGATGTTTTTAATTGTTTGAATGCTTTACTGTGTCTTTACCAGGGCATTAAGGGAGACAAAGGTGAGGCAGGAGAGAGAGGGCAGCTTGGATTACCTGGCCCACCAGGGCTCCCAGGACATCCAGGGCTGATGGTCAGTACCTAAACTTAGTTGGATTACCATAATATTTACCATACATTTTTTAATAGATTTATTATTCTTTTAAACATTTTGTCGCAGATTTATATGCATACTATATATATATATATATATATATATCTATATTATACAAATTATTATCTACTGTCAATAACAGGGGCTCTCAATAAATTAGAATGTCATGGAAAGGTTCATTTATTTCAGTAATTCAACTCATTTTGTGAAACTTGTGTATTAAATAAATTAAATGCAAACAGAACTGAAGTAGTGTAAGTCTTTGGTTCTTTTAATTGTGAAAACCCACCAATTCACTATCTCAACAAAATAGAATATGGTGACATGCCAATCAGATAATCAACTCAAAACACCTGAAAAGGTTTCCTGAGCCTTCAAAATGGTCTCACAGTTTGGTTCACTAGGCTACACAATCATGGGGAAGACTGCATCTGACAGTTGTCCAGAAGACAATCATTGACACCATTCACAAGGAGGGTAAGCCACAAACATTCATTGCCAAAGAACTTGGCTGTTCACAGAGTGCTGTATCCACGCATGTTAACAGAAAGTTGAGTGGAAAGGAAAAAGTGTGGAAGAAAAAGATGGCCAACCAACCGAGCTGAGAACTGCAGCCTTATGAGGATTGTCAAGCAAAACCGATTCAAGAATTTGAGTAAACTTCACAACTTCACAAGGAACGGACTGAGGCTAGGGTCAAGGCATCAAGAACCACCACACACAAACGTGTCAAGGAATTTGGCTACAGTTGTCATATTCCTCTTGTTAAGCCACTCCTGAACCACAGACAATGTCAGAGGCGTCTTACTTGGGCTAAGGAGAAGAAGAACTGGACTGTTTGTTGCCCAGTGGTCCAAAGTCCTCTTTACAGATGAGAGCAAGTTTTGTATTTCAAAACCAAGGTCCTAGAGTCTGGAGGAAAGGTGGAGAAGCTCATAGCCCAAGTTGCTTGAAGTCAGTGTTAAGTTTCCACAGTCTGTGAAGATTTGGGGTGCAATATCATCTGCTGATGTTGGTCCATTGGGTTTTTTGAAAAACAACGTCACTGCACCTGTTTACCAAGAAATTTTGCACTTCATGCTTCCTTCTGCTGACAGCTTTTTGAAGATGCGATTTCATTTTCCAGCAGGATTTGGCACCTGACCACACTGCCAAAAGCAACAAAAGTTTGTTAAATGACCATGGTGTTGGTGTGCTTGAATGGCCAGCAAACTCACCAGACCTGAACCCATAGGGAATCTATGGGGTATTGTCAAGAGAAAAATGAGAAACAAGAGAACAAAAAAATGCAGATGAGCTGAAGGCCACTGTCAAAGAAACCTGGGCTTCCATACACCTCAGCAGTGCCACAAACTGATCACCCTCCATGCTACGCCGAATTGAGCAGTAATTAAAGCAAAAGGAGCCCCTACAAGTATTGAGTACATGTACAGTAAATGACCATACTTTCCAGAAGGCCAAACAATTCACTAAAAATGTTTTTTATATTGGTCTTATGAAGTATCCTAATTTGTTGAGATAGTAAATTGGTAGGTTTTTGTTAAATGTGAGCCACAATCACCACAATTAAAAGAACCAAAGACTTAAACATACTGCAGTCTGTGTGCATTGAAAGTATTTAATACATGAGGTTCACAATTTGAGTTGAATTACTGAAATAAAGACCTTTTCTACGACATTCTAATTTAATTGAGATTGCACCTGTAATATATATATATATATGTATCTCTGTGTGTGTGTATATTATTTTTTTTTCTGGTTTTTTTTCTGTAGGGTGAACCAGGGAGTGATGGAGCTGTGGGTAAAGACGTAAGTATCTCCTTTGATTTGCTTCACTATACAAATTTTATGCACAATATGCAACTTTGTGATAACAATTACACATAATTGTTGGATTAAGCCGTAATTTCACAGAATCAGTCACCACCTTAAGCTGAAAAAGTTTTTATTTGATTGATGGACATTTTAACACTTCCTCTGCCTTGTAACCAGAATTACTTTTATTTAAACATGCACAGATATAAATAAGTAATCAGTTACAGTGGGTTTTTTATTAGGTGTTCGTATGACACACAGTTCAGGTAAATCTTATTTATGGGTAAATCGGAATTCTAGAGACTGGCATTTTGGCTCATTTTAATTATATTTTCACGTTCATAATCAAAATACGACTAAATTCTGATTGATATAGGAATGTTGTTGTGCACATTATTACTGCAAAACTTGTACTATCTTTCCCAGTTTCACTCCTATAATTACTTGTAACCGCAGGGAGCCCCAGGCGTGCCAGGAGAACCTGGTCCATCGGGACCAAAGGTAAGATGCATTGTTTTCACATATCTGTTATAATGTCTTTGCACCATTGAACGTTGACATCTTTTCACATGCATTTGGATACATCTTATTCAGGCATAAGAGAGAGTTTTTCCCTCCCGTCTATGCATGCTCAACACATCCTGTTAGTTTTTACATTTGTCAGGTGGCTCCATCTGCAATCACTAGAGCATGTTATCTAACCTCACTTTGCCTTCACTCTTTTGTTTTTTCCTCCCTCATCTGCCACAGTAGCCTGTTTGAACACCACTCTCAGCTTACACAGTGACACCATTATGCTCCATAATAAAGCCATACAGGAGCCTCTATCTGTCACTGTGACAGGAGAGCATTGTCAGGTTTTTGAAGTTTAGGCGTGAATGAGATGAGAGCAGTGCTTTTCCCTCAACCCATTTGCAGAATGTCTGTATAGACTACTACATGTGTTTACATTAGTGTTGGGAATGCTACTTGAAACTATGAAGTATTAAAACTATCCTACCTTACAAGCCATTAGCAAAAAGTAGCTTAACTACGTTGAAGATATTTAGGGGGGCAGTGTTTTTAGATATGTAACTACTAGCATTAATTAGCATTTGAACCAATACAATTAGACAGCACCAACATTTATATAATTAAACTGAAAACATAATAATGAGGAGCATTAATTATCTAAATATATATCCACAAAAAAGTAGATATGAAATGCAAAGTAAGAAATCAAGATTTGTTTGTTTTAGGCCATTTTCTAAATGAGCCATACATTTTAGTGAACAAAAGCTTGCTCAGCTGCAGTATAGAACTAAAGAACTAAAACCTTTTTAAGTATCTTGGTTAATTTAAATTTAAAAAAAGTAATAAAAATAAAATATTAATATTAGATGGAACAAATTAATGTAAGAAATGTTGACTTGGCAACAAAATAAAATAAGTTTATAAGTAAGTACTAAAGTTACTAAAAATGAAATAAAAAAAAATAAAGTTATAGAAATATTAAAAAAAAATGATAAAATGAAATAATAAAAATAAAAAAACAACAAAATTAACTAAAACTTAAAGTAAAACTAAAATGAAAATATAAAAAAACAAATTCAAAATAGTAAATACAGTAATATTATATTAATAATGTTAAAACAACACTGCTTAGCTGCTTTCAGTTAAATACAGTACAATTAAAAAAAACAATAATAAAAAAACAATTGTGTTGAATGTCCATAAGTGTTTTTAGAATTTGTGTGCTATTCTTTGCAGGCCATTTCATAAATTCAGACAAAATTTCCATTAATTTGGGGCTAACAACAGTAAAAAATGTTTACTATTGTACAGTACGCATATTGTAAGTTTAAATAAGTTGACATGTGAATGTAAATGAGGCTGTAAGGGAACAGAAGTAAACCATGGCATATACAATACACTGTATTGTCACTATCACAATACATCTATATATACAGTGGGTACGGAAAGTATTCAGACCCTCTTAAATTTTTCACTCGTTGTTATATTGCAGCCATTTGCTAAAATCATTTAAGTTCATTTTTTTTCCTCATTAATGTACACACAGCAGCCCATATTGACAGAAAAACACAGCATTGTTGACATTTTTGCAGATTTATTAAAAAAGAAAAAAAACTGAAATATCACATGGTCATAAGTATACACATTGCTCAGTATTTAGTAGAAGCACACTTTTGATATAATACAGCCATGAGTCTTTTTGGGAAAGATTGCAAACAAGTTTTTCACACCTGGATTTGGTGATCCTCTGCCATTCCTCCTTGCATATTTTCTCCAGTTCTGTCAGGTTGGATGGTAGATGTTGGTGGACAGCCATTTTTAGGTCTCTCCAGAGATACTCAATTGGGTTTAAGTCAGGGCTCTGGCTGGGCCATTCAAGAACAGTCACAGAGTTGTTGTGAAGCCACTCCTTCATTATTTTAGCTGTGTGCTTAGGGTCATTGTCTTGTTGGAAGGTAAAAATTCTTCCGGCCCTATGGTCTGAGGTCCTGAGCAACTGGAGGAAGGTTTTTGTCCGGATATCCCTGTATTGGCCGCAGTCATCTTTCCCGCGATTGCAACCAGAGTCCCTCAGTCCCTGCTGCTGAAAAACATCCCCACAGCATGATGCTGCCTCCACCATGCTTCACTGTTGGGACTGTTTTGTACAGGTGATGAGCAGTGCCTGGTTTTTCCACACATACCGCTTAGAATTAAGGCCAAAAAGTTCTATCTTGGTCTCATCAGACCAGAGAATCTTATTTCTCACCATCTTGGAGTCCTCCATGCGGGCTTTCATGTGTCTTGCACTGAGGAGAAGCTTCCGTCGAGCCACTCTGCCATAAAGCCCTGACTGGTGGAGGGCTGCAGTGATGGTTGACTTTCTACAAATTTCTCCCATCTCCCGACTGCATCTCAGCTCAGCCACAGTGATCTTGGTCCTATGACCTTCCACCAAGGCTCTTCTCCCCCGATAGCTCTGTTTGGCCGGATGGCCAGCTCTAGGAAGGGTTTTGGTCGTTCCAAACGTCTTCCATTTAGGGATTATGGAGGCCACTGTGCTCTTAGGAACCTTAAGTGCAGCAGAAAATTTTTTGTAACCTTGGCCAGATCTGTGCCTTGCCACAATTCTGTCTCTGAGCTCTTCAGGCAGTTCCTTTGACCTCATGATTCTCATTTGCTCTGACATGCACTGTTAGCTGTAAGGTCTTATATAGACAGGTGTGTGCTTTCCTAATCAAGTCCAATCAGTAAAATCAAACACAACTGGACTCAAATGAAGGTGTAGAACCATCTCAAGGATGATCAGAAGAAATGGACAGCACCTGAGTTAAATATATGAGTGTCACAGCAAAGGGTCTGAATACTTAGGACCATGTGATAGTTCAGTTTTCTTTTTAATAAATCTGCAAAAATGTCAACAATTCTGTGTTTTTCTGTCAATATGGGGTGCTGTGTGTACATTAATGAGGAAAAAAACTTAACTTGAATGATTTTAGCAAATAGCTGCAATATAACAAATAGTGAAAATTTTAAGGGGGTCTGAATACTTTCCGTACCCACTGTATATATATATATTTTTTTTTTTTCATTGTTTTCAAAGCAAAGCCAGGCTACAATACAAGCCATTAAAACTATCCCTCACCCATCTGCAGTCTACACTGACTAAGCTGCATTGATTAATCAATAGCTAATTTACAAAAAAATAGTTATAAAAACATACATAACCAGCAGAGGGCGTTTCAGGAAGTATAAAATCACAATTGAATGCAAACCAGAATGAAATTATAAGCCACAACTGTAGCGTTAATTGTATTCACACTTGTTGCCCTTCATTAAAAAAGTAGATGGGACGGACCTTGAATATTTTACTTTGTGGACTGTATAGTGCTGAGCATGCGTTTCTATATAAAGCCTATTATGCAGTGCTATAACAGGGATCATTGAGTAGCCCGCGGTCATTGTCCTAGAATCACCTGTGTGGTAAATCACTGCTGCTCCTTTGATCCTAGGGCGAAGCAGGGGCTGCAGGGCAAAGGGGACCCCCGGGAGAGCGCGGACGTCCTGGCCCACCAGGAGGAGGCTTTGGTTTTGGCTCCAAAGGACCAGAAGGGATCATAGGACCAGCTGGACCCCGTGGTGAGAGGGGAAATCCTGGTTCCCCTGGACCAGCTGGTGCCTCCGGACCACCAGGAATCCCAGGGAATGAAGTGAGGCTTTTTCAGTGATGGTACACTGCTAAAAAACCCTGGCTGAAAGAGTTTATTAACTGACAGAAACAGTTTCCCGCCTACAGTATCATATAGAACATCTACTTTAAGAATCAATGTTTGCTTTTTATTTTCCTTTTTCAACCATATTTTAAACATGAGAGTCGATGCAGTCAATTGTAAATTGGATGTACGAGGCTTACGTTGTCATCCGAGTTAGTTATAGCAGATGATGGATAAGATATCTTGCAGAATAGTAGATATGAGCATTTTAACTTCACATTGTAACTGTTTTTTTCTAGGCTGTTGTAAACTATGATGATTTAAGGTCCTTCATCAGGCAGCAGGTCATAAAGATCTTTGACGGTAAGAGAACTTTTGTAACCAGACATATCTGGAAGCACTGAAACTTTATTTCTAGATGGTTTATTCCACACAGAAAGTGTCTTAGGATGATTGAATTTCTTCCCCAGCCCTCCACAAAAGATATTGGTTACTTTTTGATACATCACAACAGTCTTTAAGGCACTTTAGTGTCTATTAAAGCAATATTCTGCGTTAAATACAAGTTAAAATACACGTAACAAGTTAAAATCAGTTTGTAAAAGAAAAAAAATTGTGGACAGTTTTGCACTTATAATGGTAGTCTATAGGGCAGGCGTACAATTTTTTTATTATTATTTATTTAGGTTGGTTTTCAAAGTTAATTTGTTCCTGCAGAGCGTATGGGCTACTACATGTCCCGAATGCAGATGCCTGTGGAGATGGTTGCGTCCCCTGGTCGACCAGGACCCCCAGGGAAAGATGGAAGTCCAGGCATCACAGGTCCCCCAGGGATACCGGGCCGCTCTGGGCAGATTGGCCGCGAAGGAAGGCAGGGACCCATGGGTCCACCCGGTAAGAGGAATTAATGTGCTAATGTTTCCTACAGCAGTCCAGAGTTCCACAAGGTTGCTTTCATATGTGTCCCCAGGTGCCCCTGGTGTAAAGGGAGAAAAAGGAGATAATGGTGTTGGAGAGATGGGAGACACTGGCCCTCCGGGTGCTCCAGGTCTGACTCCCAAGTTTTCAAAGCCAATTTTAAAGTGGAAGTCATTTTGCCAACTTTGTCATGTTTATTCTACTGTAATCTCTTTCTCATTCCTTCCGTTCCTCTCAGGTGTTCCTGGTCCTCCTGGTTACAGTAAGATGGGACCACCAGGTCCTTCTGGTCAGCAGGGCATCCCCGGTATTCCTGGACCTCCAGGACCATCTGGACCAAAGGGCAAAGATGGTCGTTGTCACCCGTCCGACTGTATGAGTATGCCTGTGGGGTACAATCCCAAGGGCCCAGCTTCCAAAGGTCCCATGTACTAGAAAATGGTTTAAGAGAAATAAAAGATGGAGGATGGTACCCACTGATTCACAATCTCACGGTTACCTACCTGTACCTGCCAAGGCTTCTGAGAAGATCCATGGAGAACCAAAGGATTAATGTAATTTCCTTTCTGCATGATGCAATACCAAAACACTGGTTCACCACCAATGGGGACTTTTATAAGTTAGTGTCTGCTGATGAACCGGTGAAGAAAGGCTAAGCATTATTTAACACCACAACAATCAGTGCAACTTCCCAAACTTGAGTGCCTTAACCCCTGAATACTGTCCCATAATGCCATCATTTTTGAGTTTGTGTTTTACAATTATAGTAAATTGAAGACTTCTAGATCCCTGGACATATAAGGTGTTGACAGTCATTATAGGTTCCCAGATTTATTCAGCGTTCAAGATTTTTAATTTCTTTACCAGGCAAAATATTTTGGTTTCCGATTGACATTTCACACCAGTCTTCAAGGTCCTTTATTAACTATTAAAGCAATATTCTGAGTTAACATGAAGCTGAGTTAACAGCATCCATGGCATGCTGTTGATTAATGCAGGAATTATTTTGACTCATACCTCATTTTGTGAAAATGTTGACAGTTTTGTACTTATAATGGAATTCTATAGGGCAAGCGTTCAACATTATTGTTATATATATTTTTTCTTTTTTGCAAATTAAGGTATGAATCAAATTTTCTGCTGAAAATGCCACAGATGCTGTTGCTAGGGCTTGTATTGAATCTGTAATATTTCTTTAATAATATCTTTGTGAGGGGGTCATTTTGGCAGCTGCTAATTTTGTTATTTAACTGCTTTAGCAAAGACAATGTGGCATAAATATGTATCTGTTTCCAGTGAATAATTCTTTCCACAGTGTGAGCTGTTTAATATAAAATAGTTTGAGGTTATCATTAGGCATAGATACAGTTACCTAATTAACTATTTTTATTATTCAAAATGAACTTCCCCAAGGGCTTGTGTTGTACATATTCATATTTATATGTATTGGCTTTTTGTACTTTTTTTAAAAAAATCATCAGCATGGCAGCCCTTTTTATGGTCGTCTCAGATATTTTCCGTGAATAATGCGTATTGTATAAGCTCGTGAAATAAATCGTCGCACTTTGTCGAACAGTTGGAACGGTAAGTTTTATATGCAATTGTTTGCTAAGGTGTGGGTCTTGCTAACACACTACAACATCTTCCTCTGAGTCTGTGTGTGCGACATACACACATGGGACGGAAAATAATTTTATTTTTATAAGAATATTTCAGTGGCACCGCAGTACTTGCCCAGGCGCTCTGTGAACTGACCGCTATCTCCCAAAGTCAAATACCAGATTTATCGCCGATAGGTCGCTCCTCATAGTCCCTCTGACGGCAACACAAAAACTTCTAAACTTGAATAAGTATAACCATCTATTGCTGATTTATAGACTGAGCCACTTGGCAGCTGACCCATCATTTTGACTTGTGCGATTAACACGTGCCTAATCCTATACAGAATAACTAGCCGTGGAGCTTTAATCCCAGCTCATCCTAACATCCAAACCCAACTTCTCTCAGTTCGTCATAGAGCTTGGGGGTGGGGAAATACAAACCCGCGCTTCACTGATCTCTCGCTGCGTCCCCCAAAGCCCATGGAGTACACTTTTAGCCATCTGCACTTTATCCTCTCGCTACTTGTTACACCGCCTTGAGACGAAAGAGTACAGCGATCCGTCGACTTCTGGTGGTTGTGTACGATTTTAAAAAAAAAAAAAATTGAAGTGTGCGGAATGAAGGCCGTTTTTCAGGACAGGTGAAACCAGGGAGACATACGAGCATGCGAGGGCAGATTGCCGGTCACCGGGGGTTGATCCAAGGGGAAAAAGCTGGAGCCTCACACCCATCCATCATGCCAGGAGCCAATCAGCAGGAGGCCGCAATGTGTAACAAAGTCTGTAGGGGGGGGGTGCAAGGTCCGCGGGTCTTTAAAAACGTGAGAAGGAAATAAATGTTTTGAAAGCAGGAGTTCTCTAGGGACTCATTCACTTGCCGTCTCTAAACACCACACATCTATTACTATATATATATAATATAGTTATATATATATATAAGTTATATTAGTACCCACACAGTGCCTTGTCATTTTTTTTTACATTTTAACTGTTGCTGCCCTCTTATGATAGCAACGTTCTTTAAACCTTTATATAACGCGTTTTTTTTGTGCACGCGTAGAGATCAAAGCTGCACTCCTACACCATACTTAGCAAAGCAAAAGACTGGAATTGTTTCACAACGTGTCGTGGTAAATGTATAAATAAAGAACTGACAGTTATAACATTGGCGAGAAGACTTCATTGAGGCGCCTAAAGCTAATCTTTACGAGCTTGCTGGTGCCTGAAGCAAAAAAAAAAAACACTTTATGACAGAGCTGCCCTCACGTCTTTTTTATTTTTTGTTTTTGATGCGGACGGAGCAAAAGCGTTGCTCATCGAGGCAAATTACTATGCAATTATACCTGTCCAACTCCTCTCGGGGTTCTGCCGCACAGCTCATCGGCTGCTTCCCGTACCTGGCGTCAGTGCTGAGTCAGGTTGGTGTGCGTGGGGAGGGAGGCAATGGCATGCAGAGGTTTTCCAGAGAGTATCTCCCAGAAATGAGTTTGATGCTTTAGTGTAAGCTCACGGGCTTTCTGGCTGGGTCCTCAGGACATTCACGAGAGTTGTCTATAAGCCACCCAATCTTAGCTGGTGTGTGTAGTAGGTCATTGTGCCTGTTGTAAATGGGCACCTTTCTGAAGAGGGGCTCCGACGAGGGGCAGACTAGCGGATAGCGACGGCTCAACAGTCATAGTCGGAGCGTATATCTAGAGTGAACATCATGAGCCATTCTTGCTGTCATCCGCTATGACGTATAACCAAGCACCGGGATTCATCCATCAATTGCTTCACCCCTTTGGCCACCGGGAGGAGCCAGGACGCTCAGGGAATCGTAGTCCGATACGTGTGGTGTGGTGGGGTGGTTAATACGTTCTTTGTCCATTAAGATGTTTTCGAACAGAGAGTTACCATGTACGTTCTTGCACCTGTCATGAATGCAATTGGGTGGGGTTTCTGAAATCTTCCCCCGACATGTGTGGCTTGTATGTCCACCTGTTTTCCTGATCTCTACGAGGCAGTTATTTTTTATGTCCTCACTGGCTTAAGGTGGGTTTTTTGCGCTCTAATACGGCAATTATCAGGCTTTAGGTTATATCCGTTTAATTAACTAAGCCATGTCCGTTGTGTCCTTTCCACATCAGATTTACCCCATAAGCTCAACACTTGAATGCTAGGTCTCTCTTGGGTGTACATTCGCTTCCTTGAAGTGTATGACATGGCTACAGCATAACGACAGACTGCTCCATGAGGCTAGCTTCCAACTGTTCGCCAATAGGGATATGAATAAACTGATGCATTTAGGCTAGTCATTTTATTTAGTTGTATTTTTAGTACCACATTCCATCTTTATCTGCAAGACGTGAGTATTTAAAACCCTGTTTGGTTTACTATGGAAAATTATGGTGCACGGAGAGTGAGTAAAGAATTGTTTCGTGGCAACTCTTACCAATCTGCTTTACTAAGAAAACTCAATTGTAACAGAGTTTAACAATAGGCAGTTAGCAAACAACGCAAAACACACAATGTCAGCAAAACTGAAGGGTGATATAGAATCCACAGTTCTTGGGGTCATTCTTCAAGCACGTGTGGGATGTGTTTAGTATACTCATTTCATTTTGTAACCATAGCATACAAGTTTATTTTCATTTCACAAAAGGGATTCCTGAAGTTCTTGAACTACCTTCAGAATCTTCAGCCCAAGCGATATAGAGTTATCCAGGTTGGAGGAGATTTCAACCCTGTTGTAAGACGGCATAATGGGGCGGGGGTGTGAGCAGTGCTTTATTTGTAATCGTAGGGGGTGGCATACCGTGGGCATTTTTCCCGGTGATTACCGACGCATTAAGGGGGCCGACCGAATTGTTTTAGTTTTTGCCGAAACCTCACGGGAAGCATGCGAGCAGCCAGTGGCCCTAATGGATTGTCTCCTGTATAGACAGCGTAAACATCCAATCACAATGCACTATAGACGGAGCGATGAAGTTTTTGGCTCCGCCATATATAAGTTTCCCTCTCGGGCGTTTTTTTTCCCACGTTTTCCACAGCAGATCTGATCAAGAACATGCTTGCTCTGCGGATGGTGTGCTGCCAAAGAGCAAGGCCGTATGAGAGAGGAAGTAGTTGAACTGGTAAAGTGCTTGAATCGTGACTCGCAACGAGGCAGAATCGAACCTATCCCAATGTGGGGCGCTGGCTGGCGCCATGATGCATGCGTAAACGCTTTTTAATAAAAAGTAAATTCGTCCCCCGCGATTTTTTTGTCAAGTCAAGTGTGTTCATAGAGGTTTCCATGGGGCAATGCGAATAAAGCTAGATTTAAATAAAAAAATACACGATATTGTCGGACTTGGCGTTTTATTCTTATCCAAAACAAGATGTGATATGAGTGTGATACATAGCCACAATACATATGGAGGACCAAAAAAAAAACCCTGCAGAATGTAAAAAAATGAACACAAATAAATAAATAATGTGTTTGGTTTTAAAATTTTAAATAATAGCAAATATAAATAATTAACGTGTGATGAAAGTAGGCACATAAATAATATAAATTGGTGGGCAAATTGAAAATGTTTAAGGAAATGCTAAACTCAGCCTAACTGTTTTCTTTTAATCACTCATTTATTTCTGAATGTAGCTAGGCTCCGCATGTTATTGTTTTTCCCAATCTGCAAACCTGCTAATGAGAGGGTTATCAACCATGTTAGTCCACGGTTGCTCGGTCTTGTGATAGCTGGGGCGTGGCCTTTTCCCGCTGACGGAGATGTACCATTGGTCAGGTTCCATTATAGCCTAATAAAGTTCACTTTTGCCGGCTTAAAATAGCAAGATAGATAACAAAACTGGATGCCGTATCATGGTCCCTTACAGTATCGGCTTTACAACGACCAACGGAATGGCCAGACGGATAGTCCCTTTCCCGCCACTCGATATCGCAATCTCGGACCGGTGCTCGAAAGTACATACGACCTTGTTTTTATTAAACCTTTCTCTAACTTCAATAGCATTGAGGAAAATTACTGCAGTAACACTCAAACCAACTGTGAATGATTCATGTCAGTTCTCGGTTTTACGCATGCAACTTTTTAGATTTTTTTGATATTTTTAGAATAACTGCAAATTCATATCTAGCATGTAACGAACTTCCTGTAGAATTGACAGTAACTAACTGGCAGCAGTTCCATCATACAACTAAATGAGCGTTCAGAGATGTCACTCACCTGTGAGACATTAAATTAACAGTATAAATTACTGACACTACAACCACAGCTGCCAGTATCTACTGTTTTTGCAGAAACATCATGCCAATAAAGCACTATGAATTGGGAAACAGGTTCTACAATAGAAATATCGATTGGGGGGGTGATAAGCCATGTAAGATTCCGAGTAATTATCTTTCTTCCTTTTTTTAGTATCGATGCATCAATTGCAGGTGGGTGGGCGATTCATGTGCCTTCCGATGACTCAGCCAGCCATTCAGAGGGCCTCAAAAGGTTGACCTGGAAGTGCTGCCGTATGTCATAGTTTTAAATTCTGCAAATTAGTCTAATTATATATGTTCCTTGATGTAAAGACTATATACACATATCAGTGGGTGGGGGCGGGGCATTTGGGAAAATTAACAATATTGACAATACACCAACAGCTTTCATTGCGTTTTTTTTTCCCATTGTTTTTGATTAGAAACGGCTAATTGACAATTTGTGCAATATGTAATAGTAACTAAAAGTGACGCAACGAATTACAGAGTACGACCCGCTTTAAGCACAGTAATAACCGTATACAAGTTTCTATTGTTTTAAAATGCATTACTCAAGAAAGGACCAAAAAAATTAATACAATAATAAAATATTTTACAGTTAAACAATAATAAACTGTAAATACATTTACAGCAAGTTAAATTCGCACGGAGTGTGTGTGAGAAGCTATTTTTTTACAAATCTAACAAAATAAAATTAAAGCGTGTAAGCGTTATTGAGCGACTCTGCCAGTAGTTACTGGCAATAACGTTTGGTTTCGACAATCTACGTTTTTTACAGGTAATATGAATTTGTCGCGTGTGTAACTCCTTGCTAGCACCACCCTATCAAAAATCAATAAAAGGTTGCGCATCTACAGCCTACCAAGGGCGTGCGACGGAGAAGTGTCAGACGGCTCGACACCAAAGTAAGAGTCCATTCAGAAATCGGGAACTATAATGGTTGGCGGGGGGCCGAACCTTCCGAGGAGTTTTTAATGACTGTGAGTCCTTCCTTCTCAATGCTTTGATCTCCGGGGCGTGTGGTGCTAAAAAGTGTGACAGTCACTTTTGGTGCTTGGAGGCCTGCATATCGAAAGAAAAAAATAGAATTTTACATATGATTTTTGACGTTATTTTAATAAATAAGCAAAAAGCTAAAAGGTGTCCATGATAACTGAGACCTTCTCACATGTAAGCAGATTTGGTGTGTTACGTTTACTGAAGATTCATATTCTCCTCAAATGCTATTGAGCTTTAAATTATGATATATATTTTGTGTTTAAGCCCATTCGGTAGTGAAATAAACAACATATTTATAATGATTTGACAGTTTATTTCAATAAATATCAAAAATCTAAAAGGTTTGCATTATAACCGGGAACTACATGACCACTTCACAGTTGGAAAATAATTGTGACTTGGGCAAGTACTTTTCCCCTCCAATGCTATTGAAAGTTGAGAAATCGACAGTGTAAACCAATGTCGTATTGTACCTTTAGAGATGGTCCTCGATTTTGCGACTATCGAGTGCCGGAATGACACCTCCAAGGCCATATTCCTTTGTGTCGTTTTTAAAATCCCAGATATGTAAGGAACAATACGTCTTCAGTTTGTTCTTCTGTATCTTGCTCTCCTGTTGAACGGCAAACCCGTGACTTTTGACACTAGGCATATACTGGATTTTACACCATGCATCTCCTTCAGCGGGAAGGCCACGCCCCCAATCTCACAAGATCCCGAGCACGAGCCATGGTTGACACCTGCCTCACGCATCATTCCATGTTGTTGCGAGTAAAAATAAATGCGAACCTACCAGTACAGAAGCAGACTATGAGTGGTAACGGACAAACAGTTTAGGATGCCGTGTTAGCATGGTTCCTTAAACATTTCTCCATTTGGCCCTCCTTTTAAATTTATTTAATACCTATTAATAATATAACGTGGTATTTATACACTACCATTGCTTTAATCTTTATTTATGGTGTTGCATTGGGGGGTGGGCGTGGGTTCTCTTAAATCACCCATTTATTATTTATTTGTGTACTTATTTCTTTGTTGTAGTTCGCCTTTTGGTCCTCCATACCGTGGAAAACTTAAGAAAAAAAACAGTTAAAATGGAATCTAAATGAACTTAAACAAACTTAAACTAAAACTAAATAAATAAATTTGATTAAAATTTAAAAATGCTTAAAAATAAATAAAAAATAAGTACGTCAATACTCTAACACTTCAGTTTTGGAGGACCATTTCTACACTATTAACTATAACGAAATAAAAAAGGATTCTGGTCCTCAGTAAACTCCTAATTTTGCTGACTTATTATATGTACGTATTTAATTTTAGTTCGCCGTTCTTAGTTCTGGGGTAGATTAAGGATCAGAAATCATAGGCATGCAGAAATCATTAATATGTGCTTTATAGTACTAATAAACAGCCAATATGCTAATAAACAACTAGAGACATTTCCAGGAAAAACAAAAATCAACGTGGATACGAAAATCGATATTTCAACAATAAATAAACTAAAATAAATGTATAGTACCTACACCTGCATAGACCAACTAAATAACTAGAAACCAATAATTTTAAAACCATGTGTTGTAATCTTGATATAGAAAATATAGATATACTGTATATAGATATAGATATATATATATAGATATATATATATTCCAAGTAATATACTTTATACATATAAAATACATAGCTGTTCAATTTCAGATGTGGTCCTCAGCATGAATGATATTATTTGGGGTCCGTGGCAGCTAAAAGATTTGAGGATCCCTGGTCTAGTGTATGAATTTTATAAGGTTATTTTGTCATCCAGCATTGGAGTGTGATAGACCCTTCCATTCCACACTTCGGTTCATCAGTTAAATAATAACTGAATTATTCAGGTATTTGAAGTTTATTTTTTTATAACACTACTTAGACTGTTTATTCTACAAAATGTCATACGTATACAGCATTAGTTACCCAGACGATCAGCTGACAGTGCTGCCATAATGACAGAGAGCATTAAGACATTTCTGACTGCTGAGTGCTGCGACTGAATCAAGACTCACAACTCAGAATCAAGAATGAGTGAGAGAATTGGAGACAGTTTAATGTTTTGTTTTTTTCCTTCTGGCAAGTATTTTTCCCCAAGAGTGAAAAATTACATCAAGGGCAGGTCATAGTAGGCTTTGATCCTTTGCTTAGAAAAAGTAACGCCGATCAAGTGCTTTAAATGATTAGATAGTATTCATTTGCGTTTCATGATTGCTGCCTTATCACAAACAAGGCTAGACATCGAAATGAATATATTTTATTAAAACAAAAAAGACGTGTGAGATCCAGAAGAGAGAAAGTAAGTTCTTCAAAAGCTAAAATCGTTGCTCCTCTCAGATGTTCACCATACAGAAGAACATTGAGTTTTACAAAACGTTCCTTTTTATTGATTGGGGTAAATCTGAACAACCAGGCAAAAAAACTTGAGTGTTTACAGACGAACCAAAAAAAGAACAATAAATAGTCTGTTAATGAAGATAACCAGTTCTTCTCTAAGTACATAACACAGAGTATCTTGGAAGTGGCATACAGGTTTGTATTTCACCGGAAGGTCTGAGCATTGTTTGGAGTTTAATCCTGAATGCTGATTGAATTCGTTAACTTTGTATCAGTTTTATATTCTAAACCCACTCTGTCCATACAAAATTAATACACATTTACAAAGATTTACAGCATGGAATCGAGGATAAAGTTAATGGGAGCATGTCGCCATCTCACCTAGAAGAGCAGATCAAAGGCATTGATTCATGGTGCAGACAGGCGCAATAAAAACAGGGGCATAATGTACACATGAGGTATCCTCTCGAGCCAGGGAAGCTGATCACTGAAGCACAAGGTAAATTTAAAGTAGCTTTAAATATTTTCTTTTATTGGTTCAATTATAGGGGAACTTCCTGGCATGTAAAAATCTCACCATCATCCTTTATCTTTTAGAAGTTTGGATCAGATTCATAAAACAAATAACAGTTAAAAAAAAAAAAACAGCACCTTTGTTTGAACCTCATTCTCACAGTTCTTCTAGTCCAGGGCGCATGATGATGTCATTAGCAATGTTCTCACATCTCTCGGTACTGTGAGGTGGGACAGAGCAGCAGCGGCTAACATTGCCAACTTATAACTTCCTTCCAAATGTCAAATCATTCATAAACAATCCTAATTCATACAAAAATTTCACAATATCAGACAGCGGCTGTTCCCTCCCCCCTCACAAGGTGTCCAATGAAGAAAAGGCCTGTGTGCCTCTCTTTCCATGCTTCTTCCCCCTTTCATTGTTTCTTTCTGACTCTCTCTCCAAGATGTTTTTATGCCCCAGTAGAGGGCCTGATTTAAGTGGATGGGCCCTTGACTGTTCCCGCCTCTTGTAGTCTGGGAGAAGTGTAGGCGGAGGCTGCCAAACATGCAGCTGCTTCACAAAATCCAGGAAGTCCAGGAGGACCAGCTTTTCCAGGGCGGCCTGGCTCACCCGCTGCACCATGTGGTCCTCGCTCGCCTGGCCTACCATCACGTGCCACACCGTCAAGACCTGGTGGACCTGTGAGAAAACAGGATGGGCTGCTGAGTAAACCAACTCGCCTTCGGACAATTCGGACTTTAACGGTGGACTTTGAACTTACCTAGCAGTCCAGGTGGTCCCGGTTGGCCAGGATGTGGTCGGCCAGGATCTCCTCTCTCTCCCTTTGCACCCCTCTTTCCTGCAAAATGGAAACATGGGGATAGGATTTACAGTAATGAGGATGACTGACAGTATTTTCACAAGAGCAAGATCTATATTTAAAAGGTTTTTTAACCTTTAAGACCAGTGTTTCCTATCTGGCCTGAGGCCCCGATCATGCCAGGAATGCCACGGCCGCCTGGCAGTCCATGAGAACCCTGAGGTCCTGGAGATCCAGGTGGTCCTGGATGACCTGGAGGTCCCATCACACCTGCTCCACCCAGCGCCGCTCTCTTGGAGCTCACCGCTACCGCTGCTAACTTTTCTGTCAGAAGAATATAAGAGCGGGAATTTCAGTGTAAAGTGATTAAGATCAGATAAGTTGAAAAACAGTAGAGTCATTCATGCAGAACATGTTGTTGTCTAAAAACACACTTAGGTAGTGGAAGCCTAGAGCAGCAGTTTTTAAGGCTGAACTTCTTTTATCATGAATGCTGTTTTTAGAACGCCATGTCATGCACAAGATGCTGCAAACATTCGTTCTTTTAACTTGAGTGTTTCTGTTTTTAGAATGCCACGTCGTGCGATACTGAAAAAGACGTGATTGCAGCGGTCAAACATGTCCTTTTCTCACAGACTTAATTAGAAAAACTATTGAAAAGCAGCTCAGTGAAATGTAAAAACTTGAGATGCAGGGCAGTGCAATTGAAAAAATGCAAGGTCTGGAGACACATTTCTTAAAAGATGCTTTTCTTAAAATCTAAACATTTTAACTTGAGTGGCATGTTTTTATAATGCGGTGTCAATGCCGAGACGTGAAAGCAACACATTCAAGCACATTCATCTCTAGCATGTTTACATAGAAAAACAATGGAAAAGTAGTACAATGGCAAGGAAAAACACGTTCTGTGTGAAGCTCCTCATGCGCGAGAAGCTGCAAAAGAGCTGAGCACAAGCACAGCGGTCAAACATATCCAACTATTGCATGTTTAAATAGAAAAACAATGGAAAAGTAGCTCAGTGAAATGTAAAAATGCGAGTTCTTTTAACTTAAGCGCTGTTTTTAGAATGCCATGATGAGGGCCATGCCCACATAACACGCATTTGCTTTGAAAAACGTAACACGTGGACAGTGAAATGGGGAAAAAATGCAGGGCATTTTTTAAAAGTTGAACTAAAAGTTGAAGATGCTGCAAAAGACACAAACCCAACAGTCAAACATGTCCATCTAGCCTGTTTACTCAGAAAAACAATGGGAAAGTAAAACAGTGGAAGGGAAAAACGTGTTCTGTCTGAACAGCCCCTTATACGCAATACTGCAAAATATGCTAAACGTGATCGCAGAGGTCAAACACATCCATCTAGCTCTTGTTTACATAGACCAACACTGAAAGAGCAGCACAGTCGAATAAAAAGTGGTGCTCAACCCTGAAAAGAATACCTGCAAATAGTGTTGAACCTTAGCTTAGCACACAGTCACATCTCACTGGGGGTCCTGAAAATATCATTAAGATAACAACCAAGAGGTGGACATTCATCTGTTGACCAGTTCTCGAAGTGTCCCAGCGACCAAATCTCCACATCTAATCTATTTTCCAATGGGGAATGAGAAGAATCCTTCCCCTCGCTTCAGGTGAGCGTGTGGGTATGTATAAGCAAAGGTATGCTTGCAATCGCAGGCTGAAAGGCTGAGGGATTACATTGTGAAATGGTGGGAGCCAGCGGAGGTTATCACGGGCCGGATCAGGTCATCTCTCTCTTGCAAAATAGACGGTCAGAGAGCACAGACTGACAATCCCAGAGAAAACAGAACTGTGTACTAGTCAATTTTGAATAACAGATAAATAGCTGCAGACTACACAGTCCACAGTGTTTGGCAGGAAAGATGTCCCTGAGGAGTGATGAGTTGCACGATAATACATTTCAATGGATGAAAATTACTGTGTAGATTTAACTCAATAGATTTAGCTGCCCTCTTCCTGATACACTGATCGCAGCCGTTAACAGAAAGTACAATTATTGTTATTCACCTTGCAGCATCTTCAGGACTACGTCAACGATGTGTTGATCTGTAGCATCACGACCCTGGAAAGCCAAATCATAAAAATGAGGAAAACACACTTAAAGAGAAAATTCAAAATATTTTCTGCAAGTGTTTTTCTATTGTGCTGAGCTCTGCATGCTATATTGCAACCTGTCTGGCTGGTGTAACACTTTGGCTTTGTTGTATTGGAGGCAAAAAAATGCTGAACAGAATTGTTTGTTGGGTAATGTAGGTTGGGAATTCTGTGCTGGAAATTGTTCTTGAGGTTTTGTTGATGCTGTTCAACACTCACAGACGGTCCTTGTATTCCTGGCATCCCTGGAACTCCTCTTTCTCCATGCAGGCCACGTGAACCAGGTAAGCCTGAAGGACCCTGGTCTCCTGGTTTACCGGGATCTCCAGTAGGGCCGTTGTGCCCTGGATCACCAGTCACACCTAGCTGTTGATAGAGGAAGTAGTAATTAAGGAAATATAGAAACTGGGATGTTCAGTATTGTTTTATAGGATGATGCTGAAGTTAAATAAATCATTACCCTAAAGGTGAAATATGTCATTTCTTTGCCACTAGTGCTACAAATTGAAATAGCAAAAATAATGAAAATATGAGTGATACTCCCATTTTTCCCGTTTTTGCAAAATGTTACAAAGCCAATATTAATTACAAAGCAGATAATAACAATTATTAATAAAAAACTTTTTGCACAATTTACAGTCAAGAAAAAAATAATTAGTCTGGTAGCACAAACCTTTTTGCATGCCAAAGTTTTGGGCAGAAGAATAATAAGTCAAGCTCATACGGATGATTGTTCCCAAACAGGTTTCCTGAACATGCCCCATAATCCAGTGTTATTTTAGCATTATTAAAATACTGTTAATATGCTTACTTTGTCAATATACTACAAGACACAAAAATATTAATTAATTAATAAAATAATTTTATTGTTAAACTAATTTGTAATTTTGAATTACCTTTTTATTTCGCTTTTATTTGTTTTAGTTACGGTTAATCATTTATATGTGCTTTTGTCATTTTTATTAGTTCAGTACTTCTATTTAGATTGCTTATATTTTATTTCAGTTTTAGTTTGAGTAATTTAGGATTTTGGATTATTTCAGTTAGTTGCCAAGGCAACATTTCATATTTTCATATGAAGTTTTTTAAGTAAGTATTTTTTCATGTAATCATATTTTATTTGATTTCAGCTTGATTTCATTTAAAGAAAATAATAAATGCCCATAAACGCCCCATTCACAGTCTTCCATCTGTAGGACAAAAAAAGTAGTCCTGCCCATAACTCTCACCAATGACTGGGGCAAAAGTTGACAGTCAGAATGGCTTGTTTAAATGTGCTCATAAAACTGAGACAGCATAAAGTATTCTAAAATAAAATAAAAACTGACACAATTCACCTTTGCCATGTCCTTCAGCGTTGTAAAACAAACTACAAAAGCTGAATCTAACTAAATTATGTAATTCACCTATAACATTATCTGTGCTCTTCACACTGTCCTTACCTGTCCCTTAGGTCCGGGCTCCCCAGATTGTCCCTGTTAGACGGAGAGACGCAATTTCAAGATGAACAGAAGTCCTCTGGAACAAATCTATTAAATAAATGTACCAGACTACAGCCTTATTTACCTTCTCTCCTTTCTCTCCAGCCAATCCCTCTACACCAGGATCACCCTGTGAAAGAAGCAGGTGAGATCCATCAATGTCTCCTTCAGTCGTTACCTTTTATGATGTGGACTGTTATGTATGGTTTCTATTTCACTCCATAAATACGTGTACGCATTTATCTGAGGGTGTACTCACAATGTCTCCCTTTGATCCCACTTTGCCTTGGAATCCCTGTAAGGAGATGCAATTGTACATCAGACATCTCTCAAGTGTCAGCCCTAATGGGTGAGGCACAGGGAATTTATTGTTGGTAATATCTTACTTTACCGTAAACTCTCCGAGCACATTAAATCAACTGGCTTTTACTGCCAATATTCAATGTATTAAACAGCAAGGATATTATAGATTAAAGGACAACAATCATTAAAGTGTCCATAAGAGGATATTTTTATACTGAATTGAGGGGCATTATTTGGAAACATGGACATAAATTATCTAAGTGCATAGATGTCCTCTAGTGAAAAGAGTCAAATCATGAGTGAAGACTGCCCCCATGTGGTCAAACCTCATCACTCTGTCAGTTTAAACAGGAAGACAGTTCATTTACTCTTAATTACTGTTGATATGGTCACAAACCTTTTCACCCTTAGTTCCAGGTAGACCCTGAGCACCTGGGATGCCCATGGGTCCCCTCTCTCCCTTACTGCCCTGCAGGTACAACAGAGAAGACAAGTGAAGGATTGAAATAGAACACATATATACACATATATATGGATCCCACATTTTTCTAAGCAATGAATTCTCATCAGTTTTTCATTACATTTATTTATATACATACATATACTGTGTGTGTGTGTGTGTGTGTGTGTGTGTGTGTGTGTGTGTGTGTGTGGGTGTGTATGTGGTGTTGATAGGAACTTTTTTTTTTATAGAATATTGAATTTTTTTGTATAATGCATTATAAAGGTATTCATAATCCATGTTGCAGAGCATTATATCTTTTCATAAATAATTGTAATCAAAATCAAAGGTATTCCTATTTGTGGATTCCTTACTACATCTGAAATTGTATGTTGTGTTTTATTGCATTATGCTTTCTAAAGGGTGTAATCATAAAAAGATAAGTATTATAATTGTATTTTAACTGTGCAATTATTCATAGGATCATACAAGTGCATTACAAGGCATTATTAATGCATTAAAAATACTGTAATAATAATGCATAATATATAAAAATATAATTCATAGATAAAGCTGGATATAAGACTTCCAGTGTTTGTACCAAAATAATAGTATTATTATATATTATTATTCATATATAGGACAATTTTTATAGACTCTATAGATGTTTTTGAAATGTATTTTCGTGTGTAACCAAATGTACAGTTTATTTTTCTATGATTATTAATTTTTGTTTGTTTATCTTTTTTTTTTTTATCTCCCATATTTCCAAGGGGTTCGACCTGGGAACTCTTGATGTATAGCAGAAAAAAATTATTATAATTAAATGTCTGAAAAATAAAGAAACTTACAAGCAAGCCAACAATGCCAGGAGGCCCAACTGGTCCTCTTTCACCCCTGTCACCCTATTGGACAAGAACTGAAAAGTTAAGAAAAGAGAGTTTCCTTCAATGTTAATGAAATGATTTGTCAATGAGGATGGCCACTGACCTTTGGTCCTGGGACTCCCTCCATGCCAGGTTCACCTGGAGGACCAGGCTCTCCCTGAGAGAACGAGAAACATAATGAGAAGCCAGAAAAAGCTTTTGGATTATGCATAAATCTGTCCTTGAATGATTTGACGTACTTGAGGTCCTGGAAGACCTTGCATTCCCATAAAGCCTCGGGGTCCTGTCTCACCCTAAATTTAAAAGGGAACACAGACATTGCTGAAAGGGTGGAATGAAGCACTAATGGATAGTATAGTATCAACAGACATCCAAAAACTAGTAAGGTTCCACAAAAACCACGTAGGCATTCATAAAATAACTGCATGATCTCACCATAACTCCAATTTCACCCTTGGCTCCAGGCATACCAGGTAACCCCTAAAAAAATACGAAGAATTGCATGAAGAATGAATGTAGTGACCCCTGCAGACCTCCGTGGAGAGCTTTATATCCGTCCTCTACTCTGTGCTGATATCAGAACAAGGCTGCAATAACTCATCCTGTTAGTGAGGGCGCCTATATTATGGCTTGCACAGGTACGTTGTTATGTTTTGTATCATAACCAGCATAATCCATTACCCCAAGTCACCAGGAGAGTCATGTTTGATGATGATGATGAATAGTAAATAGCAGGAGCAATTTCAAGGTGGTTTAGGCTCCAAAATAGTCAGGGCAAGAATGTCACACTGGGACTGTAGGGAGAAAATACACTAAACTTTTACTTTTTTATCTTTAATCACCCTCATTTAACAAAGGGAACACAATGGACAGATGTGAGGAAGATGGGAAAGGATTCCTCGCACATCTAATGCAGATGCTTACATTATATTGAAAAGATAATGAAGTATGAAATTCTACTTACAGGGTCTCCCTGGAGACCAGAACCTCCAGGTCTTCCATTCTGTCCCGTAGCACCCTGACAAAAAAAAAAGTGGAGGATAGTGCAGCATTCATGAATTTAATATTTTTATAATGTTTTTGAATTTATTATCATCATCATCATTTTATTAGATAGATAAAACAGTTTTTGGGGTCTTTTTTTCATTTATTTTAATTGTAAGTAGGCATATAATAACCAGGATCATGAACAGTTAAATAGTCATTACTGATAAAAAAAGAAAATAAACCCCTTCAGGATGAAATAAGGCTTGCTCACTCTGTCTGAGTGTGCATTATACTTTACATATGTCATGTGTCTTCTTGAATAATGATGGCTGCTTTTGGAATTGATTTAAGAGCTGAAAAAGAGCCATCCATACCTTTATTCCTGGGATGCCAGGAGTACCATCTTTTCCATCAATTCCTGGAAGACCCTGACAATGCACATTAATCAAAAGATTAAGAGCATAAGTTTAGGTGAGCGTGTTTTCAATTGCATTCAAATTAGCCAGCTCCTTTCTTACGTTCTCTCCCTTTTTTCCGACAACTCCCTGAGGCCCTCGCATACCACTCTCTCCCTACAAGAACAACAGCAAGAATTAATATATAAATTGATGAAAAGTTTGATAAATGAACATGTAGAAGGACAAATAATTGATGAAATGAATAGATGTGAATAATATTACTAATACTTACCATGTCGGCCTGTGTCACCCAGATCTCCAGGTGGTCCTTGGGGTCCTATTCACATGCATTGAGCAGTCAGATTATCTTGTATGTATTTTTGTGAGTTATTAAAATGAAATATATTCAAACACGGGACTTGCAGACTAACAGGCGTTCAGGGATGCCGAGGTCGAAATTCCTTATAACCGTGGTTCCCTGTCACAGAGGGGTGAATCACTTTTAAGTTTTGATGAAGTATTAAAGCATAACAATTCAGTCTGTGGGATGTGTGTCCTACAAATGCAATTGAGAGCTGTGCAATGGCTGTTAATGCACTGGGTTTGTCAGAATATCCTAAAAACAATGTAGCAAATCAACCCGTTAGTTGACAATGCTGTGGGAAGCTAAAATAGCTATATGCGCGTTATATTTAAAACCGCCTGGCAAAAATGAATGTATCATCCACACACAAGACTGTGGAATGAAATTACCATATATTTAATGGACTAAATCCCCAACTCAGTTGTAGATATGATAAATGTGTATTATTTATAGTCTGTCCTCCTTTCGGTTCCCTTGTTTTTATTATATTTATACACTGTGATAGCATTTATTAACCATTGAATTAGCTTTAATGTTATATTTTCAGCCTTTATTTATTTGAGGTTAAGTGTAATATTAAAATATTTAATATTTTAGCTTTTCATGTATTTAAGATCCAATTAAGTTTTACTTCAGCTTAAACTTATTCTTCAGTAAATTGCCAATGCAACATTTATAAAGTTTTTTATAAATGTTTAAGTTAAGTTTCCTTTTTTATTTCACTTTTTTTAAGTTTATAGGTTTACTTTAATTCGTTAAAAGAGTCAAACTGTATTATCAACGCCCTTATTCTCATATATCTCCTCAGACCAGTCAAAATCATATTTTGTGTATCCATAAAGAGATAACAAGTAATATTTTGGGAACTGTGACTCACCGTCTCACCTTTGGGCCCCACCATTCCTGGATACCCTCTCAGACCATGTGGACCCTAAAGTTATTGTGGTAGAGCAGATATTTTATTTCACAGTTGATCTTAGGACCTTTATAAAAGGTACTGCTAAAATGACTTGCCATGATGTAACAGCAAAGAGGCTTAAATGATAAAATAGCCAAAGCCAAACCAGAACAGAAATAAATACATTACTGGAGGGCCTGGTATTCCTTGTTCACCGGAGATGCCGACTCCACCCTTTGTACCCTAAGGATGAGAATACAAGGATGAAAAAGATACTTACGTTCTGAAGAACAAATAATAACGGCCTTGAGTCTTACTTTTATTTTGGGATATTATGTGGTTTATCACTTTGATATTGTGGCTAAAATAATTTTTTATATATTTGACAATTTTGGTAATGCACTTCAGATGTGTGTATTCTGCATTTGACAGTCAATCTTAAAGTCAACACCCAAAGTCTTACAACTTGAGCTTGGACAGTCGTGCTCTGCATTATGGGTAAATCCGCTCTGTCCCTGTAGTCCATTCTAATGTCCTTGTGGGGTTCATTAAGTCTGATTAATTCACAGCGCAGTAGCTTCTCAGTACCTGCCAGCCCCCATTTTTCCTTTCATCTGGGTCAGTGTGTTCAGTCTGTGACTCACACTCAGATTAGAGGCAGTTATATGCCTTGGGGGGCTTCATTAACACATAATCCTGCTCTGCTGATAGATGCTGTGTTTTGGGTGAGATACTGGGGCACCTCAAAGCATGATCTGGATGCTTAATAATAAACATTTTTTATTTAACTTTACCAACCAATCAGTATGTTTGTTGTTCTCTGCATTTTGCACATTATAAGAGATTTATGAAGTTTAAAGTTGTAAGGGGACGTCTTTCGCGTCATTTTATCATTCAGAAGAGTGCTCACATGCGCCCCTCTGTGGTTACAAAGTGTACACACCATAACTTGAATAGAGCAATCGTAAGGTTTTAGCAGACTAACAAAATAACAAATTAATGTACAAATGTCATTTTGTAATAGGCCTATATTTGTTTGTTATTTGTTTTATTATTATTATTATTAATGTGTTGTGGTTGGGTGGTAACACTTACACTACTATAAGGTTCCATTAGTTCACATTAGTTAATGTACTGACTAATATTAACCAATAATGAGCATTACATTTGTTACAGTATTTATTAATACTTGTTAATGTTAGTTAATAAAATTACAACTTTTCATTGTTAGTTCATGTAAGCTCAGGTCCATTAAATAATATTAACAGACAACTTTGTTAATAATGTTCATGTCAAATTACATTTAATAAACATGGAAGCTTTTAGAAGAATATTGATGCAATATACGAATGGAACATTATGGTAAGTGTATTGTATATGTAGTAGTATTTGTGTGTTTCTGGGTGTGTGTGTGTGTGTGTGTGTTTTTGTGTGGGTGTGTGTGTGTGTGTGTCTGTGTGTTGTGTGTGGTGTGTGTGGTGTGTGTGCGTGTTTATGTGGTTTTATGAGGACACAAATTTGTATAATAAAAATGGGTATGACATAGGTATTACAACAAAAAGGTGATTTATGAGGACATTTTCAATGTCCCCATAATTCAAAAGGCTTATAAAAAATTCAGAATGAGTTTTTTTGAAAATATAAAAATGCACAAAGTTTCCTGTGAGGGGTAGGTTTAGGGGTAGGGTTGGTGTAGGGCAATAGAAAATACGGTTTATACAGTATAAAAACCATTACGCCTATGGAGAGTCCCCATAAACCATAAAAAACAAACCTGTGTGTGTGTGTGTACATTTATTATTATTATTATTATAACAAACATCATCAGAAAGAAAAACATACCACTCTTCCAATGCTACCTGGATCTCCTAGTACCCCAGCGCGACCTTTATGTCCCTGTGAGGAAAATAATTTCAAGATCGGTCATTAAATTCTACTACTTTGTAAAATATTTTAGAAATGCTGATTGGTCGTTTCACGTACAGGCATAGTAACAACTATGACGCAAAATACTTGTGCACTCATTGTGCAAGGAGTAACATAATTAAGTACATAATTAAGTAACATTCTCATTTTTATAATTTTTTTTATTGTGCTATGTAACAAAGCACTCGGGGCTGTGCTATTTTGTGAATGCAGTCATGGGGAAAGTGGTTTCAGGCCTTTGAAATATCCTTTAACAATAGGCTTGAGTCATATGAATTCACTACGGAGAAATTTGAGAAAGTATAAAAGGTTAACTTACTGACCTTCACTCCCAGTAAGCCCTGAGGACCTTTTGGCCCAGGTGGACAGTTGGTTGGACACTAGAACACACATCGGCAACATCGGATTTAAAAAGTGTAAAATTCGAGATAACACAGGCTTAACAATCACTGTCAGATTTGTTTAAATCAAACCATCAAAGCTGGGTGAAAAAGTGCGTTAAGGCCTTGGATTTTTTTTTTACTAGATCTCAGACCACCAGCCCTCTAATTACAGTAAATGGATGATAAGGATTGATCCAGTCAGAACAGGGCTCCAGCTGGACGCTAGGCCGGAGGAGAAACAGTCAACCAGTCTGCCACGTGATCCCTCCAGACTCCTGGCAGGCTGGCTGCAGATCACAGCCCTGGGACCCGCTCTGCTTCTTGATCCAGAGAGGTGCTAATGGACAGAAGCTTTTGATGGCACCCATTTAATGAAGCTCATTAGGAAAATCTATGAACACTGAGATCAATAAGGGGTGTGTAAGGTCTAACAGGGCAAACTCTGAGAGAAACCAAATACAGAGAAGGGCTGATTCTGAGAGGACAAATATAAGAAGAAAGCCAAGAAGAAAGATATATTTAAGGTATAAATATGAGCAGTTTGGAAGATGAGCAATGTGGTTTTTTTGGACCACATTTTTTGTGGGCACCCTGCCTAAATAAATAATTGTGAATGACAACAAATTAAATTAATCAACTTTACAACCACATTTTCAACAACAGTTTTTATTATATGAATATTTTCAAACTTAGTTCAAATGTATTATATGTTGTTTTATACTATAAATATGAAATATTAAAATACAGAAATATTATCGTCCTATCATATTTAGAATTAAATATATCATATTACTAGGATTTTTATTATCATCTTATCATGTATATAGCATATGTACTGTATCTTATTTTAAGGATTTTTATATGTTTTTACTGGGAAAAGTAAAAAGATTTTAGGGTTTTCAGGGATTTTAAAAAAATATATATTTACTGGAAAAACAAGTCAAAAAGACTAATTAAAATGTATTAATAAATTATTTTTGCAGTGTAGTCAATAGTTTTATTTAGTAGGCCTACAGTCTGCAGATGTGTACACTGTTGCTGTTTGATCATGCAAATGGAAGATGATTTATTCCCTTATAAACTTGTACCTCCAAATACTTTTTCTTTTGCATGAAATAAATGTTATAATGTTATAATTAATTTTGAACCTGGCTGATTTGGTTTAAGGCTTGAAGCTGTTTAATTATTATTATTATCATCATCATCATTTTATTTGTTTATTGTTTAATGGAAATATACTTTGGAATTCACCTTACCTGGAAGTCAGCACTGCCTTCCTCTAAACCCAAAAACTTTCCTGGTGGACCCTGAAAAATGACACAATGAGATTAGGAAAACTGAGAAAGTGGATAAAATGCAGGTGGCTGGAAAGAAAAAAACTATTTTTGGTTTATTTTTATAAAGTAATGCAGTTCTAAAGCAGATCCCAAATGGATGCCTTCAAATGAAATGAAATAAAGCAGAAAATGAAATAAAACGTATGCTCGGAATTGCAGTAGTTATGAGATGAGATGTCAATTTAAACTGTTCTGATTTATTTTCAGCCTTACAGCTTTATACATATAATTGGATTTTGTGGTTTTACTTGAGAAGACTACATTTCAAAGTGCAGTAAATGAAACATTCTGTCACTTACTGGCTTTCCTGGAGGTCCGGGTATTCCAGGAGGTCCAGGACTTCCCATGACACCCTGTGGGATGAGAGTTTGAGCTCAAGTGGGCATCAGTTCAGCGGTCCATTCAATTACATTGGTTTAATGAGTGAACTTTTGTGATTTTTTTTAACTATTCAAGCTACAGCAAAAACAGTTGTCTTAGCTAGTATCAAAGGTTGAGTATGACCAGCATTCTTAACCATGAAAGATTTGTATACTGGCATGTTGTTATGAAGATGTATTGGAGTGAGACCCACCTTTGACCCAGTAGACCCAATTTGTCCAGGAAACCCAATGGGGCCTGCTGCTCCCTGTAATGAGATAATGAACAGTGAAACTTGTTTATTAATCTAATACATTAGTACGAGTGTGCTGTCAAATCTAAAACCAGACAAAACCTCTGTGGGCTAAGATCCCATAAGAATTCAGAAGGTTTTGTACGGTTTGCACTGCAACAGCCTTTTGTACATGCAAAATGTTTTTTTAAACAAACAGTTAATGTGCACCAGTCATTTTCACTGAATCTGCATGTGAGAAAAACAAATCAATTTGGTTATATATGATTATAATGAAATAATGTGGTTTATATAATGACAGTAATATAATAAAGAGCAATTCCAAGAGGGTCCTTGCACCATCAGTGCTCAGGCCCTAAATAAAAGAAGTAAAATGGGAAGGAAATGTAAATTAAGCAAATTAAGGAAATCAAATAGATTATGAATTGGGTTGCTTACAGGAAGTCCAGGCAGTCCAGGTCCCTAAAGGTAAAAAAAGGTAAAAAGAAAAGAAAAAATTAGCAACAGATCATGAATGTAGTCCATTAATACTGGAATACAGTGCCTTGCGTCCTTAGAAATACTCAAACACCAAAAATCAGGAATTTGACTATTTTTGTACTACAATATCACCTGTTGAATAGCTGGGGTAACTGCAGGTGGTAGTCTTACATAATTATTTTTTGTTCAACAAATTCATAACATATTTTTTATACTTACAGTTCGCCCTGGTGGTCCACTAGGCCCTGGCTGACCCTGTGAAAATCAATAAAACATGTGAAATTAGATGCATTCCATTCTTATACACTTCTAGAATAACAATGACTGAAAAGATTATATGTTATTTATAATATTCTCAATATGCCTACATCATGTTATTCATAATATTCAGCTGTTGTCCTCTACTATCACTTGTTAAACATTAAATGATATGTTATGTGCATTTGTTGGTCAAATTATGATCTGCATGAATATATATTGTGTGTACTCTGCATCCATAAAGAAAAATAAAAAATTATTTCCTGACCTTTGGTCCAGGATTACCACGAGGGCCCCTCTCACCCTTAGCCCCAATCAAACCCTGGAGACATAGCAGAGAAAAACAAGCCTCCTGAATAATAATCAGGCTGTCATTATTTATATAGAATCATTCACTGGGTCATGTTAACACCTCTAAGGTGATGTGAAGATTTAAGCAGGTCATTTATAAGCAGAACATTTACAGAAATATGTAAAGATCCATGTGCTCATATTCTCATTCATTGCCAAAACTTTAAAAAAATACATTTATACATAAATAGTTCCTCAGATTAACAATCTAGTGGGAGAAAGAGAGAGAGAGAGAGAGAGAGAGAGAGAAACAGGGTTTGACATTCTAGAACAGATTAAGCAGAAAATCCAATTAGGAATGTTTGCTTCCTAGCATGTGACTGAGAAAGTCTTGCTCATTAGGACTAACATCTCCTTTCTCAGTCTCACGCCAGCACTTCAGAGTGGAGGTGTGAATAACCTTCACCAGAACATGATTTAAAATGCCATTGTTCATTACAAAACAAATGTAATGACTGAAAATGAGACTTAGCTTTTTTTATTAAATGAGAACTTGACAGGATACGAAAATACATTATATCATCCTCCAAATGACCCCCCCCCCCCCCCCCCCCCACCTAACTTATGACTGATCATAACTCATGAACAGCCTAATTGTAATTCCTTAATTGTAGGTGTCACTCACATCAATACCATCCTCCCCTGGAGATCCATCAGGACCAGGCTCACCTGGATCTCCCTTTTGACCCTGTAAAGTGGTGACACATGACAAACACTCTCAGTTATTTGAGTATGATTTTGATACAACATTTTGAATGGTAGTGTAAATACAGTATATCAATATCAACTGCTGTTACTACTTACTGGTGGTCCAGGTGGTCCAGGAGGGCCCTTTTCTCCCTGTAAATTACGAAAAAAACATGAGCAAAGACAACCAATGTAAAGTGTATGGGGACAAATCACTAACAACACACTCACATGCACACACTCCACACACACACACACACCACAACCCACACAACACACGCACACACACACACATACGCACACACACAACAAAAAATGGTTGCTTCTATAGCAAAGATAATGCTCACTAAAATGTCATTGCACTAATAATTATGCTTTTTGCAACAAAAAAAAACAGCATTAAAGTACAGTACAGTATATCATGAACTTACACTCACAGCCTCTGCTAAATGCAACTCTGCGTGTTATCGTGTTAGCGTGTTAATATGCTATTAAAATGTCAAAGAAATATCTAAAAATAAAATGAAAATAAACGATATGTATAACTCCACCAACAAACAAGCTTCTTCTCCACCCTGACCCCTTCATAAGGTCAGATTTACAGTATTTTGCGTTTGGTGTCAGAATTCTATATTCAATAACTACTATAAGAATATGTTAATGAATATATCTATATTTCTGTATGCATTTATCACCATTTATGACTATAAAATCTAAATATCCTGAAATAATAGAGCTTATGGAGGAACATGGGGGATCCTGTTTCTGTTTTTGCTATGCAATGGATCAGTCTGGCCTGTTTATCCTGCTGAGTGTCTTTATACTGAATCCAGCCTGGGCCACAACTCTATCAAATAACCAACATCTAGTAGCTCTCTCTCAGCATGGGAAAGAGGCAACCTCTAACAGAACCTTTTTGTGTGATGATTTTTATTTCTTACGCCCTCTGTTGGCAAGATTTTGGTAGTGAAGATGAATACAGGGCTCATGAAGGTTCACAATGACTGGCTTTGTACCAGCTCGACCTGTGGTGCAGCCAGGCAGCTCCAATACTCACATCAATGCCGTCAGCGCCGGGAGTTCCAGCGGGACCAGCGGGACCAAGGGGGCCCTGCGGTCCGGGTGGACCGGTCTAAAATGAAAGATTCATTCAGAATTAATTAATATTCATATTGTTGACAATAATCACTGGCAAATAGCTGCATTGCTAGCAATTCACAAAATTAGGTGAATCACTCTAGCATGCAAATCTAATTTTGGATATTAAAAACAAGCACAAATATTGTTTGGTAATGCTCCTTGTGACCTCAGACCAGTATTATTTTACTATTATTTATAGATTTTGTATATACTTTTATACATTTGAATGAGCTTTTTAATTTTTATATTTTCAGTTTTCATATTTAATTTAAGTTTTAGTAATGTTCTTACATGCTTTTGTTTATGTGATTTTAAAAAAAAGTGATATTTAGCTTTAATTTTATTTTATTTCAGTTTTAGTCATTTTAATACTTTAGCTTATTTCAGTTGCCTGTAGGCCACATTTCTTATTTTCCTTTAAGTTTTTTTAAGTGAATGTTTTATTTAATTTCAGCTTTATTTCAATTACTTAAAAAAATTACGTGTATTAAAGTTTTAGTTAACAGTAACAACACTGCCTCAGACATGTTTACATATTTAAATTTGATAGACAGAACGAGGTTTATGATGAAAAATTAATTAAAGGCAGAGGCTGTGCAATCAGGGTATCCGGGGGGGCTAAACAGACCCTCCCCCATCCAGCATCAAATATACATCTATTTTTCAATGCATTACTTGTCAAGGTGGTTGACTCAAAATGAATGCACATTCATTTAATCCATTGCATTTAATGTATATGAGCTGCATGCAAGCATTGGACTGAGGTGGTCCTTCTAAATGTGACAAGTATGTGTTATTCTGCTGAGAGCAGTTTCAGGTTCTGTCTGCTTGAATAGCAGCTTCTGGCAGCAGTGCATTTTCAATGGCCTCTTTGTACTCTCTCCGTTCTACCTTCTCTTCTCTCTGTTCATTTGTCTCATGTTCACTTTCAGCTTCATATTTTATTCAGCAGCTTTCCATTTATTCATTTCATTTACTGAACTGAATAGTTTAAGCTTTCAGAATCAAAAGATAACACTGACTGTAAATAGTCTATTGTTAAATACCAGGCCTCTTGTATCTGCAAGCTGTAGAAAGCAATATAATCCACTTGGATAAACTTTCAGAAGTTCAAAAAACTCAAAAGTCTTGCAACTTTGAGTATCAAAAGTCTCCAATATACATGTAATCTAACCAAACTAGTAAACTAATTGCATGAATTTCATCTAAATTAACTTTATCCATTGGCATTTTGACTGACAATCCAGTCCAATCCACAGTGAATTACATCGCAATCCATAAAATGTTCTCCAAGATGCATGATCTCATCCTCAAGATCATCCAGCACCAAGAGAAAGTAGATAACCGCAGCCAAACTCACCACTTGCGATAAGGCCAAGCAGAGTGCCTGCAACAGGACCAAGCTTCTGAAGATGATGAAGAATCTAGCCATGGTGAAGAATCGCTATTCAAAAACCAATCGTCCCAGCGGTTCCTCCAAATCTTGCCACCCTCTCTCCTGGCTTCTCAGCCTAGGATGGTGGATCCAGGGAAAAGAAAGGTGTGTGTATGTGAGTGTGTGTGCTGCCCAGGACAGGGAAGAAAAACACAGTGGCAGGGACTTGAGGAGAGGAATGAGAGAGGTGTAACCCAGCCCTACAGCCAGCCCCTGAGAACTCAGGGAGCTCAGAGAGCCCAACGCACTGAGGACCGGACAGACCTGAGAAGCCATCACACGAGTGGGAGGCGGAGACTTCTGCTGATTGTCCATGCATCCAGCAGAGCTCTAGAAAGCTAACTGGACTCAGCTGCATTTGTATGTTTCTCACGCCCCCTTTTCTGAATACCTCAATAGATTGTTGAATATGTACGCAGCTTCTGGACACTGGATTGTTTGTTTTTGAGGCTAAATAAACAGATACTCAGATATTAGGAGGTTTGGACATGTAGTACCAAAAAGTACAACACCAGAAACTTATCTTAGGCATTTCTGTTACAACATTTAACTAGCAAGTGATTTGAACTCAAGGTGATTTTTAATGTATGTGTGAAGTTAATTCCCCACTGGCATACTAGCAGTGGTCCACAAAGTCTAATGACAAATGTCTACAATCAACGTAATTTTGTTTATTGTAAACATTATAGGCAAGACGTCACACTTTTTTATTATAGTGAATATTTCTCAGGGCGGATATATAAAAATAATAAATAAATAAAACACGTTGTCCTACTTTTTATAGTACCGGTAACCAGTAAATTTTTTTATATTTTCAATTTTCGTTTTAATGTTAATTTAAATAGTAGTAATTGTGTTGTTTGTTTTGGTCATTTTATTAGTTTTGGTTTGTTTGAAACATTTCTAGTTTTCATGAATTTTTATTTCGGTTTTAGTTTTTCAGTAACTTAAAATTAAACATCTTATTTAATTTAGTCACCACAGGAGCATTTCCTATCTTCATTCAGTTTGCTTTGTTTAATCTTATATTTCTATTGTATTTGATTTGAGTTTTATTTCATTTAACACAAATGTTTCAATAGTGTTTAAGCCTGTAGTTTTTGTTAATGATAACAACACTGATATGGAAGGAGCTGTGTCAGTGAGATCTGCCACTGAATAATATATTATTTCGGGCTTTTAAACCAAATGTAAACACTAAAAAAAAAATCATTGTACACAATCATTGTAATGAATACACTTTAAATACATAAGCTTCGAACCTTTTAGTTAAAATGTTCATTCAATAGTTCAATCTCGCCTCACTGGCAGCTAGGCCTATAACAAAACTGTTGATATAAGAAGCACAAAATTCAATATTTTTTTCCAACTAAGTGTTAAGTGTGTAACACTAAGTGTGAAAACGATACAAAACCACTGAATAGGGAAACATATCTTTGTGTAATTGCACATTTGACTCAAAACCTTTAGCTACTAAGAAAGGATCATTAATTAACCCTTTAACTGTCACTCACATTTTTGAACATAGACGTGAAAGTGCACGATCCAAACTTAAATTTGCATAATTCATGAACAAAAACATTTTGTAACATGATATTGATGTACCATTTTCATGTTAATGCAATGTTTGATTTTAAATGGGTTTCAAAGGATGAATTTTGAGATTTAAAGTTTTCAATTGATATATAATTTCTGATGATTTCTAAAGTGTGATAGAGAAAAAGGCAACGAAGAAGACTTTTTTTGACAAAGGTCAGAACTCCTGTTATGATGTAGATTTTTGAGGTGCACTCTTGTCATAAATTCATCTATTACTTTTCCTACATAGATATTTTACCAATGTTTTTGTAAAAAAATTATGTAGAGGAGTCCTTTTAAGAGACCTTTCCAACGATATATGTTTTGTCAAGATTCGATTATATTTAAATGTGTAGATATAGTGAAGTAAACTTAGGCGTCCCACAGAGGGGACGGGTGACAGTTAAAGGGTTAAAATGTCTTTCCTGCGTGACAGCTCGAACATGAATGCCCGCAGTGTCGTTTTCCCCCGCAGGGTGGCGCAATTTCCCAAATTCTAGAAATCAAATGACACAAAAGGGTTGTAATTCGCATGATTGAACAGCGAACATCACGACCGCAATTGTCTATCTGATGCTGGATTAGTTGTGCGGTCTTTTAGACACAGAATGTTTTAAACAGCACCTGTCTGAAGTCCAGAAGCAGGCGCAACAGAGGCAGTGCGGGGACTATAAGCGCAGCTGAGAAGAGTAATACTGAAGTGTAATGCTTGAGGGTGCTTGATGTGTTTCTGATACTGCGGGTGGAAAGTTGGGTGTCAATGACCAGCGAATGTACAGAGGAATATGTGTTGTTTTTATATGAGCCGTGGTTCAATGCTTTTTCCTCTTCCTGGTAAGATTAGCGGAAGCCAGCAGTACAGCAGTGTTTTTTCTCTTCATCTGCAGCGGCAGTCGGGTTTGTGACAATCAGCAATCCGCTTCCCGGTGTGTTTCACTAACGCAAAAACATCTGAACATCTTCTCAGCGGCGTTGGACTATTTATTTAGGGAGCAGGTAGATCAGCGAGAGACTGATTTCTAAAGATGTCGGGTAAATCAGTCAAAGACATTGACCGCTATCAGGCTGTTCTCACATCTCTTCTGGCGTTAGAGGAAAACAAGTTTTGCGCTGATTGTCACGCCAAAGGTAAGATTCATATTTCATAGTATCTTTGCATTGAACAAATAAAAAAGACATTGTTAGGAATTGAGTTTATGTAGTTAAGTATTGTGTATGAGAGGTTTGGATTAGGCCCTGTGTTTTTTTACATCAGTTTGGTTGCTGTGTTGATGTCCGATTCGTGAACAAATCGTTCTTTTTGAATTCGGATCTTTTTTGATGAATCAGTTGAACCGGTCTGGGTTGCGCGTTTTCTAAAAGCATCGTAAACTAATATATTGTAGGGACAATTGCTGCCGGTGGTTTTTCTATGATCTGCTTAAGCTTTATGAAACATCCTCGAATGGTTGGTTCACGAATCGGACTGAATCAGTCCCAGTGGTTCTTGACCAAGCAACTCGCTCACTGTAGGCTACTCACTGGACTAAGAATAGTCTCATGTCAAACTCGTAATGAGAGTGACAGATTTACAGTAAACGTGAGTAAAAACTTTTCTTGCCACCCTAGAGATAAGTATATTTTAATATTGTCTAGCGTAAATGCCAATTATATTTAAGTTCTAATGACTTTGTTTTTATAAGCTGACTGGCTGCTACACACTGAATTGGGACATATGAAATTACTATAAACACCCTTATTAACAAAGCTTAATCAAAAATTATAACCAGGAAGATGTCTTTATGGCCTAATATGTTTATATAGCATAATAAGGCCCACGTGATGAGGGATGACATGCTCAAGTCCAAACATTAAAATAATTACTGAATCGTGTTCATACTAGTTATTTGAAAAGAACTGTTTGAAAGAACCGATTCACGTTAATGAATCGCCATTTGTCTGATGTGATTTTTCTGCGCACACATGTAATATTTGTGCACACACACACAAAATATAGTTATTATCCTTTATTTAAACCCTATGTATACTTAGAGACAACAGAAAACATCCTGCTGTTTTTCCCATGCACAAAAACAGCAAAGCAGATCTATCATATGCAGTACAGCCGTTTTTGCAACTATTCTTGCATCAGCAAAAATGTTTTATTTATTATTATTATTTTTGGTATTGTCAGTTCTTAATGTTTATAGACAGTATTTATTTGTTTGTTTGTTTTTTTCTAAATAACCACTGTATTGATTTGGCCGTGGAATAAAGAGTTCAAATAACATTCTGTTTTCAGTTTGAGATTGCATTGAAGATACTGCTGTTGTGGTTAAATTTCACATTAATTTGTGTTGCACAATATTGCACAAATCACAGTTGCGCTGGCCAAACTATGTTGTTTCTGTGATTCTGCTTGTCAAACACTTTATGTTGGCAGACTTCCCTATTTGACCTCCAGCCCTTAAGGGACACAGTTCTGCCCTTCTGATAGAGACCAGCTGCTATTGGTCAGATGTAATCTGTTCCCAGCCCGCCCTGTCTTGTACTGCCCTGTACTGAGCTTGAGGACACCCAAAACTTCTCATGTCCTCTCTCAACCTTATTCCAGTTGCACTCTCTGTCCTATTTGAATGCTCCACGACTTGCTTTTTGAATGTGTCACTTGGTTGTGTAACAAATGTTTGTTCCCTTTTTCATACACTCTAAAGCACAACTACAGTGGGTACGGAAAGTATTCAGACCCCCTTAAATTTTTCACTCTTTGTTATATTGCAGCCATTTGCTAAAATCATTTAAATTATTATTTTTTCCTCATTAATGTACACACAGCACCCCATTATTGACAGAAAAACACAGAATTGTTGAATTTTTTTGCAGATTTATTAAAAAAGAAAAATTTAAATATCACATGGTCCTGAGTATTCAGACACTTTGCTGTGACACTCACATATTTAACTCAGGTTTTGTCCATTTCTTCTGATCATCCTTGAGATGGTTCTACACCTTCATTTGAGTCCAGCTGTGTTTGATTATACTGATTGGACTTGATTAGGAAAGCCACACACCTGTCTATATAAGACCTTACAGCTCACAGTGCATGTCAGAGCAAATGAGAATCATGAAGACAAAGGAACTGCCTGAAGAGCTCAGAAACAGAATTGTGGCAAGGCACAGATCTTGCCAAGATTACAAAAAAATTTCTGCTGCACTTAAAATTCCTAAGAGCACAGTGGCCTCCATAAACCTTAAATGGAAGACGTTTGGGACGACAGAACCCTTCCTAGAGCTGGCCGTCCTGCCAAACCGAGCTATCGGGGGAGAAGAGCCTTGGAGAGAGATAAAGAAGAACCCAAAGATCACTGTGGCTGAGCTCCAGAGATGCAGTCTGGAGATGGGAGAAAGTTGTAGAAAGTCAACCATCACTGCAGCCCTCCACCAGTCGGGGCTTTATGGCAGAGTGGCCCGATGGAAGCCTCTCCTCAGTGCAAGCCACATGAAAGCCCGCATGGAGTTTGCTACAAAACACCTGAAGGACTCCGCTTCACTTGCAAAGCTCACTTTCAGTCTATAATTTAAAGTTGAGCTGCAGTCATGGGAGTAATACAAGTAGCTGTAATAATCTCTGGAGTTCAACTGATGCCGTCTTTTAACGATCGATTCATTGTGCTGCTGGAACAGCAGGAACTGCGTGTATATCCCATATTCCCATTAAAGGACTATTTCTTATCTTTGTCAACACTCACACTTATCTGTTTCTCATTGTATGTGATCCTTTGAGTTCCTTTATTCTGTGTTTAAACAGCTGAATGAAATGGAAATCAGAGAATAGAAGTGGTTGTACGTGTGACCTATTCTCCCAGAACACCTTGGTATTAGGCTCATTTGCATTCTCTTGTGCTGCGGTTGTCATGGAGATATCGCTGTGGAGGCTAGAGTGGATTGAGGATCTGATGCTGGAGGACACCATGACTGTCCCTTATAGACCCTCTCAGTCTCTCACTGAGGAGCCAATGTACTTCTGTTCCAACCCATGCTCATTGTAAAAAAAATAAGTAAAATGCCCGGTTAATGCTCTTTCGCGTTTAAAAATGACACAGCACCTACATTGAAACTTACCCTAAATGTAACCAATAGTGTTAAAGGGGTCATATGATGCGATTTCAATTTTTCCTTTCTCTTTGGAGTGTTACAAGCTCTTGGTGCATAAAGAAGATCTGTAAAGTTGCAAAGACTAAAGTCTCAAATCCAAAGAGATATTCTTTATAAAAGTTTAGAGTCAGCCACACCTAACTAAAACGCCTTGGGGCTCGTCTAACACGCCCCCACATATCTAGGTAACTATGTGGGAATATTTGCATAATGCCACCCAAATGTTCACTCCTGTTGTTCTTTCGCATAGAAAGAAGGCTGCTAACTTTTATTCTCACTGTAGTTTTGTTGTCGCTGCAGCCATGTCGTGAAGAGCTGTGTGTTTCGTTATGAAAGCGAAACTACTTTGTTTGTTCTTCCAAAGAGGACGATATGCTTCGTCATGCCTAGAGCTGATCTCTGCTGGTTGCTGAGGATACATAATTTCACTGTGAATGAATCGGACTCCAGTCCCGGGTCCGCTTCACATGTGTGTTTGCCCCGCTCATCGTTCCGGATCACGGTTTTGCGTGCCGCGTTCTCATGAAGCCCCGCTCGCCTCAGCTCACGCTAAGCCGGGCTCCTTGCTCCCACTCCATCCGCTACCGCGGCCTCAGCTCCTCTATCCCGGCCTCAGCGAACCCTAAGACCAGGTCTTCCCCTCACGTTAGGCCACCGTGTTTTTCGTTGTGAAAGCGAAACTACTTGTTGGCCTTCCAAAAGAGGACACAACTACAAATCAGGGGTTAAGTTGTATTTACAACCCTGTTCCAGAACAGTTTAACCCAAATATTCAGATGTGTGCAGTGTATTTTATGGAGGACTGTTTCCTGATCGTGGTAGAGTAACGTTAGACTAAAATGCCGGCAGTTCTGACTCACGTAAGTACGTTTTCATTTAAAGGATTTGTCACTGATGATTCAAACGCGAGTTTTGAGCAGTGTAGAGTAGCGCTTGTTGTTTGTCATTTCTCTGATCACAAATGCAGACAGAGTTTTTTGTTTACGCGGCGCGATGCAATGTGTAAAAGACAGTATAAGTCATTATAATCATTAATTATGTCCCCACTGGATGCAACGAATGCTTTGTTTATAATGGGTTTTCATGTTTTTTTTTTCTCGTCGCTCCGGCCGGGACACAGCGTCAACAGTATGTGAGGGGCGTAACATTTCCGTCTCACGCTTGAGGTATACCTTGCTTTTTCAGAACGATGAGTTTTGTAAAAATCGACACGTTTCAGAAAGGCGGGGCATAGAGGAGAAACAATAATGTACAGTACCCTGTGGAAATATGTTTTTTTTTTTTTTTTTTACTTTAAACCGCATAGCATAAACACATTTCATTACACCAATACACAAAATAATGTTCTTTTTAGCAACATCTATATGACCCCTTTAAACAAAAGCAACTTGGAATAAAACACGATTTGCTTAAGCAACAATGCCATTTCAGCTCACTTCTATATGTGTTTGAGCTCTTTTGACATGGCTGGTGTTTTGAGTACCATGTGAACTACAGAGCAATTTTACTTAATCAGAAAAGCCAATCAAATGGAGCTGGTTATGTAATGCAAATGTGAAATTTCAAAATGTATTATTACAAATCATGCACTTTGGTAAAAGTGTTTACTACGAATTGGCAATAAACCGCATGAAACTGTATTTATTAATGGATAATCTGTATGAAAACAAATAAAATTGGTTAAGGTTTTACTGCCACTAGTGGTCATTTTAGCTGGAAACTGCAGTGAATTGAGGAGGTACGTTTTTGGAGTTTTGCAAAAACTTCTGTTTTCTACTGTTCTCTGTTCTCATAGCTCTGAATTCATGAAATAGACACACTAGATGTCTGTGAATGAGAAAATGGTTGTAATGGTGTCTGATAAACGAAAGCATACAAGGATACCAGTTGAATGTATTTACAAAGACCCTTCTTTGAAGGTTCTGATCTTTTTTTATTTTTTTTTTTATTAGCTTCCAACACAATACAAAACAATAACATACACACACTGCCTCGAAGTCCAACCTCTCACTGTACCTCCAGTGCTCAGAAGAAATAGACACCTCTGATAAGTCTCTTAAGAACCACCCACCCGGAATACAAACGAAAGTTATAAAACCAACCCCTCATCACTCATTATAAAGGAACAATAATAATAATAATAAAGTACTCAAACCTTGATTCGTATTGCTACATATAAGAGTACAGGCATACAGAAAGTGAAAGCAATTTAGTTCAGCACCTGCCTATCATACGGCAGCAAGATGATCAGGTATTGGAGCTCGATCCATTCTTGTCCAAATACTGTGAAACTGCAGCCACCGTCTTGAAGACTTTAGAAGTGCTTCCAATAGTCACCTGTAGCTTGGCCGGATACAGCATCGCGTAGCGGGCGCCTATCTCTCGAAGTCGCTGTTTAACTGCGTTGAATTCTTTACGCCTCCGTATCACTGAGGTGGAGAAATCCTGGTAAAATGACACCTTGTTGTCATCGTACCGCAAATCTCCATCATCCGACAGTCTCCTGCTGGCATCGAGAACCCTCTGCTTGTCGCCGTAGTTATGGAACCGAACGATTAGCGGCCGCGGTCTGTCCTTAGCACCCGGTTTTGGAGCCAACGTACGATGCGCCCTCTCAATCTTAATGTGACCGCCCTTAGCATGCAAGTTTAGAAATTCGGGGATCCACGTCTGGAGAAAGACAAGAGCATCAGTACCCTCCACCTCTTCACGAAGGCCTAGAATTTGAATGTTTTTACGCCGGCCTCTGTTTTCCAGATCATCGATGTGTTCATTTAGCACAGTGACTTGTTTTTCGAGGGTGCATACGCAAGCTTGTGCATCCTCCGAAGATGCCTCCACCGCCATTATTCTCCGTTCCGCCTCGTCTAGCCGATTAGTTGCGCTCTCTAATTGTTGAGTGTGGTTATGCACAGTTTCTGCTAGCGGGCCCAGTTTCTAGTCTATTGCGCTGGAAATTTTCTCCGTCATAATTTCAAGTGCTGTTGCAAGGGCCGGGCTAAGTTCGGGTTCACTATTAGCATCACTCGAGCTATGCTCGGGCTCCTCGGCCGCTGCGTCCGCGGTCGGATCCTTTTTTCCAGTTTACTGTCTGTGTATTTGAAACATTTGAATGGACTGATAAAGGTAGCTTTAAAAGTATTTTTGTTGAAGAACAATCAATGTCGTTTTGACCATAATAATGTACCAAATCTAACTCGTATAAATATTACAGTAGTATAGAAAAATACTATACATACATTTATAGGCGAAGTCCAACTCTATGACGTCAAACAACTACCTTGTGCAAAGGATCATGGGGGCCTGAATTGTCCATCAGTTGTACCCTTCGAAATACTTCATTCCGCACTTCGGTTTGGAACAAACCTTCAATATGGTGGCCATGATTGTTTTCACTCTGAAGTGTCCTTCGGAGGGTGATATATCCCATTTTGAATTCACCACTAATATGTACCCTCTGTACATTCACTTTAACGGGTCCTGTATTCCCACCTTCTTGCGTCCACGGTGGTCAATTATGTACAATGCCTGCATGCTACTGGTCAAACTACTTCAGTCATTACCCTGGACCTTACCTGTACATTTTCGCAATAAAAATCCTAGCCAGGACGTGTCCAGAAAAAGAGGACGTATGGTCACTAGGGGTGGGTTCGGGGACAAAAAACCGTGGAAAAACCATTCACTCTTGTTCAATGCAAATGTCGTATGCTGGAATATGAGCAGTCATTTATTCCGCAATCACTCGGGTGCACAGTGAGACCTGAACAGCACACGTTGTTATCTGTTTTTAAGCTAAACTCATTTAAGCTTTGCCAGTTTAAACAATTAAGAGCCAAAGGACACAAGCTCGCGTGCGCAGTGAGAAGATTTGTGCGTGAGCTCATCCGAAGCGCGCAAACCCGCGCCTCAGAACACGCACACACATTAAGCTCTCCCCCTCTCTGAAGTATTGTGTTTAAATGGGCAAATTCACACGAAAATTGTTAAAATGCCCGTCTTGGTAAGTATCCTATAGCAGACCTAGCCGGCTGAACGTACTGTATCAGTGCATTCTCTTAAAGTGACAGCACTTTCTTAATGATAATCAAATAGCAACAACACGGAAATCACTCACTGCTGTTGATTGAATAACTTTTGTAACTTTAAGGATTATTCTTTAATTTATACAGTCAAATATGCAATGCTGTTTTACATTTCATTACTTTATTCAATTTCTGTACCTAAAAACTAATGTTAGACCTACTTAAAAAAAAACAGAAAAATCACTGTTTATTTTATTTGTATCTTTACTCTGTTGCATTTATTTGTGCTGTTGCTTGTAGTTGAATAGATTATTCTTATTTTCTTTATTTTTATTTGACAGTATAGTTTTTCCCTAAACATAGCACATACCAAAACCGTGACTCTAAAACCGTGATACAAACCGAACCGTAAGTAAGTTGAACCGTTCCACCCCTAATGGTCACCCTAACATTGCCTTTGGCAGCCCTAATTTAAGCAGAATGCAGGCTATTGTCATGTCTGGAAATTTGAACTTTAGTGCCTGTAGTCTGCACATTCCCAGCGTCTGACCTGTGTGGGTTCTGCTTTGGCACACTTACAAAATAGCTGTGTGAATTAAGACTTGATTTAAAGGTTGGTGTTAGTAATGGTGTATATTTACTGTAAGGCTGTAACAAGGCGTTGTAGACATCCTTCGTTAATAAGAGACTTTGTCTCCGTTCTCAAGGTATTGTCAGTTTTGGAGATTAGCGTGAGAGTCAGACTGCAGTCCTAATGCTGCTCTCAGACATGCGCCAATGGCGTGACGGCAGAGTTCATGCCTACATAATAAAGAACAACCCTGTCTTTATGAATTTTCATCCTGAATAAAACAAGAAGTCTATCTGCTCTGAGGGTGCCAGAGTCAGTTCATGTCCTCTTGTTATTTTGCGATAGGAGAAGCCCTGTAGTTCCCAGAAAAACTGGCAGCCAGGCAAGAATCCCTCAACCCATTTGGAAAAACTGGGCTTTTAGTTCACAGCCAGGTCTGTGATTCCCCCATAATGCTTTTCTCAGTACAGACCCATTTAGAGCTTCTCAGATTCTTGTTTTGAGACATGTGACGTGTCGATCCATGTGGCTTGATGCATCCTGAACAGGTTTGTCCATCCATTTGGATCCTAATGAGCAGGGAATTTGCATGCAGATCTGTATTAACCAAGCACATGTTGCTCTTTTTAGTTTCTATTTATTAAAGAGAGTGTGTTCACTATCTGTGTTTGTGTGTGTAAGGCCCCATGTTTGTCCGGTACACATCCTCTCACAGCAGGTCCATGTTTCTCTTCTGAGTGGTCCTGTTGGTCTTCTTTCTTGTTGTTTGATTCAGGAGAGCTCTCATGCTTCTTGTATCAGGCTCAACATCATGATGTCTGTCAGCCATCGGCGATATCGGCCCAACCCCACTGTATACCATTCTATCTTCTAAAGTTTGGCGACAGTACTTAAAAAAATTATCAGAAGTGAAAGACTTTTATATTGTTACTAAATGTTATATTTCAAATAAATGCTGTTCTTTTGAGCTTTGTATTTGTCTAGGAATACTTACTATTTTCATGGAATCGTGATAATACTAAATATTTCTAAATACTAAATATTTCTTAAGCAGCAAATCAACATATTAAAATGATTTCTGAAGGATCTTGTGAAACTGAAGACTGGAGTAACGGCTGTGAAAATCCAGCTTTTCTTTCACAGGAATAAATTACATCTGTAAATAAATATAATAGAAACAATTATTTGTAATTTTGTAACAATATTTTACATTATCACTCTGAATTTTGATCAAATAAACACAGCCTTGGTGAGCATAGAGACTTTAAACAGTAAAAATATCTTGGTGAACCCAAACTTTTGAATAGTAGTGTATACAATTTATTAATTAATAAATATGTAATACAATGCTGAATATATATGATATATATATATATTATAATTATATATATAATATATGAAATCTATATTAATGTTTTTAAATACATTATATTTATCCCCCTAAATATTATATTATAATTTTTTCATAAATATATTAAAGGTTACTGTATTAACATACATATTTTATATTTTTTTATTATTTATAAATCAAGTAAAATATGGTTTGTACATGTAGTTGTACAACTATACTTGTGTTTGACCCCCCTTAAAATATTAGTAATAATAAATATGTATTTTTATAAAATATATGGGGATAAAATCTCGTTTGTGTTAGCCAGCTACTGGACAACAATGTTTAATAAAACACAAAAATCCAACGTTCTGGTGGTGGTCAGTAGGGGAATGTAGAAATATTGAGCTGTTGATTCTCATGTCGTATAAATGCACATTCCATAAAAGCACATTTATGTGTAACTCTCTTACACTGGTCATGGACCATCAGACCATCCTTATTGTTTAGCCCTAAAGTGATGTACCTTTCTTATTTTGGTACACAGTTGACTTGCTAGTGTAAGTCAGTGGGATGTTTTGCCCTTGTCTCATCATCTACCAGGTCAAAAATTGAAAGCCTAATCACGTAGAAAGAAACCACATATCTCAACTATAAGCTGCCTGTTCAAGGTGTCATAACAGTGCAGAATAATTTTCCCACTGGGTTCAAATCCCTAACTGTAAGTACAAGCATGGCGATCTTTGGACTAGCAAGTACCACTAATAAACTTGTGGCTTGGCATGTGTCCTTTCTTGGGCTCTTACTGGTGCTTCTCTCTAAGTGTGATCTGCATGTGCGAATCTCTCTGTTCTGTTCTGTTCTGCATCTCTCTTGTGATTCACCCTGAAACCTGCCTGACTCCACATGACTGTTTATTACAGCCACACATGTTCTTCAGTCCGTTCTCCATCCCACACGAAAACACTCTCTCTCTCTCCCTGTACTTGAGCTGACGTCCTCCAGTAATACCACTCAAGCTGATTACCCCTTAGCCATGCAGGCGGGTTCAGTGGGAGACAGAAAGAGAGAGAGAGGAGGGATCTTTGTAGGTGGGGGATGAATAGGTAATCCAAAGAGGCCCACAGCACACAAGAGCTCATGAAAATTGTGTTTTATACAGCTGCTGTAAACCAGTATGCGTCCTGTTGGGAATATCCCTTTCTTCTGGCACAGGGCCAACTCACAATAGACCCAATGCTAAATCTCAGATGTGAGTGTGACCGTGAGCATAGTGCAGACGTAAACCAAAGCTCCATTAAGGGCCAAATGAACACATATAGCACAGTAAATATCAGAGCTCAGATTTCATGATTGGATTTTGGCTTTCTGAGCTTTTTTGGTACAAAGCATTTTTAAACAAACAAGGTTAGATGGTCTCGCCTAACCTCTCCATTGATTTTCAGTCTGGTCCACTTCCGCCCACTTAGACAGGAAGAGACCGTCTGACCGACTGATCTAAAGCACCCAGCCACAGTTTATTTGTTTTATGTGCTGTTTAGGGGTGAGTGAATCTGATAATAGCATCAGATAATCAGATAATAACAATAATAGACTAGTACTATCAATTAGTCAATAAATAATATTTGGCTCAACCAGAAGTTCAGTTGTGATTTTGTTAGTTCATTTATTTAAAGTACTTATTTAACATATATAGCTTAACAAAAATAAATATACAGTTACGTTTATGAATATTTAGTTTATTTATTTTTAAGGTTCTTTTCAATGGATCAGAAACATACATCACGACCAATGTAGTCCAATTCCTGAACAAATTACTCTCTGAGTTTTAATGATTTAAGCACATATCGCTTACTTTAACTTACTGTAACTGTAGACAAAAATATACATCATATTTTGTCAATGACATGTTACAATTGTTTAACATTTAAATATATATTTGTATATCTTATTGTTTTTTTATCATTTAAATAACTTTTCTATTTAATATATATATATATATATAATTATATATATATATACATATACGGTGGGGCAAAAAAGTATTTAGTCAGCCACCAAGTGTGCAAGTTCTCCCACTTAAAAAGATGAGATAGGCCTTTAATTTCATCATAGGGATACCTCAACTAGGAGAGACAAAATGAGGAAAAAAAATCCAGAAAATCACATTGTAGGATTTTTAAAGAATTAATTGGTAAATTCCTCGGTAAAATAAGTATTTGGTCACCTACAAACAAGCAAGATTTCTGGCTATCACAGACCTGTAACTTCTTCTTTAAAAGCCTCCTCTGTCCTCCACTGGTTACATGTATTAATGGCATCTGTTTGAACTCATTATCAGTATAAAAAACACCTGTCCACAACCTCAAACAGTCAAACTCCAAACTCCACCATGGCCAAGACAAAAGAGCTGTAAAAGGACACCAGAAACAAAACTGTAGACCTGCACCAGGCTGGGAAGACTGAATCTGCAATAGGTAAGCAGCTTGGTGTGAAGAAATCAACTGTGGGAGCAATTATTAGAAAATGGACCACTGATAATCTCCCTCGATCTGGGGCTCCACGCAAGATCTCACCCCGTGGGGTCAAAATGATCACAAGAACTGTGAGCAAAATTCCCAGAACCACACGGGGGGACCTAGTTAATGACCTGCAGAGAGCTGGGACCAAGTAACAAAGGCTACCATCAGTAACACACTGCGCCGCCAGTGACTCAAATCCTGCAGTGCCAGACGTTTCCCCCTGCTTAAGCCAGTACATGTCCTGGCCCGTCTGAAGTTTGCTAGAGAGCCTTTGGATGATCCAGAAGAGGATTGGGAGAATGTCATATGGTCAGATGAAACCAAAATATAACTTTTTGGTAAAAACTCAACTTGTCGTGTTTGGAGGAGAAAGAATGCTGAGTTGCATCCAAAGAACACCATACCTACTGTGAAGCATGGGGTTGGAAACATCATGCTTTGGGGCTGTTTTTCTGCAAAGGGACAGGACGACTGATCCGTGTAAACGAAAGAATGAATGGGGCCCATGTATCGTGAGATTTTGAGTGAAAACTCCTTCCATCAGCAAGGGCATTGAAGTTGAAACGTGGCTGGGTCTTTCAGCATTGACAATGATCCCAAACACACCGCCCAGTTAACGAAGGAGTGGCTTCGTAAGAAGCTTTTCAAGGTCCTGGAGTGGCCTAGCCATTCTCCAGATCTCAACCCCATAGAAAATCTTTGGAGGAGTTGAAAATCCGTGTGCCCACGGGGGACAGCCCCAAAACATACTGCTCTAGAGGAGATCTGCATGGAGGAATGGGCCAAAATCCCAGCAACAGTGTGTGAAAACCTTGTGAAGACTACAGAAAACGTTTGACCTCTGTCATTGCCATCAAAGGGTATATAACAAAGTATTGAGTTTAAATTTTGTTATTGACCAAATACTTAATTTTCCACCATAATTTGCAAATAAATTCTTTAAAAATCCTTCAATGTGATTTTCTGGATTTTTTTTCATCATTTTGTCTCTCATAGTTTAGGTATACCTATGATGAAAATTACAGGCCCTCTCATCTTTTTAAGTGGGAGAACTTGCACAATTGGTGGCTGACTGAATACTTTTTTCCCCACTGTATATATATTTATTTATATATATATATATTTCTTTAGCTTTATTTTAATTAATATATTATATTTTTTTATGTAATTTATTTTCCTGGGATGGCAACATTTAATTTTCCGCAGCAGTCTTCAGGGTTGTCCACGTGATCCTTCGATTTCATAAATATGCTGATTTGGTGCAAAGAAACATTATTGTTGAAAACAGTTGTGCTGCTTAACATTTTTTGTGGAAACTGATACATTTTTGAAAATATTTTCTGATAAATAGAAAGTTCAAAAGAACATAATTTATTTGAAAAATAAATATTACTAATGCTTTACTCTCACTTTTGATCAATTTAATTCATTCTTGCTGAACAAAAGTAGGCTATGTATTTATTCTAATAAAACTACTAAAAGAATCATTCATTGAATTGCAACAAATGGAATCGTTAAAATGATTTTGCAGCTCCTTTTCCTACTTGCTACTACGTCTCTCAAACAAAAACAGATGATTTTTTAGAGATTTAATGCAAAACAAACTTTTTCAAATCTAGTCATTTCTTCCACACAAGCCTCACAATCTGATTGGAGCTTGTTATTTTTAAAAATGTTTCTCACTTTTGTATGTAATACGCACGAGACTGTCAGCGAACGGCCCATGGGTGTGCCATATTGATGCTTACTGAAGCTTAGAGGCAAAACGTCTATTTTGTGTGAAATTAGATCCACTCAGATGAATATAACCACAGCAGGTGCGCTGTATAAACAGCAGGTATAACCGTCCCAGGATGCTGTGTGCTTGTTCCAGACAACTCGAAGCAATTAAGCAGAAATGTTGCCACAACAATCCTCTGTGACATCACATCAGGACACCAGCCAGGACAATAACTTAATGTGGTGCTGCCACCTATTGGCCAAAACTGATATTACTTCAACAGGAAAGCTCAATACTTGTGCTCAGAGACAGTCTTTGGCATTGTCTTTGAAGCTTGCTCATGTCTCAGGGGAGTACCATTACATAATGTGTTTGAAGTAGAAGAAAATGGGGAAAATGGTGATAACAGGTGTATATATATATATGCACCTTGAGGCATTGTTCTGTTTCAGATGACTTTGTTGAAGGTAGTGTGGACTTTATCATGACTGTGCGCCTGTGTGTATTCATGCACGTGTGATTTAAGAGCAGTGGGAAGGACTACAGATGCTGCAGGGGCTGGTGGGTGTGCGTTATCAGCATTGTGCCAGCGTGTCCACATGACTGCCCAAACTGGATTAGTCAGTGCAGTGCGTGAAGCTTCTTATTTTATCTTCTAATTCCAAGCAGGAGAATGTAAATATCACTCCTCAGTAGGCTCCCTCTATCTCTCGCTCCCTTCTGTCTGTGTTTTTCTGTCCTTTCTCTCCTTCACTGACTCATTAAATTGCTTCAGCCAGGGTTGTGCTGAATTCTGATTTTGAGAACTGGCTCGCTTTCATTTCACAAAATGGAATTAGAATTTATTTGGCCACACCCCACAGGAAGTTGAATTGTAATGAAAGGAAGAGGACTTTGTTGAATTTTAAAGCATAATGAAATTTTGTCAAATTTTGTGACTATCACAATTTTCTATTTTAACATTTTAAAATGTAATTTAATTGTGTGATGGCAACACTGAATTTTCAGCATCATTACTCCACTCTTCAGTGATGATCCTTCAGAAATCATTCTATTCTGATTTTGCTGCTCAAGATTATATCTATATATAATTTTTATTTATTTTTTTTAAATGAAGAAATTACGGGAATTATGCTTTTCTACAATGATTGATAAAATGAAAGTTTTTAAAGATGTAATGAAATATTTTTTAATTAAATATCTGTATAAAGTGGAAAAAAGTAGATTAAACTGTAGTCCTAATTACATATCTAATTTCTTCTTCTTTTTTTTTTTTCTTTACCCATCAGGTCCCAGATGGGCATCCTGGAATCTTGGAATCTTCATTTGTATCCGCTGTGCGGGAATCCATCGGAATCTTGGCGTGCACATATCACGAGTTAAATCCATAAACCTGGACCAGTGGACTCATGAGCAGATACAGGTAAGCTTTATGGGCCCTGTTTATGTATGATCTATGTATATGGCTGATTGATATAGATGTGTTTGTGTTGTGCTCAGTCTGTTCAGGAGATGGGGAATGCCAAAGCTCGGCGACTATATGAGGCCTTTTTACCAGAGTGCTTCCAGCGCCCAGAGACAGACCAGTATCCTTCAGCGCTTATATATACAGTATGTGTGTGCATGCATGTTTAAGCTTATTCTCCCCTCATGTTAAAGGTTTCCTTAAGCTACACCTTACAGAGCTTCTGAGATTTTTATCCGTGACAAATATGATAAGAAGAAATATATGGATAAATGCATTGACATCCAGTCCTTCAGGGTAAGTCCTGAGATTTTGGAATTAAAAATTCTCATTGTAATTTTATCTTTTACTTTGATTTTGTGAAAGAATAAAATTAATTTTCTTTCCTTTTTTAGAAAGAAAAGAGTGAGACAGTAACAAAAGAGGCTCCTGTTGTTTTTGAAAAGATGAAGCTGGTGGGTTTCAGCATTTGTGAAGTTGAGCTGTAGCAGTATAGTATAGTATCAGTATAGTATATAACTGTATTTGTGGCAGCTGCTGCTTTTCAACATTTTAGTCATATAAACTGGGAATATTGATATAAATGCTAAAAACAAAAAGTTATTTAGGGGGAAACATTAAAAACACATTTTATTATTTTATTATTATAATAATAATAAGTAGTAAAAACATTAAAGAAATACATTTGATTTTACAACTTGATTTATTGATTTTTTTATCATTGTAATTTAGATTAGAATTGGATTATTATATACATTCATAATAATTTATCAACTTAAGGGAGCTTTCACACTAGTACTTTTGGTGCTTTGACGTCAGAGTTCGGTTTGTTTGGATAATGTGAATGCTATTTTCTGAACTCGGGTGCGCATCTGCAAACCGTACCCGAGTCCACCTAAAAAGGCTGGTCTGGGGTACGGTTCATGCGAATATTTACGTGTTTGTGTCACTCGCTTTCCTGAAAAGCGTGACTGATGCTCTGCAGCAGAGACAAGTTCTCTTGGTTTGTTTGGTCTGGATCAAAAAAGAAAACGATACATTTGGTCCTGGTCCGCTTAGCGTTCACACTGGCATTTTTGACAGCGAACCTAAAGATACCGAACCAAAAGGCATAGTGATACGTTCACAACCTGATTGGTCGGGTTGAATGACGTATATTTCGCGACGGAACTGACCGAACAAAAGCTGTGTTTGACTTAAAGTGGCGCTGTGCAGACCGATCGGTGTATGACATCAAAGTTCCCATTCACTGATCGGTCTGCTCAGCGCCGCTTTGTCGAACACACCTAATGCGGTCTACTGGACAAAGTGTGCTCATTGCTGCGTGTACTTATGATTTTATTTTTACCACCTGCAAACTCACGAAGAGCTCATAAAAGGCACTTTACCTCCTCGTTGCTCCACATTTGCTCATTTTGTTTTGGATACACCGCTCGTTCCGCGTCATCAAATCATGTCGTATAGCATTGCATCTTGTCATTACTTCCTGTTTTTGGTTCATTTAGAAATATTTGGTCCGTGTTGCGTTCATATTTCATTCGAACCGCACCAGAGTTCGTTTGGAAGCGGACCGAGATCCATCTTTTTAGCGGTCTGGGTCCACTTGTTTGGTGCGCACCAGGGTTCGGATGGCAGCATTCACACTTACTCAAACGAACCGCACTACCAGAGCAATCGCATCAGGGTTCGTTTTAATCGAACCAAACATGACAAGTGTGAACACACCCTATATCTAATTTCTGCTCGCAGAAATTGACTCCGGCGTTCTTTTGAACCTTTGCATTACAGTCATGACAAATAGACACATGTGCCGTTCTGTGTTGGCGCTTTGGAAATTAATCAAAGTTTTCAAAATCTGAAGTACAAAAATGAAGTGAGCAAGTATCCATTCATTTTGCCATCCTCTGCATAGTCGTTACCTAGTAACGGGATAAACAGCTGCCACTTTGATGACACAAGTGTACCACGGTTTGGTACCAAAAAATAAAAAACACAGTATGAACACAAACCAGCAGGGGCGGTGGGAGGGGGGAGCAATTGAACTCGGATTCGGACCAGGCAATCGAACCAAGTGTGAAAGCACCATAAGTCTCTTTTAGTCATTTTGAAGTCATGTTGAGAACCAGGGGGTTAGTTTATAGACCTAAAACCTGGGAGAGAATTAGAATTTTTGAGCTATGCGTTTCCTTCTGGAATTCTTAGTTTTTAGAATAGTGGTTTTCGAATTATGATTAAAATTGTAGTTAAAGTTACTTGAAGAGACTTTAATGTTTTGTTCTAACCTTATGCTGCATACCCATTACTCATAAACTGAACACAATCACAAAACATTTCCATTTTAAAATCACATTAGAATTTCCTAAAGGAGCCTTCCAAGTTGACCGTCAAATTGTCGTCTTGACTGAACGACTCTTATTTAAATAACAAAATGGTGTTTTCATCATTAACGCATGATTACATTTGTTTGTCTCACAGAAAAAAGACGAGTCACAACAATTCAAAAACAGTCCAAAGCAGTCACAGTCTGTTAATGACTTACTAGGACTAGGTGAGAAGCTAACAAACACACCATACGTATCAGTGCAATCAACAAAATTGATGCTTAATGTTGAAACTCTCTTTCCCAGATGCCCCTGCTCCTAAAGCTCCCGTGTCCAATGGCAAACCAAGCACTGAACTCAGTCCTGCCCTCGACCTCTTCAGCTCTCTGCCTGCCACCGTCAGCAGCTCAAACTCCTCCAGGAGCACGGTAAAGATTTTCATACAGTCCAGTTTTCACTTCATTCTTTGACTATCTTGGATCCATCTTTTTTTTTTGTGATTAATGCATGTAAACCAAGTAGTTTAAGTGTTTGTTTGTTTTTTTCCCCCACTGTAGCCTAGCTCAGGGTCCATGCCCACTGGACGGGTAGCAGCATCAATGCCCGAAAACCTCAGCCTGTTCCTGGATCCCCCCTCCAAAAGTGAGGACAGTGGAAAAAAGCTGTCTAAGGACTCAATCTTGTCCCTGTACGGCAGTACAGCACCACAAACAAACATGGCTGCTCATGGTGAGATTAGTTTCAGGATAAAGGCATATTTGAAATGACTTACATGTTGTTTTCTGTCGCTTTGTACTGTTTATGCATGTTTATCTGTTTCCGTTTTAGCTGGCATGTATATGGGAGCAACCCAGATGGGCTATGTCCCTGCTGCAGGGTACGGCCAATACCAGGCCCTGGGTGCCCAGCAGAGCATGATGGGGCCAATGATGGCACCACAGATGAACATACTGGGACATACTGCTCCTCCGTACATGGCAGGGGTGCAGGGGGGCGTAATGGGAATGCAGAATGGGATGATGGGAAACATGGCAGCAGTTCCTCAGCAGGCATATGGAGCACAGCAGGCCCAACAGCTGCAGTGGAACATCAGCCAGGTAACAAGCACCGAATTCACCATTACCATGCTGACTTGAAACGGCAAATATTTAGTTTTTTTCCCCCACAGTGGTAGCCCAAACATGTTTTCATGTATGTTTAATTCAAATTAAATCCATTTTGTTTGTTACTGCAAGAACACAGGTTATAATGATTTTAAAATCTGAAATTCAAATTCTGTCATCATTTATTCAGCCTTATGTTGTTCCAAGCGAGTATGTATGACCTTTTGTGAAACACAAAAGAAGATATTTTGAAGAATGTACAGGTTTTTTCCATGTATTTATCATGAATGGAGAGCTTTCAAGCATCACAAACCTGCAAAAGCACAATAAAAGTATCCATAAGACTCATTCGCTATATTGAAAGCCTTCTATAATGTTATAAAATGTATAATGTTACAAAACTTTTCTATTTCAAATAAATGCTGTTCTTTTGAACTTTCTATTTATAGTCACAAAAAAAAAATCACGGTTTACACAAAAATATTAAGCAGCAAAAAACAATGTTTTCAACATTGATAATAACAATAAATGTTTCTTGATCACAGCATTGTCATCACAGGAATAACTTACATTTTAAAATATATTAAAATAGAAAGCAGTTATTTTAAATTGTAATAATATTTCACAAAATACTACTGTTTTTACTGTATTTGTTATTATGATAGTTGCAGACTTAGTAAGTATAAGAGACTTCTTTTATCGACCCTAAACTTTTGAACAGTATTGTTCTTACTCTTATGACTGCTAACATAATATTTCAGTGATTTAAATTTCATCTGTTCTTCACATGAAGCTGTAGTGTGGCTTATGAAGATGCAGATGCACTTTTACGATGCTTTTATCATACTTTTTTCACTCTTTTTGAAGCTTGAAAGCTTCTTTATGTCTCCTAGTTAGTTCCCCGTGGAACATGAGGCTGTGGCAATCTGCTTCCTTGAAAGCTTCAGTCCCCATTAATTGTTCTGTATTGCCAAAAACAGCTGGTATAAGGTTTCTCTTTTTGCCTTCCTCTGAGGAAAAAAAAAATCACACAGGTTTAAAACAGCATAAGGGTAAACAAAATGAAAGTGTCATCGTTATTTTCTGTTAATTGCCTGTAATAAGGGTTTCTGTTGTCTCACTCACAGATGACTCAACACATGGCAGGAATGAATTTCTATGGTGCCAATAACATGATGGGATATGGGCAGCCCATGGGCGGGGCGGCTGCTCCCGGTTCAAATCCAATGCTCGGGTCACACGTGTGGAAGTGATGATGTCATAGAGAGAGAGTGGGACCGCGTGTCTGAATTGGTTGGCGCCACGACTGACTGACAGCAGAAGGGGAACAGATTTTAGGAGCAAACACTTTGGAGAGTCGAGTAGATGATCGCAACCGAAACAAAGCCTCTACCTCCCTCATTCTCAGAGCCAGATTCTCATGCTTGCCTTCAAACAGTCACATAGTCAGAGAGAGAATAGAAGTGTGCTTATGCACTTCTCAGCTGAATGTTACACGTTTCACAGCTTTGATGTTCCCAAATGATGCTAATTTGCTACATCTGCTTGAAGATTTGGTTTTCTGTTCTTTCTTTGATCAGTGTTAAGATGCGATCACATTTACTGTTTTTGGGTGAATTTTTATGGGCAAAATCCGGTTAGGAATCCACACAATCTTGAATTTTGCGTGAGGGCGAATGATTTTGCTTGTGAATTTGCCACGTTGACCAGTAGAAACCCTCTTGGTATGAAAGTGACTTTTGTGTGAGCTGTGCTTCATACTTCACTGTTGACAATATACAATTAACCTTTTTGGTCCACAGTGTTTCGCCAAAATTATGCTAATGCGACAGCATCTTTGGTTTCAGTTAACAAAGCTTGCTTCATTTCAGAAACAGTTGATCATATAGATATGTATGTAACAAAGTCTATACAGTATATCTCATCATAAGCATGTTTGCACTGCAGTCATAAATGAACAGTTGAAGCCATTTTAATTACCATTTTTGTTAATAAGGATCTTAAACTTTGATACTGCTGAGGAAAATGTCCATTTTGTGTCTCTGCTATCAGGTTCTGCAGTGATACTCTTGTATTGTCGTCTTTCTAACGCACAGGGTACAACTAAGCCACTTTGACTTTGCTTTCTGTCACACTCGCTCTCAACTCAGGAGAAATAAAGACTTGGGAGGATAAGGGTTCTCACATCCATCTCATAACAGGACATTTACATTCAGCCAAAGATTTATTAACACTCAGCAGTCGGCATAGGTCTTTGGAATGATACGTTCTAGTTGGATCCATGCTGCTGGTTGTCATTTCAGAGCACTGCGGTTTGACCTCAAGAGTGTAATAGCACCATTGATTGTATTGTGCACTGCTTTTCTCCTCATTACTGAGTGCAGGGTCACTACTGGCGAAGAGAACAACATTTTGGGACACTGAGGCTACAGTTTGGACTGAGACCGAATGAATGTTTCACTCTGACTGCTGCCTGGAGAGCAGAATTTGCCATGGCCACTGTGTGAAGTTCGTTCAAAGCAGTCAGCTTGGGGATTTATTGAATTTGCTCGCTGTTTGTTTGAGCCTAACATCTACTTCTAGTGTAACCAAACGCAATGAGGTTCACTCTTGATCTTATTTTAAACCAGAGCATGTGAAATGAGGGGCTAGGACCCCATTAAAACATTCTGGAAAAAAAACACACCCTAAGCTGATTTGCTGTTCTGGTTTAGCCATCACCTGCTTGGCCTGGCTGGAATACCAACAAGACCAGTTTAAACAAAGTAGATCAGCTTGAACAAGACCAGAAATCTATCTCAGGCTGGTTTAGTATGTTTTGTTTAATTATGTTTTTTGTTCAGGGTTAAGCAGTTGTACATGCATTAAACATGTATTTTCAGATGATGTTTTTATCTTTCATAGCCATAGAGACTCTCAAATTGTTCTGCCCAAGAAGCTGATTTTTTTTTTCTTCCCTCAATGTATGACAGTGTATATGACAGTGATTTGTAAAAGTGTTCATTGCTCTAGGCTTCTCTACATTTTACAATATTTGGTTGCTGTGTTTTTCACTGTTGCCCTGAATGTGAAGAATTATTTGCTAATATTATTACGTATGCTTAGGGATGTAACGATTCACTCAACTCACGATTTGATTCGTTCACGATTTTGATTTCACTATACGATTTGATTCACAATTTTTTTTTTTTTACAAAATGAGAATTAAGATAAATTATAAAATTAAATGTGTCCTTTTATTATTGCTTGGACAAAATGCTGCACGTTTCTTTGTGAAATTGAAATATAACACTATAATAGTATACTAATATAGCACTTGCATATTATTGCTCTTTGTTGGTTTTGATTGCTTCTATTGTCCTCATTTGCAAGTCGCTTTGGATAAAAGTGCCTGCTAAATAACAAAATGTAAATATAATGTAAATAACAAAACTAAATTGAAATTTTAAAACAAGGCCCAAATCAAATAAATAACACAAATAAAATAAAACTCTTCATATAAACAAACTAAGGCTTTGTCTGTGCTCTTTCCATTTAAAATTAGAGGCAGGCAGCCACTGCATTTTAATCATTATCCAAACAAAGATGCTGCATACTTGCAATATGAGCAGTTTTTAATCTAAATTAGATTGTATAATTTCGAAATTTGAAGCAAAAACAGAACGATTTGACTTCAATTTTGTGAAACTATACATAAAAAATATCTGTATGAAACAGAAACAGCAGACGAGCTGAATGAGACGCAAATGCACTCTCTGCCAGCAGGTGGCGCTTAAAGCGTTTCTTTGGTTTCCACTGTAAACAAAGCAGCACTGCACTTAAGAACTTTTAATATGCATTATACAGAGGCAAGATGAAAAGACAAAATACCATCGAAAGACAGTACGTTCCCCTCAGACATGGATTTATATAAACTCCTACCACTAATTGAATCGTGATTTGTTTAGCATCTCAACCAATTTGAATGGTCACGTATGTGAATCGATTTTCAACCGGCTCACGGTTAACTTAATAGTTACATCCCTATTTATGCTTTTTATAGCTTGGTGAATATGTGGTCTGAAATGACACTGCTCGCTACTGGCCAATACGTGATCATCAGTGATGTACAGTGGTGTTTGTATCCCATCACTTGTTGCTGAATGTCTCTTTTATTGTGCATAAAGTTTTAATTTTAATCTGCACTGCATTTTTTTTAGGGTTTGTATGTTTGTTTTCTTTATTCTGATTAAATTAAATTTCTCATAATTAGGCATAACCTGTAAATACCATGTTTGTGATATAATGAGACTTATAACCCTCTATATATGGTCCAAGGTTTTATCTTTAATTTAAAACTATTGCTATAATGACACTTTATAATAGCAGCTTGTATGCATGAATCGTTCATTGAGAAAGTTTGATTAGACACCTATCAATTTGTGTGCATGCTAGACATTCCAAAAGTGCATTCATTGGACGTTCAAACTGACGTCATATCAGTGGGCTGAAAAGTATTGCTGCTGATTTGATTCATCTCGGCAGGTGGCTCTGCTTTCAACTTGAATGTATCTGTCTGGTTTGAGTGATTTGGATCATGTCATTTAAAGAAGAATGTTGTAGTGCTCTGTGTCAGGGGTGTCAAACTCAATTCCTGGAGGGCCGGAGCCGTGCAGAGTTTAGATTCAACCCTAAATTAAACACACCTGATTCAACTAATAATGTCCTTCAGGCTTATTTCCAACACACAAACCATGTAGTTTTCAATTGAGCCTGAATGACTTGATTAGTTGGATCAAGTGTGTTTGATTAGGGTTGAATCCAAACTCTGCAAGGCTCCGGCCCTCCAGGAATTGAGTTTGACACCCCTGCTCTATGTAAAGCAATATGGGGTCCTGTTTAAAATTTGATTTATAATAATACATTGGCACATAGTTAATCCGTAGAGAAGCAATCATTCTAGAGGACTGCAACTGCTGCATAAACATAACACATAAACACATAAAATGAATGCTTTTGTTTTAAGCTAGCGGTAAATGTTAAAAGCTCCATTGCTGTTTTCTTAGTATGCATCCCATTTTTCCTTTTTAGAATATGGAGAGCTTGTTTCCACACATGCTTGCAGACTCAAGGAAGAGACTCCGACAGCTGTGTAATGGTTTTCATCTCCTTTTGGTGAAACGGTGCTAAAACATCATCATGCCCACATGACATTGTGGAGGTCTTGAACATTCTTCCTCTGTGAACTCTCACCTGAGAGGATGTAACGTCACGTAAGTGTCTGTTACACTGAAGTGGTCCCAGCATTGCGGCTCACAGTGAATGTGTAATGTGGGTTACTTGCAAAGTTTGAATTTCATTTTAATTTTCAGACATGCATTACAAAGGCTTGAATGTGAAATAAGATGAGAAATAAACATCTTGACAGCAATTAAGTGATGTGATTATATAGTGTATTCTCTTTAGTGGCACAAATGCAGTAAATAAATTAATAAATAACAATCATCCACACATAAGTGGATGATGAAAACGTTTTAATTATTTGGGAGGTGAAGTTCTTTAGAAGGTTAAGCAGTTGAAATGTATTTTTTTCAATTTGCATATATTCAACTTAATTCATGTTATAATGAGTGAATGAAGCGTTTTATTAAGAGCAGTGATTCAACAACGGTTGCTGTAGCTGCCTTAATGGAGAGTTTGTACTTTAGTGTGAGAAGGTAGGTAGTTTTGTTGTAGCAGTGAGATTCAAAAGTTGCTGCCACTTGCACAACAACCACTAGGGGGATAGGTTGCTGCGATTTTGCCAAGTCAGACAAGTTCCTGGAACACCATCTTTTGTTGATCCTGGAACATTGCTGTCCAAAAACATAACCCTATTCCTACCCTTAAACCTAACCCTACCCATAATGTATCCCTAAAATCAGAGGGAAATGATAGCTGAATAACAGGGGTGTAGAAGCACCTAACCCTTGTTGTAAGCCTAAAACTGACATTTCCTGTAAAGTTGTTCCTCAAATCTGATTGGTTGATTGGGATGTTGTTCCAGGAACAATGAGGGTGTTGATCCAGGAACATGTTGTACTTGGTGAAATCACATTCACCCAATCGGCTAGTTGGAAATTGATAAAGGTTGGAGTTTGTCGTCCATTTAGCTTTCAAATGTAAGCTTTTAAACCCTCTGGTTATGGAAGCATATGGGTAGCAGTAGCAATATTCATTTTGATTTGTAATTTGCAAAATGGCAATGTATTTCTGTATTTAAATGTATATTTTCCCATGCAACATTTAGTGCAAAATGAAAATTCCATTATATAATTTACATTTGCCATTTCCTACACTAGTCGCCTATATGTATTTAATTTACCTATTAAAACTAGTGTAGGAAATGACAAATGTAAATTTAAATACAGAAATACATCGTCATTTTGCATATTACATTTCAAAATGAATATTGCTGTACCCATATGCTTCCATATCTGGTCATAAAATTCAGATTTTTTATTTTATTTTTAAATCGCGGCTTCATCGGTATGGTACGAAACTTGACGACTTATGGCAGTCACTATGTGACCACAAAAAAAAATAGTGGACTTGATTAGAAAAAGCTAAATGGTCGGAAAAAAAATAGTCACACTTGTGTTGTTTGTGTGGAAATGAATGGGAACAGAATTTTTTTGTGTGTGTACATCTACAAATCGTTTACGATGCAGAAAAAAGTGCACAGTAATGAAGGGGTGACACTCTAAAATATCAAGAGTGCAAAATGTACACACTGAGAATGGGGAAAATTTTATCCTAATTATTGCATAAATATTAATCTCTCAAAATACAAACTAAAAAAGAAAAAAATTATTTAATTTATTTAACAAAAATACACTACGTTGATTTTACTGAAAAAAGTTACATTTCAGGTGTTCGATCACTTTTGACCACGAACAACACAAGTGTGACCCCCAAATGAACAATAGCAGAGGGTTAATCACGTTTTACTTTAGAGCAGGGGTGTCAAACTCAATTCCTGCAGGCCGGAGCCCTGCAGAGTTTGTTCCAACCCTGATCCACACACGCTGTATACAGGTGCGTCTCAATAAATTAGAATGTCGTGAAAAGTTCATTTATTTCAGTAATTCAACTCAAATTGTGAAACTTGTGTATTAAATAAATTCAATGCACACAGACTGAAGTAGTTAAAGTCTTTGGTTCTTTTAATTGGGATGATTTTGTCTCACATTTCACAAAAACCCACCAATTCACTATCTCAACAAATTAGAATACTTCATAAGACAATAAAAAAAACTTTTTTGTGAATTGTTGGCCTTCTGGAAAATAAGTTAATTTACTGTACATGGACTCAATACTTGGTAGGGGCTCCTTTAATTACTGCCTCAATTCGGCGTGGCATGGAGACAATCAGCCTTTGGCACTGCTGAGGTGGTATGGAAGCACAGGTTGCTTTGATAGCGGCCTTCAGGTAATCTGCATTGTTGGGTCTGTTGTCTCTCATCTTCCTCTTGACAATATCTCATAGATTCTCTGTGGTGTTCAGGTCAGGCGAGTTTGCAGGCCAAACAATCACAGTAACACCATGGTCATTGAACCAACTTTTGGTACCTTTGGCAGTGTGAGCAGGTACCAAGTCCTGCTGGAACATGAAATCAGCATCTCCATAAAGCTTATCAGCAGAAGGAAGCATGAAGTGCTCAAAAATTCCTGGTAGATGGCTGCGTTGACTGTGGACTGCAGAAAACACAGTGGACCAACACCAGCTGATGACATGGCAGCCCAAATCATCTCTGACTGTGGAAACTTTACACTGGACTTCAAGCAACATGGTTTATGTGCCTCTCTACTCTTCCTCCAGACTTTGGGACCTTGATTTCCAAATGAAATGAAAAATTTACTTTCATCTGAAAAGAGGACTTTGGTCCACTGTGTTTGAAACAATAAACTTCTCATTTAGTGTAGGCCTACTGTGAACTCAACACAAATTTGCTTGCCAGGTGTTGCCATTCTTCTGGAAAATGGAGAAGGTGTTTCTCTATAATTTCTGGACAAACGCTAACTCGGCTAATTATTTGTCTATGCACTTTTCTTCCGTTTGTGTGGTCAGTTGGTCAAGGTTACCCATATTAATAAAATGCCTGTGTATGTTGTGTGTGGTTGTGTGTGTATATATAATATATATTTATTTGATCACTTTATATTATATATATATATATAATTATATTTAATAATTTTTAATTTTCAATATTATGTCTAATTATTTTTTTTATGATAATAATCATTATTCAACCATTAACTGTTGTATATTAAATTATAATATTTCATGGTTGTATCAGTTGTCACACATAATGTGAACTGTGAAACAAGAAGGAAATGTGAGGATCTGAGGCTCATTTGGATTTAGTCGGTGATCAACTCTGAAACAAAAATAGACTAGACTACCACAGCATTTGGCCCAAAAACATGAATGACCAAAAATAGCCTATCTCCAAGCTATGTCTCAACTACCTCAAACTATATTTTAAATTCAGAGTTTGCTGCGATGTCAAACCTTAATGTCTAAAGAACGACCTGTAAGTTTAGTAGTACTTAGAATTTGAGCAAAGTGTCCTGTAAAACCACCAGATGGCAGTCAAGATCAACAGAATTAACTGGAGAGGTCTGGAGGAATATTTCTACAATGTTTGAGAGAATTAACGGTAACCTTTAATTATCTAACTGAGGCTGAACGTTTGGCACCAAATTGCCTCTTATAATTTAAATTCTGTAAATACAAATGGAAATCTACCATCCATAGTGTACATCTTTGAATAATTTTCCTTTAAAGGTGTTGAATGTATTGAGGGTTTATGAAACTTTAGGTAACACAAAGCCTCGCTCTGATTATTTCACGTTTTGTTGCCCAGTCTTTGTGATTGAGAACAGAATAGATACAATTTGGCTCTGTCTCAAATCAGGCTAATCGGCTTTTGAGGCTAAATACATTCTCTCTAATCTCAGCCTCGCCACTGTCCTCACTGAAGTGCATAACAAGGTGAACCTGTTATTAAGAAAATCACATCAAGGGGCAGAAACCCACATGTAATCCCATGTTTTCTCTCGTTCTTAGTTGTATTGCTATTGTACCATTCAATGCCCATTTTCATGTTGCATAATCCTCTATGCAAACACCTCTGGTTCAACATACTACCATGAAATCATTGCTTAGAAGTGGTGGTTGCATTACATCCTTTTCAAGCAGACCTTTAAAAAGGCCAGCTTAGACCAAGCTGCTAGACTAGTTTATGCTAGTGAGTGTGCTGTTGACCTATCAAACTAGTTTAAACGCTGTCCACATAGTTAAACCCTGTAAAGCCAGATATTTATTTTATTTATTTATTTATTTTTAATTGAAACGGTGAAACTCGGTTTTTTGAACCTCATCAATTTGCAAGAAGTTTGCATTTGTTTTATATTTTGTATAATATTTGAAACATCATGCTTTTATGGTCCATACGTATAGTATGATATAGTTAGAATATGAAGCTCATATGAAGCTTGTAATGTGAATCACTGACACCTTTGTAACGGCATAGCAGGCTACTTACATAAAATTCATATAAACAGTTGCCACTCTATATCTCACAATAATGTCTATATTATTTTATATATATATATATATGTGTGTGTGTGTGTGTGTTATGTTTTTGGATTATACTAAAAGGCCTTTTACTTGCAAATAAAGTATAAATTGTCAATTAGAAGGCAGAATGCATGTAGTAGATTGTGAGCAATAGATTTTTCAGAAACGTTTTGATCACATTAGTAATTTAGAAGACTTAGAAATTCATGGATCAACTACTTAAAATAGGATATAGGGTTAAAACACTTATCGGAAGCACCAATACTGGGAACTAGCTTGTTCTAGCTATGTTCAGAAGATATTTTTCAGGCAATTTAATGTTCCAACTTTGTTTTATTAGCTGTATAATGACCATAAAACGCATATTTCTTGTCAGTGTATATAAGTGTATTAGTAACATGTAATATTACATATAACACAAATCTCATTGTTGTCCAGCAACCAAATACGTTGCTATTGTCTGACAGTGACGGGCCGGTGAAATGCAAAATTCTCGGTGGACTGCAGCCATTCAAACCTATAGACAGCCTTGACAGGCTCAGATTCAGTGTCTCTGAGCTCTTTTGCGTCCCTTGGGTGTACTGTCAGGCCTGGCCGCACTGATCCCGCGTCAGTGTCACCAGTCCTGTTACTGTATGCATGTCAGCCTCTGGGAAAGCCCATTGTTTCACTTCCTTTTGCAGTCAGTGGCTTTGAATGGTACAATGATCAAGCAAAATAATCAACTGGCCTTTGTTTTAGACAGCCCACCTCAATAGGAGAAAATAAACTTATGGTAATGAAGCCTTATCGTGGGCAGTTCAGATGTGAGAGTGATGGACTTTGCGTGCCAGTCAAGCAGAATCATCCAACACAAGCCCCACCATTGAAATGAGGTGCTGACAGCCAATTGTCTGAGTTCCAGAGAATGCTAATGCTTCAAGTTCCCCAAACTATGCCTCGCTTTCTCTGAACAGCACTGCTTTCATTTTAAAAATATTGCTCGCACATATGACCTTCAGCTTATTAGCAATATAGTACATCATGTAATAGTTCACTCTGGTCATTGAATCTCCAAGAGTGCGAATAAAACAGTCCGACAGCACTATAGGACTTTTCACTGTTTGTATCACTCTGCTTGTCTGTGTTTAGTTTAGACAGGCTGCCAGTCTACTCATAGTGGAGTCATTTTTTCAGTTACTCTTTCTGCAGGTTACATCACTATGCTTGTAGGCGACGGAAATTAGTGAGTTGTTGATTCATTCATTTAACCAATTCATTCAAACCTGCAATATATAATATAGCATATGTAATATGATATAATATTACATATAATAATAGTGTGTGTTGTAAAATTGCAAATGTTTACAGAGCTTTATTTTTAAATTAAACTTCTAAATGTTTGTTCAGTTGTCCCTAAAACAGATCACACAATTTAGTAATTGTGGTACTTCTAATTAAGTGATAAAAAGCAGTTGTAAATGTTGTAGCAAAAAATCACATCTAAAGTACTCATCTTTGCACCAATAAAATGTACAACACTTTGTTTTACTACCAAATTATATGTAATATCTAATTATCATTCATATTTAACTTGCACTGGAAAGGTTTCCGCGACATCTTGCAAGATCTCTGCAAAAAGGCTCTCATTTATTGCCAGAACATGATGGGATAAACTTTGTGTGATTAGTGGTGCATTAATGGCATTCGCGCTTTGGCTTTTTTTTAGACCCTGGGAAATATTGGCGCCACTACTTCCGTTCTGTTGCGTGCATGTGCTCTCAAGTGGACAAGACTGCGAATTGTGGGTATTTGGACAAGCCCTATCTTTATGAGTGAGTTATTGAATCCTTCACTCAAAAGATTTATTCAAAATCCCAGATTTCTTTAGGACTGAAGCACCACTAGAGGGACACGCACTGGTTATGCTGTGGTTTTGTTTGGAAAATAGGCAAAATAACTGGTAACATTTTATTTTAAATGTGAGTACTCAAGTACTCAGGAGCTTTGTTTATCAAACAGTTTATTGAATTGCTTATCAAACAGTTATCAAAGTAGTATCACACTTGCAATTGTTCTGTTGATCTGTAGGCACAGCACTCTTGCTTGTGTGATATTGGTTTAGTGATTTTTTTTTGTGTGCATACAATGAAAGTCAATGGTCACCAAAACGTTTGTTCCCACATTCTTTTGTGTCTTTTTGCTCTGGCATAAAAAAAGTCATACATGTTTGGATTGACATGAGGGTGAGTAAATGATTTTGACAGAATTTTCATTTTTGGGTGAATGAGCCATTTAAAGAACAAGCAAATTGGTGAGAGAGGGTGCTATTTTTCCAAATACAGTATTTGCAACCAGAAAGACCAAAGCTATTTCCATAGATGGATATCACTGCAATGGGTTGATTAAGATATTTTTTTTTTAAAAAGCACTACAAACATTAACTGGTTTGCAGGATATGGATAACTTCGTTAAATGAAGTGAACTGTGCTAGTACATAAGGCAAATCTTTTGAGAATACACATTTAGGAAACTAATGACCTATTTGAGGCACAAGTGAATGTACATTGAAGTAAAATGCTTACCATGACTTTCTGAGGTGACTAGAACAAGAACTACATGCTGTGATTTTATTTAATCTGATGATGTTATATTGAGTTTAGAAGAGTACCAGAATGTTCCTGTACTCCAAACACATTTCCCTTTAACTCAAGCTTTTCAATTTGCATTTAGTTGCATGTCATAGGCCAGTGATATGTCTGATCATGATATCAGTCATTTATTCATCAAGTCATTTATTAATCAAGGATGCATTAAATTGACTACCTAAAGTGATCTAAAGGCATTTAAAATTTTACAAAAGATTTATATTCCAAATCACTGCTGTTCTTTAGATTTTTCTATTAATCAAAGTATCCTGCAAATTGCCAAGGTTTCTACAAAAATATTAATTGTTTTCAACATTGATAATAATAAGAACTGTTTCTTGAGAACCAAATCAACATATTAAAATGATTTTTTGTTTTCTGAAAGAATCAATTTTGAACTGAAGACTGGAGTAATGATGCTAAAATTTCAGCTTTGCATCACAGGAATATATTACATTTTAAAATATATTTATATAGAAAACAGTTATTTTATATTGTTACAATATTTCACAATATTACTGTTTTTACTGTATTAATTTGTTTGTTTGTTTTTTCAACAAATAAATGCAGCCTTGGTGAGCATAAGAGTTGCATTAAGAGTCAACAACAAAAACAAATATATAAAAAAAAATCTTAGACTAAAACCTTTTTTGAACGGAAGCATATATCTTTCATTGTGCTTAGTTTCATCATCCAGTGCTGCTATACTATTGTTCAGCTATTGTCATGTCGGGATTCCTTCTAATTTGAACACCTTACGTGCCCCCTCTTGCTATCTGCACCTGGTTCAGTTAAGAGCACCTCAGTAGAGCCGTCACATTCCTGCTAATTCTTTGATGAATCGGAGCAATTGTGGACTTTTACGGCCGCTGGAATGAGCTCTGTGCACGGGCAGGACAGGAGGGGGCAACCAACCACTCATAAACAAGCCTCTCGCTGACAGATTGGCCAATTCACTCAAATGCAGCGGCACTATTAACGGCTCTTGTAAAACCACTAGTGACCTTTAAATACATCTCCATGCCGAAGATAAGGCTGCCATCTGCAGATGAGTATAGATGCAACAGAAGCCTGCTTTATCTTGAAAGTATTGTGCTCGTCTTATTTTAAAGTTCTGTAGTTTTGGACAGAGGTGAATGCTCTTTGTTACAAAGGAAAAATATGTTGTTCTGTGCGTTGTGTATGGGGCATTTGATTTTGTCCATAATGTCTTGGGAATTGAATGAGGTGTAGCAGGATAGATCACTGTATTTTTTATTTTTCACTCATGCAATTCTTTTTATCATTGGCAACCCCATTGAAAATATTGAGTTCCTCTACTCAGTTGCTAGCATGGCTAACCTACAGACATTTTCTGGGTGTTTATTGAAATAGTCAGTATGACAAGTGTAAATGGATGTTGTAGGTGAGTCAGTCTCCTAGGAAATGAGAAGACTGCAGCGCTCTCACTTCACCCATAAATGCCAGTCTGCTTTGTGCCATTACTGCATAGCAGGAGGGAGCCACGGTGTTTGAATCACCCTCAGCATTTCTGCTCTCTGTTACACTTTACCAGAGCCCATAAAGTCAAACACAAAGAGACACACAAGCAGCACTTCTGTCTCCTCATATCACCAAACTGGCAAATCACAGTGACAGAGCTGGAGAGAAAGCAGGATAAACCAATTACAGGTGGCTGGGCCGGCAAACCCACCCTAGAGAGCACTGTAGAGATAAAAAAGTTGCTTTCATTCTTGAAATGCTCTTTCTGTCATCTTCTGTTTTCCCGTTCATCCCGGATAACAAAATTAGCTAAATGATTTGAATGGAGGCGGCTTCAATGATGGCGACCCCGTGCCAATGTTCTTTCGGGATATCCATCAAATCCAGAAGCTTTTTGGGTGATGTGAGCCCTTTTCCCTTTAGGAGCCAATCAGAAGGTCTATTTTTAGCCAACGCTAACACAGCGGCCTTCTAAGTGGCAGATGGTATTTGGGGGGGAGTGGGGTGCAATTTACAGTAAACAGATTATTTATCCTTGGCAGGTCATGGGGAGCACTAGAACACTGCGGCCATTTAATAATGGAGCCTTCCTGCAAATATAGGCCTGAGGAGTCTTGGGAAATGTTTCAACATCTCATATTATCCACAATTGTACACAATACATTTCATCTGGAACGTGTGAACCAGTAAGCAACAGACGTTGCCAGAAGAGTCGTCCCCCCTTACATTTTTAAGATAGGTGGATTTTGCAAATTTAAAGCAAAGTTACGTGTAAGTGCATGTTGATCACTGGCTGCCATAATTAAACTACTAAAAAGTTTGGGGTCGGCAGATTGTTTTTTAATGGTTTTATGAGTGTCTTGTACTCGCCAAGGCTGCATTTATTTGATCAAAAATACAGTAAAAACAGTAACATTGTGAAATATTACAGTTTAAAGTAACTCTCTTCTATTTTAATAGTTTAATTTATTCCTGTAATGTACTCTAGCTGTTACTCCAGTCTTAGTGTCACATGATCCTTTAGAAATCATTCAAATATGCTGATCTGGTGTTCAAGGAACATTTATTTGTTGAACATTTATTGTTGAAAACAGATGTGCTGCCTAATATTTTTGTGGATGTTCTTTTCTCAGGATTTTTGATAAACAGAAAGATCAAAAGAAAATAATGTATTTGCTATTTATTAATTTGAAATAAAACAGAGCAAAAGTTTTCGTTTGTTGTCGAGCACCCAACTTCAGAATTTTGTGTGTGCTTTCGTTGTTGCTTATTTATTTCAAACAGAAGTCTTTTGTAACATTATAAATGTCTTTACTGTCACTTTTGATCAGTTCAAGCATGCTTGCTTAATAAAAGTTCTTTCAAAAACGAAGAAAAAACACACACACAAACGTTTGAATGGTATATGTTAGGTAACAAAAAACTGCAAAATAAACCGCTAATTCAAAGGTTTTCAAACTTCAAGGATATAAAAGTAGATACATATTTTTATGTATAAAGATTAAACAATGCTAAATTAAATGTTTTATTATACTGAAGCCAAAGCAAATTGTTAAAATATCTGTAAATGTATCTTTTTCTACCTACTTTTATAGTACTGTTAGATATATGTAAACCTGAAAATAAACAGTTCTATTAACTTTTTCTTTTGAATTTTACATAAACACCCTGGAACCATTTTGCTGTAGCTGGACCCTAGGTGGAAATCCTGTACTGAGTTAAAAAGTGACTGCCATATGCAAAAATAAAAATAAAAATGCATGACACCCCTGCATGCTACTGTCCAGTTCTTAAAATCTTGAAATAATGAAAATGAAGGCTCTCTTATTGACAGAATTGGTATCTTTACTACATGCCTCCCCAACTAGTGATGTTCCCCTCACAGCTTAATGGATGATGAGGAGGGAAAGCATGAGAGGCAAGTAGCCTAATGTTACATTGTATGCGGTACAGATACAGTGTGCATTAGATCTGGCATTTGCAACACATTGTGAGCTCAGCGGGATAGCATCTTTGCATAAAGTGAGTGCCTCTCAGCTTAAAGATAAGCAGCGGCGTACAGCCTCAGTTTGTTACTTAGTGATTTGCTTGTTTTGTCTGACTAAGTCTGTATTTTTGCATAAAATAAATTAGCAATTCAAATCAAGTTTTAAAACCAGACTGAAAAAAATACAATCTGACTAAAACTATAACTAAATTTACAACTACTGATACACTTGCATAAGAATGTCTGTCCTTAAAATGTTACATTTTATCATCCTGATTTTTCACCTTTGACACTCTTTTATTTACAATACAAATCAGATCAATCATTGTAAAACAATAAGCTGTAGCTACTTAGAGATGATGATGATTATTTATTATTATTAATGTTTTGGTAGTTTACCAACAAAGAGTATCCAACAATCATCCTAAATTTTATGTGTTGTATGTGCCTTTTGTAAAAGGCTTAAAAATGAGTTCTCTTGAAGGAAGTTTTCTCCTTGAGCGGTTTACTTGCGTCACTGCACTGTCAGCTGTGGCCTGAAGGAGGCTAAGGTGTGGGATTATGTCGTGCTGTGACACTGGGAGAAGACGGTGTCCTTGCTTTTGGGAGAAAAAATTGACTCATGTATTGAGAGTCTTGAGAGACTCTTGTTTGAGACACTAGGAGACAATGTTTCCTACTCGAGACAATGATGGGCAGCCTAACAGCCAGTGACTGACCTTCATTATTGACTAATCACACAGTTAAAAACTCATTTTCAATCTGTCCTCCACAGGATGCGTTACATCTGTATGGTGCTTTCCACACATTTTCTTGCATTTCTCAAATGTTCAGTGAGAAGAGGAACTTTAGGAAATGTTGATCTTAAGAGATCAAACTAAATATATTAGTTTCATATATTCATATGACAGTTGCCGTTTTTTTGTTAACAGTTCAGGTTTTTTCCTGAACTGTTAACAAAATTTTGGGAATGTTTAAATATAGTTTTAGCAAACATTCTAGCTAACATTAATAAGCATCAAAGTTTATTTAATAAAACATTATACAATTCAAAAAAGTATAGATAATAGGGTTGTAAAGTAGTCTAAGTTATCACATTTCTTAATTCTTTCTTTAATATTTGGTATTTTTTCATTAAAATAACTTGTATGGTTAAGCAACACAATTTGCAACAAAAAAGTATTATTACTTTTTTTTGTAATGGGAAAGTAGATGTGTTAATTCAACAGATTGTCAACATTTTCACTGTTGTATAATTACAATTTTTGGAAACAGAAGTTGAGGAGGTCATGACCTCTGAGGTGGGACGGGGTCACAGACTTGGCATGTCTTTTAAATCTACTTTTCATGCTAGGTTCATTCCATTTTAGATAATTCTTTATTTTGCATATCTAATAGCTCTCACAACAACATTTGCCTTTATTGCTTTGAAAAAAGTCATGGGATGCCGCTATATAAAGGCAGAATTCTGATGCGACCGTAGAGAACAGAACCTATATGATTAATAAATATATCCACTACAGTTAAAAGTGCCTTTTATATCTTGGAAATTGGAATCTATTAAATCTTGGAAATTCTATAAAATGTAATTCTTTCATTTAAGATTGAACAATAAATTCAATTTTGTTTATCGCAGGAGTAAGGACTTCCTGCATGTTATCTTCTAAACTGTGTGTACCGTCATAATAGATAATGCATTTGAGATCAGCACTCTGTAAAGACAGCGCAGAGGACTGGGAGGAGCAAAGGGAGTTATAGGAAGCCATGCTGGGTCCATCTAAATTACACAGTCCATAAAACTGTAATAGGGAGACGATCAGTAGCTTATATCAGAAAGACTTCGCAGGGTATTTACCTTTTTATCTGGGTGTAAATTTTACAGGGACCAAGGACAGTGGAAACATTGCCGTCTTGACTGCAAGTGACTCAGAAATAGAGCCAGGGTCATGAGATAGGAGGGATTTGAGGAGATACTTTAGTGCTAGAATGTTATAACTTATTATTTAATAATCCTATCTGACTGATGTCAACCTTACAGATGACCTTTTGTACATGTATGTTTAAATCACTGTATGAACTGTTAATGTTATCATATCTTAATATGTAACAGTTTAGAACGCTTTGTAAGGAACAATGGTCAAATATACAATTGATCATAATTATGCAGAATATTTAAATGAAAAATATCACGATTGACCAATCAGAATGATATATTCCTATTATAAAAATTTCATGGATTACCTTACCTGTGTCTTTATGATGGCCTCATTTGATTATTGCCTCATCTGATGTCTTTGCAAGTATTTTTCCTTAAATCAAGGTATTTAAAAGCACATTTGCATTAGCAATGATGAGAGATATGTGTTGATATCAGAGATGGCATCATCAGTTGCTTTATTACACTCTAAAAAATGCTGGGTTAAAAAGGGACAAACCCAGCTATTGGGTTGTTTTGACCCAGCGGTTGGATTGTTTTGAACCCAACCGCTGGATCAAAACAACCCAACCGCTGGATCAAAACAACCCAACTGCTTGGTTATATTTAACCCAGCATTTTTTAGAGTGTAATGACCACACAAATTATTGCCATCTCAGTGACCTCAAAAAGGCATTTGTAAGTGACCCCAGCAGTGACCTTGTTGATTAATTCAGTTCATATTGTGACTCTTAAAAAGCATCAAATCATTTGAATCAATTTGATTGGGAGATGCAAAATGAAACATTAAGTTTAAGATCTGTAACCCAAACAACATTGAAAGAAAAGGTTTACAACATGCAATGATAGATTTTCTTCAATCGAGGAGTAGAAAATAATGTCAATTATTTTACATACAATCTGTTAATTTTTTTCCTATGTTAGACATTTATAATGTTATAAAATATTATTTTGGTTTCAAACAAATGCTGTTCTTTCGAACCTTTATCAAAGAAATAAAGTATTATGGTTTACACAAATCAACAAAAATCAATTTTGAGAAAATCGAATATTAATGATTCGAAGCATCATGTGACTCTGAAAGGTCTCAACACACACACACACAAACACCACACACACCCACACACACACAAACATATAATATATCTATATATATAATAAGAATAATGTTTTACGAGTCATTTTTAAGACTAAAAATATGAAATAAATCCTAAAGTAAATAAGAAATGTAGCAGAGACCTGAATCAATCAAATAAATGGTCAAGTTAAACTAAAAAGTAAAGCTGAAGTGAAAGTAAAGTATGAAAATATTGTAAAGCTGACTAAAGGGTAGAGCTTTGGATTTAATGTTTAAGGGAGGTCAGAAATATAGTAATCATGAGTTACAAGCACATGAATGACCAAGCAGATTTGTATTTACAAGTGGACACTTAAACATTGTAAAAACATTGATCTATAATGTATGGAGTCTTGAAATGGTATGAATTATATAATCTGCATATAGACATCAGTACGTGGAAAGCTGTAGTGAATGGAAATTATTTTGCAAATTGTTTTCAGATTTTACATGCTGTATTTCAATCATTTTACAGACAAGATGTATGAAACATGGCAAGTAAACGTATCACTCAAGTTTCAGTGTTTGATTATGATTATGGAATCATATTTTGGCCGGAAGTGCTGGATTTGTTTCTTACAAACACAGCTTTTTGCTTCACCATACCGTGCATATATTTGTTATAGAACTGTGTAATTTTCATCATTTTGAATTCAGTTATTTTGAATTCAGTCATTTGGGTTTACTGTTCACAACATAATTCTTTAGCGTTTTATTTCTTCTGTGTTATGTTTCCAACTTGACTGAGTGACATGTCCTAATAACATTGGTGCATAGCATTGATGTAATCTATTTTTCTTACATCTTACAAGGCAACAATTACATAATACCTTAAAAACACTCCCATTGCTGTCATGTCTGCTTTATTTAACAGAGAGAACCTTCTTAATGTAAGGCCGAACCTCTACAAACCTTCAAGAACAGAAAATCTTCGATACAGTATTTCCCACAATGTCTGAAATGAGAGTTATTAACATGTCTAACTCCAGTGTGTCAGGAACCCTTTTAAGACCCCCCTCTCCTAATGACTATGTGTGGAACAAGGTGTTGAGAGGTAGAGATTAGCACCCCGTGAACGTTCCCTCCGAATAGAGTACTCTCTGAGTACATTAAGGGCTGGAAAATGATTGTCACCGCACTACACAGTCTGGAAAAGGTCATCCACAGCGCTTATATACCAAGGTGATGCTATTTTAAGCATTATTCGGAGCAATTACAAGCCAGGGACAAGGAGCGAGAGCAACTGTGGATATTCAGAGCTCTGATCGAAATGTCGTGCTGCCTCACAAATTATTCTTTACTGAATTAATTCCCACAGCAAACAGCGGAAATATTAGAGGCAGACTGACAGAATGAGAATGATGTGGAGGCTGTCAGAGCAAAGATCAGCATGATTGGCAGATGACGGATATTCAATGTGGAAAATTTGTGTTGTGTATAAAATTGATGGATGTTTTTTTTTTTTTAGAAATCTTTTAAGCACTTTTGTATGAATCTTTTAAGCACACAGTATGATGCATATTTAAAAGAAGAGGTAAAAAAAACAATTATGCTTAGCCAGAGATAGACTGTTGATTTTTTATTTTTTTTTATTCAAATTTATTTACAAAAATAAATGTTACTAAAGATGGCATGTAATGTTATTACCCATAGAAGTGTTAAGCCCATATACCTATATTTAAAACAACATTAAATAACGTACATATTATGTTGGAAATAGTAAAAAAAAAAACAAGGGGTCAAGTGTGGGATATATTATTATATAATATAATATATATATATATATACACACACAAAATAATGTCACTATATATATATTTATATACATATCTAAATAGATTTTATTTTTATAAAAAACTTTCATTTTAATTTTTAAAGTTGTAGTAGTTTTTTTATTTGTAGTAGTTTTTTTAGTATTTGTTCAAAAATAGAATTTTATTTGGTTTGATTTTAGTACATCGTTAAAATATAATAAAACTGAGTCTATATATTAAACAATTTTTTTTTTTATATAGGTTACCATATATTCATAGAACCTCTGTCGGTAGATAACTAGACAGTAACATTTTTGCAAACAGTACTTAACTCTTTCATTTTAATAAATTTTTATCAGTGATATCGCATAGTTATGGTGAGTCCTGCACTCGCCAAGCAACTGCCATTCAAATGATTGGAAACGTCTGGCTTTGTTTTAGACCTCCTTGTTTCAGACTATCATGATGACAACACTTTCTTCAGCTGCCATTCATATTAACATTGCATAACCTATGTCATCATATACTGTTACAGATGGTAGTTTTGAGTTCTCATGGCTAAAGCATATGCTAGCTGAGCAAAGCGCTGAACATGAAGTCACCATTACAGGCCTCTTTATTATGCAGAGGTTGTAATCAGATTGTGGAAGGGGGCATGGGGGTCTTGAACGAGAAGGCCATTCTGACATAAGCACACCCACTGCCATTATTACAACCCTAATGACACACTCCGCCTGCTGCATGCTGAGTGCTCAGCTTCAGGGGGTCTGTCGTGAACGGTTGCAGCGAAGTGTCATTAATGTGCATCAATCGCCAGTGCAACACAAAATCCTTCGCCTTCAAAAAAAAAAAAACACGAAAGAAACAGAGCCCTTCAGATAATGTCTTTCATGGTTCAGTGGCCTTACAGGGGTTCCTCCTGCACGGCCCTGAAATGGGCAAATTAATAGTTGCTTTGGAACAAATTGGAATTACACCCCTCGATGCATTAATGTCAGAATGCAAGCCAGATTCCCTGACAGGGTGAGGCGAGGAGAAGCTTCGTGAGGCAATGAGATACTAGGATAAAACGGCATTTATGTTCTTCTCTTGCTCCTGTGGTGTGAGAGAATGGTTAAATGACTTGTGCACAGTGAGAAACAGACACGATAAAGACATGTTGGTTTGCCCACTGGCAAGCATCACTAAGCCCTTGAGAAACAGCTTTGAACTCATCTATCACTGAGTGATGCAAGTAATGCTTTCATTATCAAGTCATTACGCTCAGTGATATTTTATAAGATCTGAGAAACGTCTTCAGCACTTTCTAAGAATGTGGTACACTTTGATGTCCCATTACCTATTTAAAGTTTTTTTTTTTGTGCGAACCAATAGATTAAACTTATATCTAACAAAAAATGTATATTACTTTTAAAGTAGCCAGATTTAAACACATCTGTATGCCCCTTTTGATTGTGGCCTGTCCAAGGAATTAAAATCATGTAGTATCATAATTCTGACATTTAGCTATTAAATTGATATCCAGTTCACTGTAGTGAATAATATTTAGCGATGTCCCACAGCTTGTCCTCAACAATGATATCCATTATAACACTGTGGCACAAAATAGTCATTTCATTGCAGACAGACAAATAATCTCACTGAATGATCTTAAAAAAAATTATATATACTGTATATATATATATAGGATGTTTAATGACTGTGTACTATAGATAATGCTATAAAATTCCAAATTAAGGATTAAAACAAATGAGGAATGTCCAACAAATCATAAAAATCTTTTTAAAAATTAGTTTAGTTTCGATATCTAGGAAGAGGATTAGGGCCAAGCAATAATAAAAAAATAAAACCATCTCGAGATTAAAGTCATTATAATGTGATATTAAACTCGTTAAATTTCGAGAAAAATTTGGAAAATAAAATGGTTTGGAATAAATAGGGCTGCACAATTAATCAAATTTAATTGCGAAAGGTGAAAACGCGGGAAAATTGTTTGTTTTTTTTTAAAGGGATTAAATCTCCATCCGAAGGCCAGAGGGCGCTCTCGCACGGAAACTCCAAATACACCTCGCAGAAGAAACCCAGGAAATGCCTATAGCGGTTGCTGAATAAATAGAAGATTTAACTGCTTTCATTAATTCAACGTGACTAATAAACACACGGCTATGACAATATATGGTTTATCTGAGTTCCTCTTATTATAATTTTCATTATAATAAAGTATATATATAATGCAATAATCTAAAATAGCCTTTATCACAGCTTAGAATACTATAAAATATGTTGTGTGCCTTATTCTGTGTAAGAAGCCACATCATCTCACAGAAGGATTTATTTCAAACAATTGTCGTCTGCAATTATGAACGCGATTTTGCGTAGCTTGTCAGTGATCTACGGCTCTGTGTAGTAAATGCTGCTCCATCTGAAAGCAGGTGATGGAGATTTACTACTAATCACAGATCCGCCTTTACTGACAAGATGCGCATGACAATCGCATTCGTTTAATCGTGCAGCCCTAGAATAAACTCATTAAATTGAGAATTAAGTCGTGTTTCAAGAAAAAAAACCTCGTTAAATTTCAAGAAAAAAGCCGTTGTGTTTCGAGAAAAAACAAATATAGGAGTAAAGTCGAAATAAAATGCTGAGAGTAAACACTTTTGTCATGTTATCGACCAGAGTTCGATTCCGCTTTTAGGCTACATCCACGAGCATTACTCTCTACGACCTACGCCACTGCATGCGCTGATTAACAGTATCCAACGAGATAAAATGAACATGACACAAGTGTGTTTACTCTCAGCATTTTATTTCGACTTTATTATCATAATTTAATACGTTTATTCTCACCATTTAATTTAGACTTTTTTTTCTCGGAAATTTAAGGATTTCATTCTTAATATTGTATTTCAACATTTTTCTTGAAATTTAACGAGTTTAATATCACATTATAATGACTTTAATCTCAAGATGTTTATTTTTTATTATTGCTTGGCCCTAATCCTCTTCTGTAGATATCCTAAGGTTGATGATCAACATTAATCATCTCCTTTCACTGATCATTAAAAAAAAGTGCTATTTTGTACCCTATTTGTGGAAAGTGCACTTCAGTCCCTGAGAATGGTTCTTTTTTGAGTGCCCTTTATCTTGATTGACATCTGAATAGTTATGGTAATGTTGCGTTTAGCATCAATAACAGAAATAATAATAATAAATTCACAAGTATTGTTTATTACGAAGGTCTCATTTTTTAAAGTACCTAAATACAGACTTGTCTTGAACTCCAGCATTGAGGCAGATTAATTGTCCCACTATTTTTACACTGAAATAATGTTTAAAACTGAGAATAGCCCCAAACATGAGCACAGACAACAACACTGTCAATGATAAAGGATGTTCTTGAATATACCGCATTTATAAAAATGAGCTTTGTAAAAAATAATAAAATAGACTTTGCTCTTAGATCAGGAAGTAATGATTTATATAACACAAGCCACTGTCAGTTTTACTGTCAGTTCATATGCGTATAATGCATTGGTGTTTAAAAATATGAAATAAAAACAAAAGCAAATATTATAAAGCTGATAAACAAAGAGGGTGTTGGCGGGACAGGACGAACAGTGTGCAGTCTCTGTATATATATATATAAAAAAATATGATCAGAAACACTGCTTGAGGAATCTCTGGACACATGATACCATTATGATATTCACATCCATGAGTCATGGAATATGTCAGTTAGTGTATGAAAAATAACTTTTAAAAAACAGGCTTTTTACTGGCTCTCATGCAGATCATGATCAGCTGCAGCATTCATGATGGTGGACTTGAACATACATCGAGTCTGTACAATTCCCTACATATTTGAAAAAAATATATAGAGATCACAGCATTGACAATTTAAGCTGGCAGTTGTGGTCATTTAATAATTTTTCTGGTTAAAGTAGGACATTTTCAGTCTGGTGAAGCAGTGGCAGTTCACGTCTGTTGATTTAATTTGTGAAAATGATTTTGAATCCTGCTATTCAGCAGGAAATGAGGTGATGGCTCTGACTGTGTAGACAAGACGATTAGTTCACGTGAGGTAATGTTGAGAGTTTTTCAGTCTGGGATCTCCTGCTCAGTCCCTTCCTCTTGCACAGACTCATCCTCAACCTCTTGAGGTTCTTCCTCCTGAAAGATACACAATTATCCTATTAAGTGAAAAGAACATTTTATGCTAAAAAAAAAATTGCTTCTGAAGAAGTTCATAAATGATTCAGCTTGAATAATCAGAAATTTGAATAATCAAAAGAAAAAAATTATATAACCCAATATTAACCATATGTATGGTATTAACTATATTTAAGCAGTGTGTAGTTAAGTTAATGAAGTAGATATTTTAAACTGAAATAAAAATCTAGGGGAAAAAACGGATTGGCATCAGTATCAGCAAATGAAAAAGTGTCATCAAGCCGTCCCTAATAATAATAATGTTCTTTTAGTTTTAATTACGCAAACAACAAAGTAAATGTCCACACCTCAAGTAATATCTTTTTTTTATCAGATTTTGTGCCAAAAAAAAAAAAAAAACTTTGCAAGGCTGTGTCCTTTCTATTATTTTAACTGCATACATTTCCTTTGTCTAATTTGGATGTATATTATATATATAGAAAATCACTAGCAAAGTTCCATGAACCAAGGTTTTAAACTCTTTTGACATGTTACGCTTAACTCTGAATAATGGTAATTTCAATGCCTCGACGACAAAGAGCAAACGTCATGCCAGAGTCACTTACACAACCTACGAATTTAGAGGAGACGACAAACAGGAAATGATGGCCATCTCAGCTTTTAAGTGAGTCTGACAGATGCAATTATCCTCTCCTCTAAAGGTTAATAAACACATCTACGCAGCCATGTGTGATGGCAGAGCCCTGACCACACACTACACTCAAAACAGCTGGGAAGCGCATGATGATTCATGGCTTTACTTACAGACAGCATCAAGAGTACAAAACATTGACGACGTCTCATTAAACACATCTATTGTTCTTTAAAGCTCGTAATACATTTATAGAAACCAATCTTATAATAGTAATTACATATTCATTATCTTGTTATTTATAATGAAAGCAAATGCAAGACATGTCATAACTACATAGTAATAACCTATTAATTAAATAGTAATAGCTTTGTAATGAAGTATGTGCACAATATAAGGAAAACTACTTCAGGCCAGCTTCATTTCCAGACATACAAACATCAGTTTTGTGTTACACGTCCAATATGTGGCTTCAATATGTGGCTCAGCAGTTAATCTGGGCAGACAGCTTTGCTTTATTCAGCAATGTCACTCCCATATGGGTCTTGTCTCTGTCTATGGATGACTTTTGATATGCTGCCTGGCCTTTATGAAAAATGAGTTACTTTTTCCTGAACTCTGGGTACTTTGCCATTGCCGGCCCGTGCTGCGATATAAATCTCACAGTGGGACGATACCTCATGAACCTTGCTGCCGGATCGGCCGGTGCCATCCACCAAATCTCTCTGACAAGCCTGCCAATTTTTCAATTACTTCTGGCGCCATACATTATCATCAGGCCAGTCAGCACTTAAAATGGATACAAGAGGGGAGGGCGGTCTGGTGCATGCTAACAATCTCATGGAGTGCCTCGATTGAGCTTTTCCACACTCACATGGACACACACGTTTACTCGTTGACCCACACGTCATGGCTCATTTGTGATTTAGTGTTGATCTTGGGGCAGGGTGAAATCAGGGCTCTTGGATACTTCTTGGTTGCTTGTTCTTGAGACACCAGCTACACAGGGAGCTCCCAGAAAGAAGAAAAAAAAAGAAAGAAAAAAGAAAGAAAAAAAACTACCATTTAAAAGTTTGAGGTTGGTAAGACTTTTTGTTTTTGAAAGAAATCTCATATTCTCTCTAAGACTGCATTTATTTGATCAGGGGGCTGTTTCATAAAACAAGTTAACCAAATAAGCCAGGCTTATTTCAGGTAGTCTGACTTATTTTGAACCAAATCAAGTGACAATAAGTCTAACTGAAATAAACCTGGCTTATTTGGTAAACTTGTTTTATAAAACAGCCCCCAAAAATACAGTAAAAACAGTAATATTGAGAAATATTATTACAACTTAAAAAATTTTTTATTTTAAAATGAATTTTCAGCAGCCATTACTCCAGTTTTTAGTGTCACATGATCCGTCAGAAATCATTCTAATATGCTGATTTGCATCCTTGCTGAATAAATGTATTCATTTATTTTTCTTCGTATCTTACCCCAAACATTTGAACAGTCGTGTATATATTACATCGATTTATATAATATACATCATTACTGCAATGATAATAATCAAGAGTTAAGACCTTAAGCAATGTTTTCTGTTGCACTTGCTGATTCCAATGTTATTGTGACCAGCACATTCAACTTGAGAACATTTACACTGGATTCAGCACTCAATTTTGAGTATATTTTATGTCATACTGTAGCCAAGTCTGTAAGCGTTTTAAGATCAAATGCAAACATTTATTCAGTATCAATGTGTTTGAACAGAAATGCAAAAATTGTATAAAGACTTATTTCTAAATGTTATTTTATGTCGTGGTTTTAGATGCTGGTCTGCTAAAGTACTTCCACAAATCTGCAAAAGGGCCCGATGAGGAGTCTTACAGCACCATGATTTTTCATAACTGCCAAAACAAAACATTAATATAAATCAAGCATAATTATGTTGCTCACAACTTGGGATAGTTTACCCAAAAATGAAAATTCTGTCATTTGACTAACTCAAGTTGTTCCAAAATGTAAACCATTTAGTTAAAAACACTTTTTAAAATACCTTCTTTTGTGTTCAGCAGAAGAAAGTCAGTCATACAGTTTTGGAACTACATGAGGCTGAGTAAATGGTGACAGAATTTTAAATTTTTGGGTGGACTAGCCTTTTCAGCTTAAACAGAGACTGCTTTAACACTGAAAAAAGGAGGGAACATGATCAGTACTAGGTGGTACTTCCTGTTCTGATTTAAAGTATATGAAAAGTTTGAGAAGCACAGCTATATGGTATAAAATAACAAAACTCACACACTTCATCCATGCCCAACCAGAAGAAACAATTTGCTGAAAAATGCGATCTGTCAAAATTAAAAAAAAAAATCCAAAATATGAAGATCTTCACTCTTAAAATCTTTTTTTTTTTTTTTTTTTTAAAACAGAGCGCTCCTTTTGCTGACAGTGTGACATTTGCTTTGTGAGGCAGAGACATGGTGGAGACGCTGGCCCACTGCGGGCCCGATCACACTGACAGGCAGTGGCTTTGTGGGATATCTCCATCACTCTCCTCCAGGGAAAGCTAGAGCCTTCATTCTGCCATTCACTCTCCATGCAGCAGCCAGCCCTCTGGCTACTGCTTATACATGTATGATAATGAAATGCCACATTCTTCATTCTAATTGCATTTTAGATTGTAAAAGGGCAAAAAAAAAAAAATCTCATGTGAAATAGCGAGTGAGCGAGAGAAATGTGCAGCAGCGTAAGGGAGAGTCCCTTAAGCGAGCAAAGACGGAAAAAAAGCGAGAGCGTGGTCTGGACCCTAGGTGGCAACAAAGGCCTGTGGCGTGTTAATGCATCTGAGTCAGAGACCCCTGCTGCCTTACAGCGACACAATCAAACCCCCTTCCTTTTTTTCTTCCCACCACCCACACTACATGCAGCAAACTTCATAAAGTGGGATTAAAATAAAGCTGTGCTGAAAAAAAATTACATAAAAATAATTAAACATTTACAACGCTGCTTTTACTTTAATAAGCTTTAGCATCCTTTATCAAGCTGGCACAGTCCTCAAAGAATTAGCGGGCTAATTAGTATGGCTTATTTCTTTACCACGCTTTCTGCTTTCTTTGTATTTATTTGTGCATGTGTGTTATATACGGCTTTTATGTGGTGTAAAGGAAAGAAGCAGCTTTCCGGCCTCCCCCCGTTTGATAGGTGCCGGCGTGCGTCTGCAATCCCCCACGCTCCGCGGAAGACAGATTGATGTCCCACAACGATGATGAAAACACGCAGCATGTAAGAAAGCAGGAGAGGCATCTAGAGAAAATGAAGCGCTGTGGCTCAAACCAATGGGTGTCTTCAGGCAGACGTGAGAGAGAGAAAGCGAGAGCGCTATCAGGCCCCAGGATTATTCATGACCCCTCCAAACCATCTCTCTTCATAGAGATGGTGGAAAAATATTTACCAGTCAGTGTAATTTGATAAAGCTATACTCAGCCAGGGAAGGCTAGTCTTGCGTAGCCAGATTTTTAACTAAGTTTTGGTCCACACCACATCTTATTCTAGCCAAGAACTGCCTACTTAAACAGGAAAAGACCATCTGACTGGAAGTTACCCACCAATTTTTTTTTTCAAGCCGTTTATTTGGCATGTTTATCTGAAATATATTATACAATATTAATAGTTTGACACGACATGTAGAAAATGTGTATAGACTGTCCAAAAATAATAAATCCAGACCTACATTTCACCTACAGGACATACAAAATAAAGAGGTTCATACAGATTAGCTCATTGATTATCTAATACAACTGTTATTAAGTCCCGCAAATAAAAATAATTGAATATTTTTTAAAAGGTTTAATGGCACTAACTTGGCAAACTCCAAACATTTTTATTTCATTCTCAAAAGCAGATTAATCCTCCCGGTACCATATAAACACAACTTTGTTTCTAGGCAAAATAATAGAAGTCCCCAAATCAGCCAATTAGATTACAGCTTTCCAGTATGACCAATACGGATATACAGAACCTTCTGAATCGAAGTCAGTAAGATTTTTAATTTTTTTTTGAAAGAAATACATTTTTCATCAGCAAGGAAATATTAAATTGATCAAAAGTGAAAGTAACTGGTGATGTTACAAAAGATTTATATTTCAAATAGAAGTTCTTTTGAACTTTCTAGTCTTTCATATCCTTAAAAAAATGTAGCACGGTTTCCACAAAAATATTAATCAGCACAACTGTTTTCAACAGATAATAATAAGAAATGTCTTAAGCACCAAATCAGCATTTCTGAAGGATCATGTGACACAAAGTAATGCCTGCTGAAAATTCAACTAAAATACATTTTAAAATGGACATTTACAATTGTAATATTATTTTACAGTATTACTGTTTTACTGTATTTTGTATCAAATAAATGTTTTGTTGAGCATAGATGTTTTCTTTAAAAAAATATTACGTTTTGGAAGATTCTGTTTGTCTGTTTTCATGACAATCTTACATGTCTGGGTTTATACAACTAGTTGACACAAGTAAATAAATCTACATGAGTAAACAAATTCAGTATGAGCACATACTCAAGGACGTGTGTGTGTTTCAGCGTAGTAGGCATGACACAATTGCATTCAGTCATAAACACTCGCTTCATTAGGCAGCTGAAGCTGTGCGTTACGCGCTACATTGAGCCACCTCTGGCCATATCGTCTTTTTCTCTCACACACCCACTCCCAGCAAAACCCAATCACCAGAAAGCACAATTAAATTTCATGACTATGCATATTTGCGCTTCCCATTTTCATCTATTACAAAGGGCATTCATTAATCTACCTTTTTTCCTAGAGAATTGATTTTCATTTTAGTGAGGTGTGACCGATACTGAGGTGAACTTACCAAGAGATGGCTAATTAAATCAGCAGTAAAATGCACAAGCCAGAGATTTTTCCCCCCTTCTTTTTTTGCTTTTTTTTTTTTACTTGCATCTGATAAGAGCCAATGCTGTGAGGAAGAGGTGTGGTATACGGAAAAGAGGAGCTACTTTCTCTCCATTTCCAATTTCAGGTGAAATATTAAATCACAAATAAATGTAAGTGCTCAAACTCTGCGAGAAAATTGGTTACATGGCTACATGCATGGATGGAGGCTTTCAGCAAATTAATGAATAGCGAACTAAAAGCTAAACAACATCCACCATAAAAGCAGAAGCAATAAACAGCACGCTAATAAAGTAGCAACTGAAACAAGCACTCACAGGTGAAAATAGATTAGGTGCAATTGCAGAGTGGCGAACACCTACACCAACTTGTGCCAATCGACTGACAAAGTCCCTGCTGGTAAAAAGAAAGTCTTTAAAAAAAATGCAATCATTTACTTACAGCATTTATGTATATGCAAAAATAAATAAAATAAATAATAAAAACATGTGTATATACAGTGGGTACGGAAAGTATTCAGACCCCCTTACATTTTTCACTCTTTGTTATATTGCAGCCATTTGCTAAAATCATTTAAGTATTTTTTTTTTTCCTCATTAATGTACACATATCACCCCATATTGACAGAAAAACACAAGAATTGTTGACATTTTTGCAGATTTATTAAAAAAGAACAACTGAAATATCACATGGTCCTAAGTATTCAGACCTTTGCTCAGTATTTAGTAAAGAACCCTTTTGATCTAATACAGCCATGATTCTTTTTGGGAAAGATGCAAAGAGTTTTTCACACCTGGATTTGGGGATCCTCTGCCATTCCTCCTTGCAGATCCTCTCCAGTTCTGTCAGGTTGGATGGTAAACGTTGGTGGACAGCCATTTTTAGGTCTCTCCAGAGATGCTCAATTGGGTTTAAGTCAGGGCTCTGGCTGGGTCATTCAAGAACAGTCACAGAGTTGTTGTGAATACTTAGGACCATGTGATATTTCAGTTTTTCTTTTTTAATAAATCTGCAAAAATGTCAAAAATTCTTTGTTTTTCTGTCAATATGGGGTTCTGTTTGTACATTAATGAGGAAAATTAACTAAATGATTTTTTAGCAATGTCTTGCAATCTACAAGAGTGAAAATTTTAAGGGGGTGTCTGAATACTTTTTCCTACCCACTGTGTGTGTGTATTATAATATATAAAAATATATATAAATTGAATATATACACAAATGATATACATAAAATAAAATTTATACATTTGCTTTACAGCGATTACAAATGTTAGAAATAACATGAAAGTGAGTGGTAAATGATAGCAGAATTTTCATTTTTTTAAGGAGCTATCCCTTTAAGAAAAGAATGGAGACCTCAAGACTGACTATGTGTGTGTGTGGCCTTTCTGTTATGAACAGTATGCAGTCTGCTGATCCCCATTAATGTGATTTATAGCATCACACAGTAACACTCCTCTAAGGCTGCATTTGTTAAAGAGTGCGCCGGTCGGTACGTGTGCATATGGGAGTGTGAGAGAATACATTTTTGAACAGATCTGTTAGTGTGTGTGCAGGTGTGGAGACATCCCTATAGTTGTTACAGAGTTTTACTGTGTCAGCAGATACTGGGGGGATGTCCCATCAAATACAGCCAAATTAAATAAGGCAGTGCATATGCACTCATGGTCCAGGACTCGATGCACAATTCTGAGAAACACAGAGGTCCGAGGGTTGTACGGTCTTGTCATGTTCAATGTCACCTTTAAGAAGTGTTTTAAGGCAATTCCTTGTCCTTTATTAATAATGCATGTGAAGGGGAGAACCGCCTCCTCTTCCTACCCTCGTGTTGTTGTCTGGTGTGTTGAGAAGTGCTACTTCACATGTCACCTACTTATTTCAATGAACCAAGAAAGCAGTCGCACCTTGTGGTGTTATTTTATGTCTTGTAGCTAATTATGATTAACTAAAATTGAATACAGAAAAGGCTCTACCTATGATAAATTATAACCTGGAGTTATGGATATTAAACCTGGTCTCTCACTCTGAACTAATTAGTGGCACCAAACTGAATAGCAAAAATAATGACTGCTACCAAACAGGTTTGCCAAATTCTCCCAATCATGCACTGTTTGAACTAATTACATAACAAAAATAAATCTGAATGAATCTGTGGTTTCAAATAAACCGGCTCTGTCTTTATGCGCAAGTCAATGAATCAATCACAGTTTGAATGAATTCAAATAATTTCAGTTTAAATGAATCTGATTTAAAACAAATTGTTTGAGTGAATGATTCAGTGATGCATTTGTAATGGCAGTCACTTGTTTTGTTTCTAATTGAATCAGTGTTTTTAAACAAATTAATTTAGTGAATGATTCAAGGACTCACTTATAAAGACAGTCATTTATATAATTCCTAAATGAATCTACGTGTTTGAACGATTAGATTCAGTGAATTTAAGGACTTACTCATAAAGACAGTAACTTGTTTTGTTAATGAACAAATCAGTGTGATTGCACAAGTCAAATTCATTCAGTGAATGATTCAAGGACTAACTTATAAAGACTGTCATCTGTTTTATTCCTAAATGAATCAATGTTTTAATGAAGTGGTTGGAGGGAATTATGGAGAATTGGAACTATTGCCACCTACCATGGGAAACGCCACTCCCGTCCAATTAAATTCAAGGGCTATTATACTCATCTGTCTGGAAGCAACTTTTCTCACAAAAGTACACTGAAAGGGGTTGTAGGGTGAGGGTGAGTAAATGAGACAGAATGCACATTTTTGGGTGAACTATCCCTTCACTCCAACAATCATAGGTGCGGGTGAACAACACCGTTTTTCAAAATGGCAGTCCCGATTAGACTGAGATCTCAGAGCATAAAAGCACGCAGTCTAAAGTTCAGCAAAAATGACCAATGAACTAGGCTGCAATGTGCACTGATGAGCACTGGAACAGATTTGAAAAGGTTCATGGTTTCAGTGGTAAATTGGGCCATTTTACCAAATCATAAATCCTCTACATCACTGAAGGGTTTTACAGGTCCACCCTGGTTGTGTCGTAGAGGCATTGTGAGTTAATAAAACCCACTAAGTGCTAAGAAAGTGACCAACGGGACAGCTGAAATTTGCCATGCCATCTCTAGGGTCCTGTTTACTCTGTAAATTGGCCCCTGAGAGGACATGAGGCATCCAGCTTGCCTAGTTAAGGTGATGGACGTGACTCCGGTGCATTGATTTTCCCTTACGTTGTGACTCAGATCTTAAACACTTTTCAATCCAGGACTCACCGGTTTTACGCGAATTGTGAGGGGGTGCTAGGTAAACCACTTTGATGGATAGAGCAACCTTTGTCAGGACGCATCTTTGACGGCACGTACAGGTTTGAGTGTGTATTAACCCTATTAGTGGCTGTCCTCTCAGAGCCCCACTGCAAACATTATTAACTGGCCTTAAGGAACAGTGTAAGAAGGTAAACTGAAGGAGACCTGCTACAAACATTTCAACCAGTAGAAATGCAATTGCTTATATTAAGCTAGTGATGTTGTCCTTGATCTTTTCAGGTGGCAATCAAATGTTTGATAAGTAATGGTCTTTAATTTCCCTTACTAATTTCATTCAATGGTAAAGCTGGCTGAGTGTGGGACTTAATTAAGTTAATTAGCCTAACTTAATTAGACTGTTTAGCAGGTCAGTCTGTCGAGACACTGACTGACAACTGCTCTTGGAAGATAATCATCCCAAGAACCTGAACCTGACTATGGAACGATTTTCCGGACAATTTTCAAATAGAATAGCAAACTGTATTTTCAATTGCGTTTTCAATATGTGGACGCATAAATTGTGACATAATACAAATGCAATTGCTAATCCTGCATTACCGTTTGCATTTTCGCTTTCGCGCACGCACAGCTACGGCCAAATTTCAAATGAAAAAGCAAAGTCCATTTGCAACTGTATTTCCCCATGTCTTAGGAGTTACGAGCCAGTCATATTTAAATAGCAATATTAATTACCACGTCTGCTTTTTCACTCTTGCTGCGTCACGCATGTAACCTGGCAAAACTCTAATGGAATCGCAATTCATTTTGCGCTTGAATTTCCGATGTCTACATGGAAAGCTGCCAATCAATGTGAGGGGGCGGGACTATACACGGTCACAGACGACCGTGCCGGAATTATGACAGAATTATGTATTGTGCCAAGAAGGTTGTACTGTCAGGTACGAAACTGATGGGTAGCTGCCTTTAGCAGAGCCTTTACCGATTACCTCCATTGATCAGAGCATTCGGCACGGTCGTCTGTGAGTCACGTCACCTCCCAATACAAACACGCCCCATATTATAGTCCCGCCCCTGACGATGATTGACAGCTTTCTGTGTAGACATCGGAAATTCAAATGCAAAAAGAATTGCAATTGCATTTGAGTTTTGGCAGGTTACATGCAACGCAGCGAGAGTGAAAAAGCAGACGTGGTAATTAATATTGCTATTTAAATATGACTGGCTCGTAACTCCTAAAACATGGGAAATACAGTTGCAAATGGACTTTGCATTTCATTTGAAATTTGGCAGTCACTGTGCGTGCGCGAAAAAAGGAAAAAAGCGAAATGGCAAACGCGTAATGAAGGAATTTGCCAATTGCCTGGATTATGTCACAATTTATGGTCAACAATTGAAAACGCAATTGAAAATACAATTTGCTATTCTATTTGAAAATTGTCCGGAAAATCGTTCCAAACCTGACATCACATCAGATATTAAAGCTAATTGTTGCACTACTAGTGTTACTAAATGGAACTGCACAAATAAAGAGTTTTCAAACAGGTTTCTCAAATACTTTGCTTGTCATCCATTGGCCAGCAAACATAGTCCCGCCTCCTAACCCACACTATTGGCTGAGTCAGTGGTGCTACATCAGGCTGGTCAAAATGCTCAAAACAAATGACGGATTTTTCAAAAGGACTCAACCAACACTGTAAGAAAAACATGCAAACATTGTATGTGCATATTAGCACCTTAGAGTAGTACTATGTACAAGATACTACTATGAATCTTTTAGGGGTAAATAAGATACAAGCAATTTTTGCAAATTTTTTTCTAAGGCCTACTAACGGTTTACTTTAAATTTTCTGTCTAGGAAGACAGTATAGAGGCAAAATGAAGTTTTTATTTTTTGTAAAAGTATTTACAATCAATCAATCAATTCAAATTAAAATAAAATACATGAATCAATTAAGTTACATCACCATTTTTCCCTTTTGGTTTAGTTAAATCATTCTTTGTGCAAAAACAATTTATTCATGTAAATTTAATGGATTAAATCTATTTTAATTGACTCAATTAAACAGTCATTAAGATTTTACGTGTGACTCTGACATGATTCATTTCTTAATGATTTTTTTACTCACTAAGTATGCACACATACTTGCAAGCAAACATTTAATTTTTTACAACAATGGTAACCCAATAATATGGAAATGGTTCTAAATCTAAAAAAATTTATAAAACTGGAAATCAGAGCCATCAAGTCTCCTTGTTCTCATCTTGCTAAAAAACACATAAAATACACTTGATTCCAATATTTACTTTCCTCATCAAGTTTCTTCAAAAAGTCCAAACCACAATGGATTAAGTTAAATTTAACTTATAAGTGGAATGGATGCAAAAGATAAAGCTGTGAGAAAATTTTAAATAAATAAAGCAGCAAAAATAAATGAAAGAAGAAAATATTATTTGTATCCTTGCATAAAATGTCTCATAGATAAACGAGAAAAGTCTTAGTAAATTAAAATAGTTCAGTTTAAACCTCAGGGTCAAAAAACAACTCTACTTGCTGTCCAATCAGCCTGCTAGCCCACAAATGCATTTCTGTAAATGTTGTAATTGCTGCAGTAAGAGGCTTTTGACCCCGAGTCTAGATAGTGACTAAATTAACAATCCACAAAAGCTGTCCATTAGGCATTCCTGCATGAGCCGTGTGCGCTTCATGGCATTTCAAACACACCACAGATCTGCTGAAACGTTTTATCATGAGAGTGAGCCGCGGTGACACGTAGGTGTAAATAAAGCTCAAACAAGCCCCTCTCCACCACCTAACAGGCTCTCGAACTAAAGGCCATCCGTATATTGTGGCAGGCCTGTCATTTTATTACCCGGATCAATTCGGAAGGGCTCTGAAGTGACAGTAGAGGGATGTGGCCTTCGTTTGCCGGGGGGGTTATCTGACGTGTGCAGGCAGGGAAATACACAGCCTTCGTAATGAACTCAACTCTTACTAATAAAGCTTTTATTGCCGGGCCACATATGAACTGATACCAGCATCAGCCCTGTTCGCCTGCGTGCTCGTAAACTAATGAAACTGAGCTTTTTCTTACAATCGTTTTTTGCAAGGGAGGAAAAGGCAAACGCAATTAAGTGATTTAATAACACAAATGTCTCGACGCAACAAATCATCCACCGAGAAACAACTCAAACAACATTTTTTATTAAACAAGACCTTGGAGGCAAAAACCCATTTATGGTGACCTTTAAAAAAGGCAATGAGTGAGAGAAATGCACTGAGAGACGGATAACCACACAGCAAGCTCAAGACTGTCCCATACCCTCCAATCGACGTGCAACACCCATGGATTGGTCCCTATGAATAAGAGTTCAGGGTCTACAGTGGGAGTGGGCCTGTCAACGGGCCCTGTGTTTTGATTGAGAGGCTGAAAAAGAAGATGGCTCCACGAGGTGCGAACCTCTCGACTCTCGCTAATGCTCCCCGCTCACATCTAGGAGTCAAGGCTGGAAGGGATAACAAATCGCGTTCTTCAGATTACACCACCTTCTGACCTTGAGTACGTCATTTTTTTTTTGTTTATTTTTTTTATTTGCATTTTTGGAGCAAAACCAGAGAGCCCGTTCCCCTTAATGTCGACCCCACAATCGTGTCGCAAGGGAGGAGGAGAATTACAGATGAAGCTGGCTGCATTTTAAGATGGCATTTTAAAAAACATCCGGACCTACCGCAGACAAAGAGGTTCACAGCGGCAGATTATAGAACTTAAAGTACTTGAACGCAGTGCTCATCTCTGGAGTGCTCTTTGATTCTCATAATGGAATCAATTATGTTTCAAATGGCAGCCAGAGCCAAAAGACTTCTACACTTTACCTTGACTTTCTCTTGCAAGGGTCAGATGCGTCTACATTTACAGTAGACGATTGTTCAACCAAAACACCACATTGGAATCCATCTGCATTCTGAATGGTTTTTGATATTCAGCTTCAAGGTTTTTGCAAAAACGGGGATTTTCCGAACAGGTCAAATGCAGAGAGAACCTTCTAATTCTAAAAAAAAAAAAAAAAAATCAGCTTGGAATTGTAAGGTCCTATCTTGCAAAACATTAATTGAAGCAATCTAATTTCAATTGTAAACAACCAAGTCACAGTACTTCTAATTGTTGTTTAAAACATAAAATGAGTGTTGTAACAATGTGTCAACATGTATGAGAAATTTAACGCTTTCTATGACATTTCATATTTTAGGACGAAAATTTATTTTTCTTGTTCAAGTTAAGAATAAAAGCAGTACTAAATATTTTGTCCAGTGCAGATGTTAATTTTAGGTAGGAATATGGTGGGTAATTAAACACCACTGTGACGAGTTAGGCGGGGCCGAGAGCCGTGGGAATGGAGCGAGGCCGCTGGAGTAAATTATAATGAGCGACACCTGCGCCACTCACCGGTCTCCAGTTTCATAAATTTGAACTCTTAAATGCATGAATGTTTTGCCAATTATTACATATTCAGGTCTTTAGCGACCTGGATCTATATATATAACACGGATGGATCTCTAACTGCTGCAATAGCATAAAAATCTCCTGATATTTTAATAATAATTTCAAATAAATAAAATAAAACCTATTTTGTTACCTTTTTAAACTTGGAAGGGTTTAATTTGAGCAGATTATTTTACCATTACTGTCATCGTCAGAGCACACTTCCCTAGCACATTCAGCATCTGGATAGTCACGCTATAACCATATTAACCATATTCTCAAAACATTTTGATCGCTATTCACCACATCCATCATCAAAAGACAGTGACACGTATATTTTATTGCGTACAGTAATTGCTCTGCAGTAAAGCCATTCAAGCCAGTTCAATTTTTGCAGATATTATTTGTTTTATGCCTGCGGTAAGGGGTGGGCAGATCAATCCTAATATCTATAGCATCGATACCAACATTGGTATTGGATCGATACCAGCCAGATGTGATCGATACTTTAGGTTAAGTTTCTCTCCTCTACGCTTAGTACATTGCTCCCACTTCAGCAAAGAGTAGACATGTTTGTGTGTTTATATATGCCGCTCTTTTCACAAATCCTATGCACACGTTGCTCCTCCTCTCCCTGCTTTGCGGTGTTTTGTTTACATGCCATCACGTGACTCAGTGGCGCCAAACACAAGAAGATACTTTTGGCTGCAGTAATGAGAGATGGAATGGCAGATGGAATTGCTATTGTGGTGACAACACTTATACAACTATTACAAATACATAAACACGAAAAAGAGAACTCTGAGCTACAAAAGAAATGGAGAGGAGGGATATATATATATACGGTATATATATATATATATATACAGTGGGCAAAAAGATTTCGTCAGCCCACCAATTGTGCAAGTTTCTCCCTGGCCCTTAACAAGATGAGAGAGGCCTTAATTTTCATCATTGTTACCTCCACTATACTATAACTAAAATCCGAAATCACATTGTATGATTTTTTAAGATATATTGGTAAAGTTCCTCGTTAATAAGTATTTGGTCACCTACAAACAAGCTAGATTTCTGGCTCTCACAGACCTGTATCTTCTTCTTTAAGAGGCTCCTCTGTCTTCCACTGGTTACCTGTATTAATGGCATTTGTTTGAATTTGTTATCAGTATAAAAGACACCTGTCCTCAACCTCAAACAGTCACACTCCAAACTCAAGTTTGGCCAAGACCAAAGAGCTGTCAAAGGTGACACCAGAAACAAAATTGTAGACCTTCACCAGGCTGGGAAGACTGAATCTGCGATAGGTAAGCAGCTTTGTGTGAAGAAATCAACTGTGGGAGCAATTATTAGAAAATGGAAGACTTACAAGACCACTGATAATCTCCCTCGTTCTGGGGCTCCACGCAAGATCTCACCGTGGGGTCAAAATGATCACAAGATTTGTGAGCAAAAATCCCAGAACCATACGGGGGGGACCTAGTGAATGACCTGCTGAGAGCTGGGACCAAAGTAAAAAAGGCTACCATCAGTAACACACTGCAACGCCAGGGACTCAAATCCTGCAGTGCCAGACGTCTCCCCCTGCTTAAGCCAGTACATGTCCCGGCCTGTCTGAAGTTTGCTAGAGAGCATTTGTATGATCCAGAAGAGGATTGGGAGAATTTCATATGGTCAGATGAAACCAAAATAGCACTTTTTGGTAAAAACTCAACTTGTCGTGTTTGGAGAAAGAATGCTGAGTTGCATCCATAGAACACCATACCTACTGTGAAGCATTGGGGTGGAAACATCATGCTTTGGGGTTGTTTTTCTGCAAAGGGACCAGGATGACTGATTCGTGTAAACGAAAGAATGAATGGGGCTGTGTATTGTGAGATTTTGAGTGAAAACCTTCTTCCATCAGCAAGGGCATTTAAGATGAAACGTGGCTGGGTCTTTCATCATGACAATGATCCCAAACACACCGCAACGAAGGAGTGGCTTCGTAAGAAACATTTCAAGGTCCTGGAGTGGCCTAGCCATTCTCCAGATCTCAACCCCATAGAAAATCTTTGGAGGGAGTTGAAAATCTGTGTTGCCCAGTGACAGCCCCAAAATGTTACTGCTCTATAGGAGATCTGCATGGAGGAATGGACCAAAATACCAGCAACAGTGTGTGAAAACTTGTGAAGACTTACAGAAAACGTTTTGACCTCTGTCATTGCCAACAAAGTGTTTATAACAAAGTATTGAGATGAAATTTTTGTTATTGACCAAATACTTATTTACCACCATAATTTGCAAATAAATTCTTAAAAAATCCTACAATGTGATTTTCTTGTCTTTTTTTTTTTCTCATTTTCTCTCATAGTTGAGGTATACCTATGTTTAAAATTACAGGCCTCTCTCATCTTTTTAAGTGGGAGAACTTGCACAATTGGTGGCTGACTAAATACTTTTTTTCCCCACTGTATATTTATATGTGTGTTAACTGAAATAAAATAACAAATAATCATATTTATTTCACTATTGCCAATACTACTATAATGCAAATAAAATTAAAACAATATAGAAATAATAAAACAATTATAACATTGGCAAACAAAAAAACAATATAACTACGAATGGATAATGTAAATTTAATAAAAACTGATTCATAATATTAATAAAAACTATAATAGTGTATTAATGATACTAAAATAACACTGATGTACAGTATATATGTATCTGTGTATACTGTCTCAGTCTTTCTGACACTTTCTTTAAACATTGGCAATGAAAAAAACAATGAGTGCCTGATCATATTTAAAAGCAGACACTTTGTAAAATAATGAAAATAATATTGGACACTCTCTTCTTCACACAGCTGGACTATTGTCAGATTATATGGGCCAATGCTACAAAAAAGGATTTGAGGAAACTCCAGTTGGTACAAAATAAGGCAGTGAGGTTAATACCCCAGTGTCCGTATGGTACGAATATTAATAGTATGCACTTTGATCTTAAATGGCTAAGAGTGGAAGATAGGATGATTGCTGTAATATTGTTATCAGCATGGAAGATTTTACATTTTAAAACTCCATTGGATCAGTATAATCAATTACAATCTAATGTTCAGTCACATGAATATGCTACTAGACGAGCAAAGGAGGGTAGATTTCTACTCCCTAATGCTAAAACTAATTTTCTTAAACGTACAGTAACATTTAGGACAATGAAATCATGGAATCTTTCATTAATTAGGATAACACGAAAAATTGATTTTAAAAGGCAGGTAAAGGCACACCTTGGAATTCTGTACTTATAGGAGGTTGAGGTATAGGAATTAATTGAATGAGCAAAACGTTTTTTTATATGGTAGGTGTTATAGATATTAAAGGGGTAGAAGAAATGTTTATAGAGATGCTTTGGAATGTGGAGAATGCATTTTTACATATTTTCTTAGTTTTTAAAGATGTAATAATGTATGGATGTTTGTTTTTGTGTTGGACCCCTGCAGACTAAGCAATATGCCTTAGGGCTACTAATGGATCCAAAAATAAACAACAAATACACATAAAAAACGTCCAATGTGAAAATCATTTTGAGCAGAAAATGGAATGAGGAAGTTGCGGTGTTACGTAGCCTTCAAGCCACTTCTAGACTGAAAACAGAAAAGATGAGAGGCGCTTTTTCCTGTTTCTTGTCCTGTCCATCTTTCCTTTACCTTTAATTGAAGAAGATATAAAATGACGGCATTAGTATGAGCAGAGAAATCCAAGGAGGACAAATAGAATACCAGGTAGTATGGGGTGAGAAACAGCAGGTCCTCTAACCCATGCACAGCGTTTGTGTGTCGGACGAAGAGAGATGTGTTTGCCTGGTGTTCGTTTGGTGTTCGTTGATTAAAACATATTGGCTGGTTCTGCAAATCCCCAGGGAGCGGCTGTCTCACGGCAGTCTTCACTGAACGACTTCGAAAAGGCAAAGACTTTTTAATCCCCGTGGCCCTGTTGCGAACCTCCCACTGTCTAAATCTCTTTTCCTCTGTCGCCACTCGGCCTTCTCCTTCCTTCTTTTGTTTTGGACTGCACAGCTCTCATTTGTAGCAGCAGGTTACCGATCCTGCCTTTTCTTAATGCCCGTGCCTTATAATATCCCTATTTTACAAGAGATACACAGTACACACCAAGGGTCTGCTGCCATAACATATTATTTATATCATGCATTGTATAGCGCGACTTAGACCTTTTACCATGTATTTGAAACAAGGGCGTACTGCGAGCAACTGGGAGCTCTTTTGATCTATTTTAAATCTTCATTGGAACAATGCAGAAGATCTGTGAAAACTTTTCAACCACTTTTTATCACACACACTAAATTTTCAGTACTCTCATATATAATATTGAATAGACGTGATTATATTATATTTTTTTTTTTTGCATATTTAGTATGGTTACTATTATCATGTTATCATGCATCACATGTCTTTTGTAACGTTACCATGGTAATGCAATATGTTTTTTTCCACATGGTATCATAGTCACATCACTGTTATTTTTTTTTTTTTGTCATTTACCATTAGATAATACAATGTATTTTGTACAGTTTAAAATTGTAATGTCATGTGGTGTGGATATGGTATTGTAGTATACCAGTTTTTGTGCTTTACATGACTAAATACCAGTTTCTGCATGGATTTTACAGTAATGCCAGCTTTTTGGTACATTCCGCCAGGTAATCTTATTTTTTGTACATTTTCTAATGAGCAATCATATGTTTTTGAAATGGAATCATGGTAATGCCATTCACATACACACGAGCACAATGACCATAATCTCTAGCTAGAATGTTAGATATAGTTATAATACACAAAATCCTATATGAAAAAGTAACATGAAGACAAAACAGACAATTGTTGTCATACAGGTATTCTATTAGCCTGAAATTTAATAGTGTTCCCAGATTTGCAGTATATATATATCTTTGGGAGTTCATTCTAACTCACACCAATATGTTTAGAATATTACCCATGTTATCATCATAACCTTATGAGCATGCACCACCCACCATGATCCATTAGCATCTCCATGGCTAGATTTGTGTACTATATATATAAATATATAATTATATTCAGTTGGTACGGAAAGTATTCAGACCCCCTTTTATTTTTCACTCTTTGTTATATTGCAGTTATTTGCTAAAATCATTTAAGTTAATTATTTTTTTCCTCATTAATGTACACACAACACCCCATTTTGACAGAAAAACACAGAATTGTTGAGATTTTTGCATATTTATTAAAAAAGAAAACTGAAATATCACATGGTCCTAAGTATTCAGACCCTTTTGCTGTGACACTCATATATTTAACACAGGTGCTGTCCATTTCTTCTGATCAAACTTGAGATGGTTCTACACCTTCATTTAAGTCCAACTGTGTTTGATTATACTGATTGGACTATATAAAAAAAGCCACACACCTGTCTATATAAGAACTTACAGCTCACAGTGCATGTCAGAGAAATGAAGAAATCCATGAGGTCAAGGAACTGCCTGAGACTTCAAGACGAATTGTGGCAAGGCCAACATATCTGGCCAAGGTTCAAACTTTCTGCTGCCTTAGGTCCCTAAGCATCAAGTGGCCTCCTAAATCCTTAAATGGAGACGTTTGGGGACACCACACGAACCCTTCCTAGAGCTTCCCGTCCGGTCCCACTGATCTATGGGGGAGAAGGTCTGGTGAGAGGGTAAAGATACCCAAAATACATCGGTGTTGAAGCTCCAGAGATGCAGTCTAGATGGAGAAAAGTTGTAGAAAGTCAACCTCACTGCGCCCCTCCACCAGTTGGGCTTTATGGCATAGTGTCCCTGACGAAGCCTCTCCTCAGTGCAAGTGTGCTAAAAAAACACCTGAAGGACTCCAAGATGCTGAGAAATAATTATTCTCTGGTCTGATGAGACCAAGATCGAACTTTTTGGCCTTAATACTAAGCGGTATGTGTGGAGAAAACCAAGCACTGCTATTCACCTGTCCAATACAGTCCCAACAGTGAAGCAAGGTGGTTGCAGCATCATGCTGTGGGGTGTTTTTTTCAGCTGCAGGGACAGGACGACTGGTTGCAATGGTTGAAAGATGAATGCGGCCAAGTACAGTGATATCCTGGACGAAAACCTTCTCCAAGTGCTCAGGACCTCAGACTGGGCCGAAGGTTTACCTTCCAACAAGACAATTACCCTAAGCACACAGCTAAAATAGCGAAGGAGTGGCTTCACAACAACTCTTTGACTGTTCAGAGCCCTGACTTAAACCCAATTGACATCTCTGGAGAGACCTAAAAATGGCTGTCCACCAACGTTTACCATCTAACCGGACAGAACTGGAGAGGATCTGCAATGAAAAATGGCAGAGGATCCCCAAATCCATCTGTGTCGAAAAATGTTGCAATCTTTCCCAAAAATGACTCAGGCTGTATTAGACAAAAGGGTGCGTCTGAAATACGAGCAAGGGTCTGAATACTGGACGCATGTGATATGGGTCAGTGGTTTTCTTTTTTAATAATCTGCAAAATGTCAACAAGTCTGGGTTTTTCTGTCAATATGGGGTGCTGTGCGTACATTAATAAGGAAAAAAAATTAAAAAATGATTTTAGCAAATGGCTGCAATATACAAAGAGTGAAAAATTTAAGGGGGTACTTTCCGTACCCACTGTATCTATATATTCTATATTATAAGTATTTTGCCAAGTGTCTACAATTTCTCATATCTAATCCATCATGCTCCTCTCTTGCTTTCACCTTTTCATCTTAATCCCAGCCATAATTTCGTGTTCCTCATTTTTCCGCCGTGCTCGACCACACCCATTATTTTCATCTTTTACTTTTCTCTTCGTAAAGCACATTACGCCCCATTTTCCATGTCGGCCGACTAGAGTCTTGCTGCAGGACTGTCCATTTATAAGATAAATTGAAAGCATATGCATTTAACTTACTAGGTTCAAGAAGCACAACTCGCTTTTGATTGCACTGTATTCCAATGAGAATCGAAATTAAATAGTTTTGGGGACACGTGAATGCCTTGCCAATTCCCAAAAGTAATATAAAAAAAAAAAATCACACCGGGTCCTAAGTGAACAGCCCGGCTCCCCTGTGGCTTTTAGAACACGCATGAATGCAGCCGCTAGACGTGTGTGGAAGGTTTTTAGGATTTAAAACAGTGGCTGACTTTCACTATTACTGCTATCACACTCTTTTACGTCTTCAAACAACATGCGTTCGGCTTTTATCTGTAATTAACAAAGCCAGAAGTTAGATAGCCCGTTTAGAAGGAAATATTTTGGATGTGCATAAATCTTTTTCTTTCTTTCTTTCCTTTCTTAATTTTTCTATCTTTTTCTTTCCTTTCTATTCTTCCCTGTCTGTCAGAAATATCTCCAGATAGAACTAGTCATTTCACCAATGTCTCCTTGTTACATATGTTACATGTAATTACTATAGTAATAGCAGTAAATTATGCATAATACCAAGAAAGTAACCCAAAAATAAGTATGTTGTTAATTAATTTTACTCAGTATTTATTTGTATAATTGCACTGTAACTAGGACACCTAAAAAATAAAGTGTAACAAATATATATATATACAATTATTTTATTAGCAAACCAGCTTTGGTGGGTTTAATATATTTTTTTACTTTAATATATAGTGAATATTTATCATGAATTTGAGTGCCATCATGGATAGATTTTTTATTTATTTTAAATTTTTCTTGCATTCTGGGGTTGTATTGCAATAAGATTTAGGATGCTACCAAAGACTTAGAAAGGACCATAATTTTTCTGTCTACATTTCAGAACTCATTGGAAGTGCCCATATAATGAAGTGCCACAAAATGATGTCTAGGTAGGCGACTGACTAGATTTTAGATGGCGATTGATGCAAAACTCAAAAATAGGTGGACTATGATAAACTGAAACAAACTTTACTTAAACATTTTTGGCAGCATCCATGTGCCATAATGCAGTTGGAATGCTGGGAGAATGTAAGAATATGACTGGAGTGGGTAGAGGTGGGTGGGGGGTTTGTTGACTCTCACCTTTGATGAAGAGGTGTCACATTCCTGACAGATCCATCCATAGCCGGTTTGTTTGGGCGACTTCTTCAGGGGAGGGTCCAGACAGCTGAAGTGGTAACAGAGCCGACACTCATCACACCTATGAGGAAAACAGGCAGCATATTAGCAGTGAGAATACATTAAAATGCAGCTGCAGTGCCGGCACACTCTCACACACATGCAATCTGCTTATACCCTGCCAGTATGGCCCTAACCAGGCAGGTATGATAGATGGTGACAGAGCCATTTGCTGTCAGGTAACAGATGCTTAATAGATTCAAAACACATTGGCACACAACCTCTCACAGGGCCTTGTACAGCCATCATAAAACACTGCTCGATTGGTCCTGCTGAAATGAGTTTCAGCTCATCCTGCTGATAAATCTCTATAGGATTTTTATTCCATAGTCAAGGTGTCAAGTATGACACTGAGATTCTGTCCTTAGTTATAGGTCTGCTCAACAACCGTCTCCAGCTATCCGATTTTACATAAACTGTAAAAGACCTCTATCTTGCTTCTATTATTACGCTATTCTGCAGCCGTTCAAAGAGCTGTATTGAATATCGCTACTCAACATCCTCAGAAGAATTCAGGGCTATTCCAAATTAGTTAAAAATGTTTTAAAAAATTAAAAATTACATGATACATGAGTACTTTTATTCTGCAAGGACACATTAATTTGATAAAGGGACAGTACGTATATAAATAACTTTTATAATGTTATAAAAGTTCTATTTCATATGAAGGAAGTTCTGTTGAACGTTCTATTCATCAAATAATACAGAACAAGTCACTATAAAAATATTAAGCAGCACAACTATTTTTTAGTATTGATAAGAAATTTCCTATTTAGAAATAAATGTAAAAATATAAATATTTTTTTATTTCACTAAGTATTAAATAATACTGTTTTTACTGTATTTTTGATCAAATAAAAGCAGCATTGTTAATTTATAAATATACTATTTCCACAATTTCAAATGTTAAAAATATACAGTATATTAGTATTTTATAAAATAACATGAACTATATATAAACTATATCAACTATGTATACTATTATGAAAGTTTTGTTCACTGTTTGTTCATGTATTTAATTTATGTAGCTAACTAATGTTAACTAATTGAAACTTATTGTAAAAAGTTACAAAAAAAAATCTAAATTCAGGTCAGGGGGCACAGACAAATCCATATTTTTAATACTTTTTGAATAATTAACTGCAATAAATTAACATGCTGAAATAACAGCTGTCAGAACACATGAACTATATCTACATTATTGTAAGAAACACACAGTGCATTAAGTTCAGCTCTCATTTAACATTCATAAGGTGTATCTTCTGAGGACCCAGGTGCCCTTCACCCTGCAGTCCACGCTCTCCTCTCCTTCCTGTCCATAATTAACTAATTATGTTGTAATCAATATAGAAGATTCAGATTTGGCAATGTAAATCAGATAAAGCCGATAAGAGCCGGGAAGGTCAATAGGCCCGTCCCCCATCCTCGTCTCCATTACGGGATGGGGGACGCGGCGGTCTTATCAGCGAGCCCGCATGATGAGGCGATAGTAAAAGACAGGGACAGGCGCTATATTTTTTTCTGCCAGGTGAACGAGTGGGAACATTGAGACTTTTGTGGAGGCAGGGTTATTCTTGGTGTCACCGAATGTGATGCTGTGTGACGTGGAAGCCCTTTTCAAACTCAGGCCCATCACAGACTTCAAATGCTAATTAAAGGACTGGATGGGGATGCGGCTCAGTGCTAATGAGCAGAGAGCCTCATGTCGAAGACACATGTACACCTTCTGTCAACACCGAATGACTATAACAGCATATAATGGCTAATGCGATCACATTAGTGTAGTTTTCTGGTCATTAGTACCGTGTATCATTGAGAGAGTGCAAAAAGGTCAAACGCACTCTTGATTTCAGATTTATTAGGCTAATTTATTACGGAAATATGTTGGCAGAAACCCCAAAAACTAGCACATATTGATGTTCAACAGGTTTACATGCCATTAAGAGTCTGACTGAAGATCAAAAAGCCAACAACGATGCTTGCTGCTCATATCCACACAGCACATTTCACACCGTTTCTGATCAAGCAACCAAATAAACTTCTCAAGTCCAAAGAGAGCAATTCAAGGTGCCTTTGCAAAAGGGAATGAGCCAACTCTCACCCGTGGTTGCCATAACAACCCCAACAGAGCTGCTATAGGGCAGCCAAAGACAAACACATTCACAAATTCCCACTGGATCAAAACTACTGTAGTCTGGAACCTCCCAAGAGTTAAGCGTAACCTATTGGTTTGTTTCACTTACTACAATTCAAGGTAGGGATGCACCAAATATTCGGCAACCGAAATTATTAATAGGCGAAAAGGCCGAATAATATGTACCGAACAATGACTAACGCTATCAAATAGAGGCACGCACTAATGCAGCAAACATGTCCGCAGTGTGAAAGTATTTAAAACTATCAGAGAAAGACGCAGGAATCATTACAAGCACGAAGCACCGACAGCGAGAAGAAGTGGCTAATGCTGGTGGTTAGGCTACTGTATGATGATTGAAATCGCGAAATTACCCTTAAACGATTAGTAAATAAACTGCAGAACATCATGTTTTCTAATACACGCACAAATTGCATGTATTCTGACAGCGCTGCACGAGCTCGCGGCACCAGGTTTCAAAGTCCAAAGCACAAGGAAAATCTGCGAAAAAATTCTTACTCGTCAGTTGCTCATTTTTGTGAATTTTTTTAAAGGCATGTGACAATGTGATACGTGCGACAAACATCTTCCCAAATTTGTAATGAGAATAATTTATAAATCTGCGTGCTGGTGTCAACAAAAAGAAGCACTGAGATCTTCCTGCGGGTTTCTGCCAAAATAAAACTCCATCAACATTCATAAATTATAGTATTGTCATTTTACTGTCGTTCTATAAAATAAAATAAAAAAGTAAGACCATAATAATGATAATAATAATTACCCCACAACAGCTCTATTAATACATTTATTATAACATTCACACATAGTGTTCAAATTGGGATCTTTAATATATTCTAATGTTTTAAAAGAGTCTTTTCTGCTCAGCAACTTATTAATTTTAAGTTAAATTGTGCTTTGTTGGTATAATGTCAGCTAGAATGTAAAAAAAAATGTTCAGTGTTAAGTAAATATTTTTAAATTGTTGTTTTGTAATATTTTTTTTTATTTGAAAAGCAGGACAAAACAGTAAAAAGCACATTTTGGCAATTTAGTTAATGTAATGGTGAAAAAAAATGGCAAAATAGGCCTACATGTGGGAAAAATGTGAAAAACCGTGTTCGGTATTCAGTATTCGGCCTTCGGCCCAGTGTTTCATTTTGTTCGGCTTCAGCTTTGGCCAAGAATTTTCATTTCGGTGCATCCCTAATTCAAGGTATTTTTTTGTGTGATAATAAGAGAAGAGAACAGAGAAGTCTAACTATTTAGAAGTGCAAGGAACACTTATATAGTTTCAACAGATTTTCTAAAGCATCTTTAAATTGGACATTTGGGAATGGGACAAATGGGATTTTTTTTAAAGGACATTTAAAAAAATTAAATAAATAAAAAACCTGTTCTTTTGAACATCAAATAAAACATTTTAAAATATATTTAAAAAGAAACAGTTATTTTAAATTATATTTCATAGTATTACTGTTTTACTATATTTTTGATACCTAGAATCCGCCTTGGTGAGCATATAATTTCAGCTATTTGATGTAAGTTTTATCTAATTTTTGGGGCTTAATCCAGGTTTCTCTTGACAACCATGAGCAAATTAACATATAGCCAACTAAACTTATTTACAACTTAGCCTATCCTGATAAAAGTGACCATATCAAAATCATATTTAATTCAAATTGTCAGCAAGAAGATAGAAATGTTTAAAAGTTGGAAAAACTATTAGTGGACAGTGGACACCATGGAAAAATAAATATAATGCTAAAAACACAAAATACTGCTCTGTTAAATGCCAGTTGCATGGAAATAGTTGTTCATAAATTGAATCATATTAACAATAAACGTCTTGTTCTGTTACATAAGAAAAAAATAAAACGTGTTAATTTCCCTCAACAAACACACACTTCATCTCTTTATCCAACATGAGACTGTAGCAGCAGTCGATTCAAAAGCTCATTTAAACTATGCATACTGCTTGTGCCTCAGCATGCACCGTTTCTTCCTGTTTCTAATCCATATATTTATTGTGACAGAGCAATGAGAAAATAGCTTGCCCTCGGTGACAGACTGTCAACTCGAAGCTGCCTCCATTACATGATCCTCCTCTGAAGAGAGAGAGTGGGTAAAGGGGAAAACAATCCTGCTATGGAAAGATTCCCAAAATTTTGCTCATATCCCATTATACCTTGCAATAACTTTCACCCGTTAGTGGAATAGTTAACGAGAACAAATGCCCTTCTGTTTTATTATTTTGTCCATAAAAGAGCTGTTAAATGAGCCAGACTGCTATGAAGCATGAGACTGTATGAAGCATTTGGGTTTTAAGCATTGTATAGCTAATATCTTTTTATCTAATGACCTACAGTATTCTAATCTAGATCAAGTAAAGCATTTTATTTCCTATTAAAGGAATATATCAAGTTCAAAATATGTATGGCATAGTTTGCCACAAGAAGTAATTTTGACTGATCCATCCTTTAAAATTAAATAATTAAATAAATAAAGCAAAAGTAACTTGAGAAACTTGCAATGATGTAAATGGGAATGATTTACAATGTGAAGCTTACTTAAAAATATGTAGTATTTTAAATAGATTTTTAACTATACAATACATGTAAAACTAATACACACCCCACACACACACACACACAAAACTACTGAAAGTTATTTAAATTGCTGTTTTTTTTTTTTGCACATTACAGATCAAAGCACATTTACACTGAAACCTTTTGTTTTACGTTTTGTAAAATTGAATAGACAGTACTCTGTATAAATATAGATATATATATATATTAGAGATATATATATATATATATACTATAATATCTATATATACAGGGGGTACGGAAAGTATTCAGACCCCTTAATTTTTTCACCACTCTTGTTATATTGCAGCCATTTGCTAAAATCATTTAATAAATTTTTTTTTCCTCATTAATGTACACACCGCACCCCATATTTACAGAAAAAACACAAATTGTTGACATTTTTGCAGATTTTTTAAAAAAGAAAAACTGAAATATCACATATGACCCTTTGCTGTGACACTCCATTTGCACTCAGGTGCTGTCCATTTTTTTCTGATCATCCTTGAGATGGTTCTACGCCTTCCTTTGAGTCCAGCTGTGTTTGATTATACGGATTGGACTTGATTAGAAAAGCCACACACATGTCTATAATGATTTAGCCACATGGCTGCAATATAAAAAGGTGAAAATGTTAGGGGGGTCCGAATACTTTCCGTACGCCACTGTATATCATCTATAGATTTTACAGTATCTCACAGAAGTGAGTACACCCTCACATTTTTGTAAATATTTTATTATATCTTTTAATGTGACAACGCTGAAGAAATGACACTTTGTTACAATTGTAAAGTAGTGAGTGTACAGCTTGTTTAACAGTGTAAATTTGCTGTCCCCTCCAAATAACTCAACACACAGCCATTAATGTCTAAACCGCTGCCCACAAAAGTGAGTACACCCCTAAATAAAAATCTCCAAATTGGGCCCAATTAGCCATTTACTCTCCCCGGTGTCATGTGACTCATTAATATTATAAGGTCTCAGGTGTGAATGGGGAGCAGGTGTGTTAAATTTGGTGTTATCGCTCTCACTCTCTCATACTAGTCACTGGAAGTTCAACATGGCACCTACTTCATGGCAAAGAACTCTCTGAAGATCTGAAAAAAAGAATCGTTGCTCTACATAAAGATGGCATAGGCTATAAGAAGATTGCCAAAACCCTGAACTGAGGCTGCACAGCAACCCGGTGGCCAGACCTACGCGGGGGTTAAACAGGACGGTTCCCCAGAACCCAGGCCTCGCCATGGGTCGCCAAAGAAGTTGAGTGCACGTGCTCCGCGTCATATCCAGAGGTTGTGTTTGGAAAATAGACGTATGAGTGCTGCCAGCATTGCTGCAGAGGTTGAAGGGGTGGGGGGTCAGCCTGTCAGTGCTCAGACCACACGCCGCACAACGCAATCAAATTGGGCTGCATGGCTGTCGTCCCAGAAGGAAGCCTCTTCTAAAGATGATGCATAATAAAGCCTGACAACAGTTTGCTGAAGACAAGCAGACTAAGGACTTGGATTACTGGAACCGTGTCCTGTGGTATGATGAGACCAAGATAAACTTATTTTTTTCAGATGGTGTCAAGCGTGTGTGGCTGCAACCAGGTGAGGAGTACAAAGACACGTGTGTCTTGCCTACAGTCAAGCTGGTGGTGGGAGTGTCATGGTCTGGGACTACATTAGTGCTGCCAGCACTGGGGAGCTACAGTTCATTGAGGGAACCATGAATGCCAACATGTACTGTGACATACTGAAGCAGAGCATGATCCCCTCCCTTCGGAGACTGGGTTGCGGGGCAGTATTCCAACATGAAAATGACCCCAAACACACCTGAGGGTAAAGGTGATGGATTGGCCAAGCATGTCTCCAGACCTAAACCCTGTTGAGCATCTGTGGGGCATCCTTAAACGGAAGGTGGAGGAGCGCAAGGTATCTAACATCCACCAGTTCTGTGATGTCGTCATGGAGGAGTGGATGAGGACTCCAGTGGCAACCTGTGAAGATTTGGTGAACTCCATGCCCAAGAGGGTTTAGGCAGTGCTGGAAAATAATGGTGGCCACACAAAATATTGACACTTTGGGCCTAATTTGGACATTTTCACTTAGGGGTGAACTCACTTTTGTGGCCAGCGGTTTAGACATTAATGGCTGTGTGTTGAGTTATTTTGAGGGGACAGCAAATGTACACTGTTATACAAACTGTACACTCACTAATTTACATTGTAGCAAAGTGCCATTTCTTCAGTGTTTGTCACATGAAAAGATATAATAAAATTTTACAAATGGGAGGAGTTACTCCATTATGTAGATATGTATATATATATATATATACACGGTATATCAAAACATAATTTCATTCAAGTTTCCACACCATGTCCAATCTTTCAAGGTTCAAAACATGTAAACACTACTGTTTTTATTTTGTGGCTGTACTATTGACTATTTAATTTTTGATCCTTCCATTTACTTCCATTGCAAGTGTCTCGTCAAAGCCCAGAATTGTATTCATTTATTTTTTAACAAAGAAGAATCAAGTGGAAATTAATTTTGTTGCTAATAAACTGTATGCCACAAATGCTGCCCATTATGCTTAACTTGTATTGAACCCAGAATAATTATTTAAAGAAAATCATTAAAGCAACACAAGTAACAATTATCCCGAAAGTGCAATTTACTGCAATATTATCAAGGTTAAAAAACAAACATGAGACAGACAATGAAATCAAAGAGCAAGATGACAACATCATTATAAACCTACCCTCAGGCCCATTCTTTTGTCTGAGCAGATGTGAGGCCAGGTTACCAGTACAAACACACACATATATTGAGGGGCTGAGCAGGCATATCTGCACAAGAAAGGGGAATTTAAATCCCCTCCAGGCATCCTCGTGAAAAGAAGACAAATGACCAGGAGTGCGTGTGTGCTACTCTAATGAGCACGCGGCTATTGTTGCACACAGTTGCCGATTGATTTCATATGAATCTCTCGCTCAGGCAAATAAAGAAAGAGTGAAAGACTCCTCTCGCTTCCTGCGGGGGGAAAGTTTAGGACCTGCGGCAGCCACGGGAGGCTTGCGTTTTATTAGCAGAGCGCGCCCCAATTCGCCATTTTCTTCTTTAATTACTTTGCCTTAATGAACCTTTTGTAGCATTTGTTGTGTATCACGGTTTAACATCTTTGAATTAAAACACTGCTCAGTGATGCAAACCCAGGCAGACAGACGGCCCAATGATTAATTGGAATTCAAATTGATAATGGCCAATCATCATAGGCGGTTCAACAGGAAGTAACCTTTCAAAATGAATATATATACATTCAATTTCTCTTTCATGTGCAGCAGAATAAAGAAATAAATTAGTATGTCTTTCTACAGACTACTGAGAACAAATCTACTTTATTTATATACTAAATAATATCACTTTTTTGGGTTTTGGTTTCAATGCATGCTGAATTGCTACATTTTGTGTTGACATCTTGTTCCAGTGGGAAACTATTTGACAGTGGGTCTCAACTGGAGGGTCGTAACCTGAAATTTAATTGCAGTTCTTTTGATCTGGGATCAAGAACAGCAGGCACACAACAATGCTAAATGCAAATAATACAATGCAACTAATCACATACAGTTAAGACAAAAAATGTATATGCTTAGAGAGAGGGAAATTAATTCCCATAAAATTATCTAAAATAAAAATGATTACAATACTTTTATTCCAAAAGGATGCATTAAACCGATCAAAGTGACAGAATAAAGACTTGAATAAATACTTAAATATCTGTTTTTAAATGAAGACATAATGTAAAGACTCTTACATTCAAAAAATGTTTCAAATTTCAATAAATGTTGTTTTTTTTAACTTCCTATTCATCAAGAATACCCGGAAAAAAGTATCCTGTTAGATCCCCAAAAATATTAACAGCACAACGTGTTTCAACATTTATATACTAAGAAATTTTCTTAAGGCATGCAAGCAGCATATTAGAATTATTTCAGATGGATCATATGACAAGATACGGAGTACATTCTACTGCAATTCGCGTTGCCTCCTCAGAAATACTTACATTTTAGCATATATATAATATATATATACCTAGTATATATATTACTTTATTTATATATATATATCTATAGCTCGATGATAGAATTAAATACATATACAGTGGTGTGAAAAGTGTTGGCCCCCTTCCTGATTTAATTTTTTTTTGCATGTTTGTCAAACTTTAATGTTTCAGATCATCAAACTAATTTAAAAATTAGTAAAAGATAACACAAGTGAACAAAAAAATGCAGTTTTTAAATGAAGGTTTTTAATTATTAAGGGAAAACAAAATCCAAAAACCACATGGCCCTGTGTGAAGAAGCGTTTGCCCCCCTGTTAAAACTGTGGTATATCACACCTGAGTTCAATTTCTCTAACCACACCCAGGCCTGATTACTGCCACACCTTTTCGCAAACAAACAGAAATCTCTACATACTTCACAATGCAAAACATGGCACTGAGACCTTCCCAGGAGGGCCGTCCGATCCACATTACCCCAAGAGCCAGCGACGCTCATCCAAATTCCAAACCCCACAACATCTAAAGAACTGCAGTCCTCACTTGCCTCAGTTAAGGTCAGTATTCATGACTACTCCATAAGAAAGAGACTGGGCAAAAATTGTTTGCATGGCAGAGTTCCAAGACGAAACCGCTGCTGAGCAAAAAGAACATAAGGGCTCGTCTCAGTTTTGCCAGAAAACATTTTGATGATCCCCAAGACTTTTGGGAAATACTCTGTGGACTGACGAGACAAAAGTTTAATTTTTTGGAAGGTGTGTGTCCCATTACGTCTGGCGTATAAGTAACACTGCATTTCAGAAAAAGAGCATCATATCAACAGTAAAATATGGTGGTGGTAGTTTGATGGTCTGGGGCTGTTTTGCTGCTTTAGGACCTGGAAGACTTGCTGTGATAATGGAACCATGAATTCTGCTGTTTACCAAAAATTCCTGAAGGAGAATGTCCGGCCATCAGTTTTGTGACCTCAAGCTCAAGCACACTTTGGTTATGTAGCAGGATAATGATCCCAAACACACCAGCAAGTCAACCTCTGAATGGCTGAAGAAAAACAAAAAAAAAGACTTTGGAGTGACCTAGTCAAAGTCCTGACCTGAATCCAATTGAGATGCTGTGGCATGACCTCAAAAAGGCGGTTCATGCTCGAAAACCACTCCCAATGTGGCTGAATTACAACAATTCAGCATAGATGAGTGGACCAAAATTCCTCCACACCGCTGTAACAGACTCATTGCACGTTATCCGCAACCGCTTGATTGCAGTTGTTGCGTTAGGGTGGCCCAACCAGTTTATTAGGTTAGGGGGCCAACACTTTTTCACACAGGGCCATGTATTTTTGGATTTTGTTTTCCCTTAATAAAAAAAAACCTTCATTTAAAAACTGCTGTTTGTTCCTTTTTTGTGGTTACTTTTACTAATTTTAAATGTTTTTGTGAGCTGAAACGCTTGAAAGTGGACAAACCTCAACAAAAAGAAATCAGTAAGGGGCCACACTTTTTCCACACCACTGGATATTGTATCTTATAGATATATTATATATATAGGTAATATATATAATAGATATTAACAACAGTACTACATTGAGTTGCCACTTGATGTTCAACATAAAATCTCCAGCAAAGCCAGTTGAGAACCACTGATTTGTGATTTTAAATAAATGGATATGCTCCTGTAGAAAGCCGCATGAATTCTTCTCCAACAGACGTGATAAATTCCTCTTGTACTCTGAATGAAAGACTTGGCTCTACTATTAACAAAGCACCACTCAACCAGCACTAAGTGAGAAGTTTCTGAAGGATTCTCGTCTGCCCAGTATTGACACGTCATCCTCGTTCCCACAACATGCAGGTGCCAACTTCTATCTGCTCCACACACTGCCCTTCTGGACCCCGTCACAAAGTCCTTGATGTTATCAAAGCAATTTGGGTCCGCTTTAATCATTGGGAAAATTGAGCTGCTCGTTTCTCTCCTCTCCCCCTACTCTCTCCTCTGATCTCAGACGGAATCCAATCACTCATAAGAGAGTCTATTGATTGATGTAATCTTATTGGGATGTGAGGTGAGGGGAAAAACTCGATTGATTGCTTTTGTCTGTGACACATGTTGCTCTTGGCTAGCGATGCATATCCTCTTTCATCTACTGTTTAATCTCTAAGAGGAGTTCTTAAAGATCCCCTGGCACGCTCAGTGTCCCTCCTCCCATCGTCTCGCTGGTTTCTCGGTTCAGGGTGAAAGCCTGGTGGCTCTGTTGCTTGATCTCTTCTCATCCTACCATTTAGAACTCTATTTCAGCCCGACGCTCCTTTTAAAGGCTGATCCGGTCAGCCAGGTTCAGGGCAGGGGCCTTCGTCTACACAGCCCAATGACTGGAGAGATAACGCATTACAACTCCATTTAATCAAAGGATGTTTTAATACCATAATGTACGATTCTAAATCTCCCTGGATAAAGCAAAGAGGATATATTTAAGTTAAATTGGCTCCCGGCTGCAGTCTCATAGATGCAATCATCTTGCATTTTAAAGAGATACGGGCAATCACCAACATCAGAATAATTATTGGAATATTTGGGCCCGATTGGAAATTTAAAAAAGAGAGAGCAAAGGGGCACAACAGAAAAATCACTCTGGAGATTAATATCGGTTCTCATTAAATGATAATGTGGCCTTGTTTGAGAGGATCAGAATAAATTGATCAGTCCTGAACTACAGACATTCACCAAAAGATTGAATAAAAGCAGGATAAAATACAAATTGTTAAACACATACTGAGTCTAAAGCAGAATAGCTCTTGCTATTTATTATTTGATGGAATAAACTAACAAGTTTACACAAATATGTGGACTAAAGTAAATGAAGCAGGTTTCACTGGAAGTTAACAGTAAATACTATCATTAAAAAGTTAAGATCAGTAAGATTTATTTTTATTTCTTTATTTAATGAAAAGAAAATGAATTACACGTTTATTCAGCAAGAATGCATTAAATTGATCAAAAGTGTCAGTAAAGTATGATTTCTGAAAGATCATCAGGATTAAATTATAAAAAATAAAATACATTTTAAAATATTTTCAAATGGAAAACAGTTATTTAAATTGTAATATTTCACATTACAGTTTTACTATATAATTTAATAATTTAAATAATTTAAACACATTTGAATGGGAGTGTAATAATAATAATAATAATAATAAAAAAAACAGCAACAATCTAAAAGACAAGTCAAAAAGAGCCCACCTCTGAGTCTGATATACTGATCCCTTTATGGCTCGGGACAATCCACCATCAGTATCTATGAGATCTTTTTTTTTTGTGTGTGTGTGCCAATTTCATCATCCTCTAGGTAAAAATCGGAAGTCTGATTGCATAGAAAAGTAATAGCACACCCTCCACACAAATGATGCTGGATGCACATCTTAGGGGCTTGTTCAAAAGTATAAAGAATAGTAATACTTGCCTTCATACACCATGAGGATCTAACAAAATGTCATTTGAGGACATCTAGAACTAGTTGAAAAAACAAAGTACAAAACAAGGCAACAAACAAGAGTTGTTGCACTACTCCTGATAAGCTACAGCTAAAACACCCCTTTAATACCAAAATAAAGACAGGATTACTTCCTAAATGTTTGAACATTGTAATTAAAGGTTTTGTGTAAAGGGATTAATCTGCACGGTAATTTTGACTGGCCCTTTTGTGGATTAACTTCCTGCGAGCGAGAGCAATTTCCACAGTGACCCCACAAAAACGCTTGGGTGGCAGAAACACAAATCTCTTGAACAATAGCGACGTGTTTAACAGTAGCTATGGATGCTTGCACACCAAAACACTAAGTAAACCTCAAGATGTCTGAACGGTTACTTTGTCTTGCCCATGCGGACCAGAAGATTGCATTCTATCATTTTGATAGAGCGATAAATTGGCTATTTCTTGGATTTACTCGGATCCAAAGTGTTACTGCATACACAAGACTCCCATTGCAACTCTTTCGTTCTTCGACCCGCTACTCTCACTCATTTGGCTGGTACAAACGCAGCAAATTTATAACTTGGGTCTAGCGCAATTACTTGGGGAGCCACCACGTGACAGGAATCAATATGACACAAGACACTCAGCAATTGACTGCCGGCCGTGACAAAGTGCCCCCGTGGCTTTTTGTGAATCCCTTCTATTGAGGGAGCAGATTATCAGCCTTTGTGAGCCTCCTCCTTTTTGATTTACTGTTGAGGTGGGAATGGTATTATTAAGAGGCCTTTGTTTTACAAGGAGGAGAGGCAATGGATGGGCTTATGGCTGAAGCCGCAGCAGCCGGCCGATGCACTGACAAAGTAACTCCTCTTTATTATCTCATTACCACATTGCTCACTCATTCATTTAGTCTTGTACTCAAAGCCAGGGCAGCCGTCGGGGATGCTCATTTCAAACAACACCAGCCACCTGAGGGACGCAGTGTGTTTCTCTGAGTAGACAGCAGGGGGCCATGATGTGTCAACTTCTGCACACTATTGTCTTTCACTGCTGATGGAGGGTCAGTTTGGTGCATGATGCTGGTTGAGGCTAAAAGAAACATTCCAGATTCAGTGCAAAGTTCATCTCAACGGAGCATGTGGCATGATGTTGATTACCACAAAAAATAATTTCCATTTGTCTCTTTTTACCCAAAATCCAGCTTACAGTGAGGCACTTGCAATGGAAATAAATGGGGACATTTTGTAAACGTTAAAATACTCGCAGTTTCAATAGTATAGCCACAAGATATAAATAAATAACATAAAACCAATACAATGGATTATAGTATGATAACCCTCTTCCAATATTTTCTGTTTAAAGTTATCTGTAACACTAAAACAATGAAAAGTGCTTTAAAAAAATTATAAGATTCACATTTCAGCATTTAAAATCTCCAAAAACTGGCCTTATTTACATCCATTTTAAGTACACTCACTACCCTTAATTTTTCACTTTTTTTCAGGGGGTCGGAGGTCAAATCAACTTTTTTTTTTTTTTTGGGAAACAATTTGTGATTGCCCTCACTTGTATTAACTCAAATATACTTTTAACACCACCATTGACCACTGAAAAATATATATATATTAATAAAACAACACATTTTACTAAAATATGTAAAAATATTAATTTGAAAATTGATACATTTGAAAAAAACAGTTTGAACTTCATGAACAAAGTAAATAAATCAGAATAATAGCCGATTCTGTTCTGTATTAAAGTATTTTACAGTATATTAAACCCACAATATTCCTTTAAAGCATTTAAATGGTGTTGATTCTGGATTTGGAAGGGAAGTTTGGCTGTTTTTGCCACTGTGTCCTACGGAACCTCAGCTCTGGATCAATTCCAGGCAGTCTGCTTTGGCAGCAATGCAGTTCACCGGCTTCTACCATGCTTTTGCTAATTAGTTAGGCACCTCTGGGCTGCGCAAGTCATCTAGCAAATGCACAAAGAGGGGGAGGCGCTCGATCCGGAAGACCAGCAGTGAACTGGCTAGGATAAAAGACACTGAAGAAGCTGTAGCGTAATAGATTTTAGCTGCTTGGCCACTCTTCCCACACTCTGCAGCCCTGCCGCTCAGGTTTTCTGTTTTAATAGTGGTGGGGAGTGCAAAAGGGGGGAAAAAAAAGAGTTGATGTCAGCAAAAACAAAATGCCGCCATTAAATCATCTCCCTGAATCCCGTGTCAGGTCTGTAATAGGAAAGGCGTTCATCATCGGAAAGGTTACTGCTCTTCCAGAACATCCCCCTCCCCCCTTTTCTGCTCCCCGGGTTCAGAGCAGAACCGATGGTCTCGCCGGACCCCTCGTACCAGACCACTGTACTGAGTATGAGGAATTGGGGTGCTCAGGTTTTGGTCATGCCAAACTGATTCTATCTTTCCAGGTCCATAATAAGAGGCTCAGAGCTTTGGTGGGCTGGGGCCACAGAGATGCAGCTTGTTCCCACCACTGTCGCCACTGTTGTATAAGCACAAATGCCATTCGCTTACTAGCAGACACACTGGGCTTTTTGTTATGCTGCTAACTAGATTTTCCCATGAAAGTCTCTCCTCTCTCTCTTTGTAGAGCTGGGCTTGGCACGGGGAAGAGAGACGGCTGGTGTTTAAAGAGGGAGAGAGACAGGAAGAGTGCGCAAGTGTGAGCAGATGAGGAAAACGGCAATAAAGAGAAGGAAAAACAATAGGAGAAAACAGCAGAAGAGAGAGTATTACACTAACTCAGATGTGTTACAGCTACCTTATGTCTGCCGTGGCTCTTTTTCATTTACGATCAAGACTATGGACCATTCAAAGTCTGTTCACTGACTGTCTGATGCATTTTACACACAAAAATGGAACAAGCTGACTGAAATTGATAGTTCTAATTGGTTGTTGACCAAAAAGTGTTTCTGAGGATGGATGCAATATCTTACAGGGCAGAATGGTGGATGTAAATCTGGTGCATCACACAATTTAATGTAAATAACATGCACAGCATTGTAAAATGTGCTTCTCTGCATTTGTTCTGTGGTCTAATTTGTTTCCAAATCTAGCTTTTTAATAAACTTGGCATTGTACACTATGAATATCGCTGACGCGGTGACAAAATGCTTATGTCCCTCTATTGTAAGTCGCTTTGAATAAAAACATCTGCTAAATGCACGCACAAGCAAAAAAAAATAAATGCGATACAATAAATGTTTTACATAATATTGAATAATTTTTAATTATGAAAAACAGTATAAAAAGTAAATCTGTAAAAAAAACTGATTTTTATTTATTTTTTAAAGAAACTGGAATGGTTAAAAACAAAATAAAACTGAGGTAAACTGTGAACTCTGTTAAGTCTGTGTTTCCAACACTAATTAGCCAAAAAAAAAAAAAAAGAGCCAAATACCGGGCAATTTATCGCCATCATCATATACCCGAAATAAAACACAGTCTGATGGTTGGTTTAATTGTCATTAAAAGTTGGCATGCAATGGAAATTTCCTCCGTACTGTGCTGTATATTCAAGTGAAATGAGAAAAAAAAATGTAGGGTTGATTTCAACAGGAATTACGTTGATCATTGCTGGATGGGAGGGATTATTTCCCAGCCCTCAAACGTCATCAGAGAAGACATGCTGTTGCAAAGGGAAGGGGAAATTAATATGTTTTATTACAATTACGAGGCCACTGGTTTGATCCTTGTTCAGTCTTCACGGAAACAAATAGAAAAATAACTCATTTTGCCAATTTGTCTGCAAGATTCTAACTTTAAATGACACAACAGGAGAAAATTCCTAGATTTCCAAGAATTAAATAAAGATTTAATATTTTTCATAACACTTTATTTCTATATTTTAAAATAGGTGCAGTTTTAAAGGCACATACCTTGGGGTACAGATCATCAAACTCATCCGGTAGTGAAATGGATTCCCAATGTGCCAAACGAAGGAACTGTTTCTTATTTTTACTTTTGTTTCTCAAACCATAAACAGATTTTTTTTTTCCAAAAGCAAGAGTATGGTTATCAGAATTGACTCCAATTCATAGAAAAATTGAATGGGATACATTTCATGCATCCACAAACCCTAATCATCAATTTGATCCACAGGGCATATTTAACCACACGCATAAGACATGTTATGGGTTTATCATCACCACATACTTATTGTAATTTTTGTGGGCCAGGCTGCCTGGGCACTTAGATGCATATGCTTTGGGACTGTCCAGACGTGCAACATTTTTGGGATATGGTGCTTGATGTTTTGTACAAGGTCACTAGCATTCATTTTCCCAAAGATCCTGTTCTGCTATTGTTGAATGATAATTCTCATTTTCCTGTAAATGAGAAGGACTGGAAATTTTGGTTAGCTGCCACAACTGCTGCAAAGAAACTTTTAATTCAATGATGGAAAACTCAACATGACCTTTCTATCAGACATTGGTTACATTCCTTCAGCACGGACCAATCATGCTAAAACTGTCATTTTGTCAATGTGGAAGAATTGTATATGTTCAGTTAGGGAGATTGTGGTATTTTGAAAATAAAAAAAAAACACTGAATTACAAAAATAAATAAAATTACGAGGCCACATGAATAAAAAAAATGTGCATAGGTAAATCATTTATAATAAACACTGTAATATGTGATTTAAAAAAGAAATGAATAAATATTTTATCCTGACTTTAAACATTGGGTTCTGGTCAGAATAAGCTGCAGAGTGGACTAGACTTGATGCCAATGAAGGCTGGCAGAACCAGACACTTCTCTAGTGATAAACAACAGACAACCTGCACAATCCATTAGCCAGACTAACTGAGACTCATTCATCATTGTGGCAATGAGGTGAAAAAGTTGAAAGTTTATTAAGGCTTGCATGAAGCAAGGGCTCTGTCCTATGACCACACTTGCGCGAAATGACGCATGGTAACAAAATCACTGCATATACACAGGACACAACACTCACAAATTCAATGCCATAATCTCAGCTCAAGTCACATTAACACATTAACTATGGGGAATGTCTAAGAAATAAATTACCATGCCAAATATTTACATTTAATAAATACATCAAGTACAAAAAAAAATAAATTCAAGTACAGATAAACTTTTCAATTCCAAAACATTTGGAACAAAAAATGGCAGCATGGCTTACGCCTGAAAAAAAACAAAAAAAGAGCTCAATACTTTGCTAAACTGACATCACATGACTTAACAGGTGACCTGTAATCTAAAAGGCTCCATCTTGCTGCATTATCTCAGCAGAGCAGATGCAGTATGTACCCCAACAAACACTTACACACACACAGTAAGCTGTGAGCTAGGTAAGACAGCTGTAGAAGAGAGAGATAAAGCTGTGGCTGAAGATACGGTGAGGTGAGAGGTTAAAGGGCAGCTGAAGTCATCCAGAGAGGGAAAGATGTGTAAATCCTAGGGAAGGAAGTGTTGTGTCTGGTCCAGTGCAAGTAAGCAGTTTGAGAAGACATGAGGCTGTTCCCAATGGTATAAATGTAGAAACCACAGGATACCGTCAAAGTGGGAACTTAGGGCCTCACGTCACCTGTCAGCCATCCTTGCTGGGAATTAAGTAGCTACACTGTCAATAGTACAATATACTGTGATACGAGGGAATGGGATGTAGGGTTTGGGAATGTAGCATTTTTCAGTGTGTTAGGATTTCTTTTTGCCATTGCAAAGCATAAAACAGCATGACTGTCAAAGCAGATGCAAGCCAAAATACCAATACAGCCTACGTTCACAACTAATTACTGTAACTTCAGAGTTTTAGCACTCTATGACTCCATTATTGGGCGAATCTCCTGTCGAGAACATTTGCAGGTCACATTATTTTGCTTAAATAATAGAAATTATATATCTATACACACATATATATATATATATAGATAGACAGATAGATAGACACACATCTATAAATATATATATATATATGTACAGTGGGTACGGAAATTATTCAGACCCCCTTAATTTTTTCACTCTGTTATATTGCAGCCATTTGCTAAATCATTTAAGTTAATTTTTTCCTCATTAATGTACACACCAGCACCCCATATTGACAGAAAAACACAGACTTGTTGACATTTTTGCAGATTTATTAAAAAAGAAAAACTGAAATATCACATGTCCTAAGTATTCAGACACTTTGCTCAGTATTTAGTAGAAGCACCCCTTTTGATCTAATACAGCCATGAGTTTTTTGGGAAAGATGCAACAAGTTTTTCACTCCTGGATTTGGGGATCTTCTGCCATTGCTCCTTGCAGATCCTCTCCATTTCTGTCAGGTTGGATGGTAAACGTTGGGGGACAGCCATTTTTAGGTCTCTCCAGAGATGCTCATTTGGGTTAAGTCAGGGCTCTGGCTGGGCCATTCAAAGAACAGTCACAGAGTTGTTGTGAAGCCACTCATTTGTTATTTTAGTTGTGTGCTTTGGGTCATTGTCTTGTTGGAAGGTGAACCCTCGGCCCAGTCTGAGGTCCTGAGCACTCTGGAGAAGGTTTTCTTCCAGGATATCCCTGTGCTTGGCCGCATTCATCTTTTCCTCGATTGCAACCAGTCGTCCTGTCCTTCAGCTGAAAAACACCCCCACAGCATGTTGCTGCCACCACCATGCTTCACTTTTTGGACTGTATTGGACAGGTGATGAGCATGCCTGGTTTTCTCCACACATACCGCTAGAATTAAGGCCAAAAAGTTCTATCTTGTCTCATCAGACCAGAGAATCTTATTTCGCACCATCTTGGAGTCCTTCAGGTGTTTTTTTCATGTGTCTTGCACTAAGGAGAGGCTTCCGTCGGGCCACTCTGCCATAAAGCCCCGACTGGTGGAGGGCTGCAGTGATGGTTGACTTTCTACAACTTTCTCCCATCTCCCGACTGCATCTCTGGAGCTCATCCACAGTGATCTTTGGGTTCTTCTTTCTCTCTCACCAAGGCTCTTCTCCCCCCGATAGCTCAGTTTGGCCGGATGGCCAGCTCTAGGAAGGGTTCTGGTGGTTCCAAACGTCTTCCATTTAAGGAATGGTGGCCACTGTGCTCTTGGGAACCTTAAGTGCAACAGAAATTTTTTTTGTAACCTTGGCCAGATCTGTGCCTTGCCACAATTCTGTCTTTGAGCTCTTCAGGCAGTTCCTTTGACGTCATGATTCTCATTTGCTCTGGCATGCACTGTGAGCTTTAAGGTCTTATATAGACAGGTGTGTGGATTTCCTAATCAAGTCCAATCGGTATAATAAAACACAGCTGGACTCAAATTAAGGTTTAGAACCATCTCAAGGATGATCAGAATAAATGGACAGCACCTGAGTTAAATATATATGAGTGTCACAGCAAAGGGTCTTTAATACTTAGGACCATGTGATATTTCCGTTTTTCTTTTTTAATAAATCTGCAAAAATGTCAACAATTCTTTGTTTTGCTGTCAATATGGGGTGCTGTGCGTACAATAATGAGGAAAAAAATTAACTTAAATAATTTTAGAAAATGGCTGCAATATAACAAAAAGTGAAAAATATAAGGGGGTCTGAATACATTCCGTACCCACTGTAAATATATATATAGGTATCGTATATATCTATAAAATTCAAATATGCTCCATTTTATATAATATAATAATAATGATATATATTGTGAACATAGTTTCATGAGAATTTATCACATTATTTTCTTCCAACTGTCATTAACTTAATGCAAAAAAAAAAAAAAATGAAATTGTAAAAAATTCATATCAAAAAGTAAAAAAAGAGTACTGTAATAAAGTAAAAACTATTGTATTGCATATTGTATCACACAAAAAAAAGTAAGTCAAATAAATACAATAAAATTCAGAGATGGAAAATGTGCTTAAATATCATAAAAATAATGTCAAAATATTAAAAATGGTGAAATATATCTGTTTTTGTGAGATTCGCCCAAGCACTGATATGGTGTACTAAGGAAATAACTAAGTTTAAGTATGGATATTATCATATTGAGCTATATTACGCTACCACAACTAGTAAAAAATTCTAACACTTTAAAACACTATTCTACTGATTCTAACCTCGTTATCATCTAATCACTTTTAACCATATAATTCACGTATCAGAGGCAAAATATAGTCAAGAAACAAAAGCATTAAAAGCATTCATAATAAGAAGCAAGACAGAAGACACAATTAGCTTTCAGAAACACATTTGACTCAATAAACACAGCTGATCGAACGAGGTCTGTGCTGTTTTAGAGCCAATGTAAAAGAGAGAGAAAAAGAAAGTCCAGGAGGCCCAAAGGCGGCGGGATGACAGCAAATCGCTTGCAAAGATGGTGAAACAGCCCAGAATCTGGCTTAATCCACAGAGCAAAAGGCCCAAAACCAGCATCACGGTTCATGTATTCCACAAATAACGACCCTATGGGTAAGCATGTGCGTCCAAACTGGCTAACTGAGTATTCTGTCCATATAAAGGCCTTTTATAGTGTCCAATGAGGGTTAATCTCCCCCTCCCAGTGCAAACTGAATCAATTTCATGTTAGTCCACATACGATAGTCTTTTCGTTCTTTCAGAAAATTTTCGCCGGACCGTCGTTTAACCATGATCAAGTCCATGGCACGGTCCGCTTTGGGCAGAAGGGATGGATGGTCGACGGTGGCGGTCGGAGGCGGCCATCTGCGACTCCTCCCCGACCCCAACGCCGCTCTTCAAACGAGTTAATTTCCCTCTCTCTCTCTCCCTGTCTCTCTCTCTCATCTGTCCTTTTCTAGGGGAGGAGGTGGTGCCCGGCTCTCACAACCTGTTCAATGCAAAGATAGAAAGAGTCAGGGCAACACACCTCACACCACAGCTGAGGCCAAACAGCAGCTAACCCAAACTAGCCGCTTTACATGACGGTACAAGACATTGCATATCTCCTACTTTGCATTGTAAAAGCATTTGAAGTACTTGTAACCTGACAGTCCACTTTCCAATTACCCCAAAACAGCTTTAAGTCAAATCGTGATGTGACGGAAGTGGCGACTGTTTGGCACTTCTATTATAAGAGTGTCAATTAAAAGTCTCTTAGTCATGCTTGCCTATATTTTAGCAAAAACATAACAAGGTTACGGCATTGAAAAGTATGACGAGGAGGTGTTAAAGGAAGGAAAAAGACAGGATAATTGATCTGGATCTGACGGTTACATTAAAATAATCCTGTGCGAAGGAACCGCAACCTCATACCGGAGGCCAAGTGGTGACAGTAAATCAGACAGCTCATTACTGCCAAACCAAGTGAGCAAATACATGTGGCAGCCAAATAGAGAAGGCCCTATGGAGCCAGCGCTACCTCCCACTCACACATGCATGGAAGAGTCCTTATAATGAAGCCTGAACTTTAATCACGAGGCGAATATACCCACCCCGAGCCAGATCAAACATGCTCTCGCGTGCGCAGATGTTTCAGAGACGAGCATTGCACGAGCTTTACCCACCTCACTAGGTTTTCATTATCGCCGGGGCCCTTGCAGGTGGTGCACTCGGTCCGCGTGTCATCGGCTTTGGGCTTTTTCTGCAGAGTCGACTGCCTCTGTCTGCGCTCCCGCGGTGACGGTTCCTATGGAAACGCAAGCTATTAGAGGCGACCGCCGTGTGTGTTTGAATGAAGCTGGTGAGTGGAGAGGGCTGAGATTGCTGTGTAAACATACACAAGCTGTCTTCCTTCATCTCGCTCTCTAAATATTAGAGGTAGATGAGGGAGATAAAGGAGTGCAGGGTGAGGAAGTGAAAGCTCACCTCGATATTCTCCTCTTCGCAGATGGAGATTCTCTTCCTCTTCTGGCCTCTGGTTCTCTGGGTCAAAGGGAATATTACATTTGGTCATAATACGGCACACTGAACAACGCAGCAGTTCTAGAGTCAGATTATTGTATTTAAGATGATTTAAGATTATTAAAAAACAAACATTGGAATTCAGAAGAATTCTTCTGATCGGAATTTGAATGGGGTACTTAAAATCATTAATTCAAATGGATTGTCACTTAAAAACCCACTGAGAAACAAGCCACATAAAGGGAGAACTAATAAAAAATGAGTCCAGAAGTACAAAACAATGAAAAAAATGACTTGACATGATGTGTTACTTTACTTAACACGACATCACCTCAGAATGTCCACATCCAGAATGGACCAATCGGCTTCAATATTGTTTCCTACATTATTTTTGGAAATGCATTGGCATAAAAGATTTTTTTATCGGCCATTTTAGAATGTCAGTAAAAATCTTATACATAATGTTGCAACTTAGATTTTATAAGACAATCTACAATTGTCTATTAGCTGCTCAGCAATATCATAAAGGAGATCTGATGTAACGGTCAACTTATTTTCCACAAGAAAAACAATCAAATGACGGGAGTAACCATGCAGTACATCAAAAATAGAAAAAAAGCTGAAAGGAAACTTGCATGAACCATTCAGTTATTTTGCATTGCCTCGTGCCAATAATAATGGTGTAGAACAGGGGTTCATTAAATGAGGGAACTGCAGGGGTTCATTAGCTGACAAAAAAACGAATAATTAAATAAAATGCAACATTAATGTAAAGGAAGGGACTGCACAGTTAATAGCAGTGTTTGATGTATCTTATCAAATCGTGATCATCAAATCAAAGACTGCAATTTAAATAAGTATATAGTCTGTTGCATTGTGGGTTTTATTAATATTACAAATTTGGACACTACTATAGTAGGGAAGTAGGCATATTCAGACGTAGGTAATGAAGTCAAAATAACATAAGCTGATATAACGAACTATAAATGTTTCCAAAAGTCCTTAACTTTGCACTTCAGGGCTTTATTACAAAAAAAAAAAAATTGCAATGTGATGTTGTTCAAGCCATGTGGCAGTAAGCTGACCAGAACAAAGTTTAACGCTCTCCACGAGTAAACAGCTCACGCAGAGCAGCTGGTGACTTGCGGCTCACTGTAGCGGCTACAGATGTCAAACAGTGATGCTCCTCTCTAATCCAAATCTCTCATTCAGTCCGGCTCCCCCTTGTGTGCCATAGAGGGATTCAATCCCTTTGTTTAGAGCCCAGAGCAGAGCCCCAACCAGTGCCCCTCTCTATCCAGATAGAAGGCCATTCTACAACTGGGTCAACCCTGGCTGTTAAATTGGATTTTTGTGTGTGCCATGAACCAAAATTGAGTATCCAAACTCATTCTCCACAGAGTGCTCTCCGGTTCATTTAGAGAATTTTTGCACTGTTTTTCTTGTCTACCATCGGCAGATCAACTCTTCATCTCCATCAGTGGCTGATAAACACAAGGAAACCAACAACAGCATTGCACGAGTCAAATCAAACGTATCCACCTTAATGCAAACAGGCACACGAGTGTGCCAAGCTGGGGCTTTTTAAAAAGGGAAGAAAAAAACAACAACATATTTAAACAGATTGTGAAAACAATTCCATCTGTCGCCTTTGGCTTGCCACCACACAGCAGATGGAACACTTATCATTATAAATGCTAACTGCTTCCACACTGCCAACTGGCACTTAAATGCCTCTGCCACTTCTCCCTCGATGGTGGCACCAAACAAAGGCACTCATTTATTTCATTATTCCTTCATTACGGCAGACTCGATTAAGGTAATCTATTAGAGGCTAGATCAGTGGTCCTCCACACAGAGATCCTCCATGTAATGGTAAAGAACTGTAAACGTGGTGAAGGGCTGACGTAAACAACAATCTACACTTGGAGGACAGTCGAGACGACTCTGTGAAAAAACCCTGCTTTTTAATTAAGGACCTTGCAATGCTGCATCTTTAAAAACACTGAATCAGTTTCCACATGATTGGAAAAACTATTGGTGCATACATAGGGACAGTCACAGTGTAGCCTATTGCGGTAATTCAAAGAAGACTAATGGCTTAAAATCCAGGACAAATATGTAAATAATCAACAAGGTGTTTGATTAGAGAAATAGTTTGCTACAAAAAAAAAACTATAGGAGTATTTGGCCTAAAGAGCACAGAGGCAAAATATGAAAACATGAAAATAATAAAAGAAAAATAAATAAATATTAAAAAAAATAATAATTATTAAATAAACAAAAAAATTAATAAAATTACAATCAAAAAGGTGTTTTATCTGAAAAATAGTTTGCTACAGTTTACAAAACTATAGGATTATTTAGGGTAATGGCATAGAGGCAAAAGTGAAAAAATAACAAATACATAACTAAACAACTAAAAATAGTAAATGATTAAAGTATAGAAAATAATACTAAAAAACTAAAGAGCACGATACAAAAATGAAAAAAGTTGCTTATACAAATAAATAAATAAAAGACAAAAAAGAATATAAATTATGACATTAAAATATGGGAAAAAAAATTGATATTTTTTTAGATTCTTTTTTGTTTAAAGCATTGCAGTAGATGTGTCTGTCCCATTAAACTCAATGCTTTTTTTTGTGGGTGGTTGTCAGGGCATTGCTTTGTGGTTGCTAGGGTGTTCTGGATGGTTGCTTGGTGGTTCCTTAATGGGCCAAATCTGAAGAGCCAAACTCTTAAGCGTTTATGATATTCTGGTCTCAAGACATCACACAAGCCCTCCATTACAGTAAGTATGGAATTTTATCACCTATGTCTTCCAAAGTCTGATTGCTTAGAAAAGTAATAGTACACCTCTCCTCCACAAACTGCAAATCTTGAAGTATCATTCATGTCTGTATCAGCAATGGTGAGTTACATGTCAAAGTTTAATACTTGAAAAACCAAAGTATGACTAAAATGCTTTAGCAAACCTCTAATTATAGCAAGATTTCCAATGCCCTTAGTCTCGCGAATGATGCATAAAGCTTTTTAAGTCCAATGGAGTCTAGACAAAATCTCAGTGTGTGTCATTCATGAGAGCGATTTCAGTTGTGCAGGAGGGCCGGTATTCAGTGGCCGCAGAAAAGTGCGGCACATTAGTGAAGCCGAACACCACTGGCTCCTGAACGGAGGGATGGCGGGGGGTCGATTAGCTGGCTGTGATAAATCAGAACACAGCTTTACAAGGGCTTGCCACAGCCACATCGGCATGTTAAGGGCATTAAAAATGCAAAGCAGGGCTCCTTCAGCTGCTGCCACACTCTGGAGTGCAAGTGAAGATACATTCTGCAATGAAGCATCTTTCTCTGGTGGAGTTTAGCTGGAGCTACACAAGAGAGAGAGAAATAAAAGCCTTTTAATCCAGCTGCTCTCCACTGAAGCCTTCGCCTCACTTCTGGGCAATCGTCTCAGAGACTAAAGGGAAAACAAATTAACCCTTCCTGTCATACGCAAGCCCACACTCACACGTAAATGCAGTAAACAAAAAATATCATCCAGAAGTCATTCCTTTTACCTTTGTGTGAGCTAGTTTGACAGCCGTCAGCCAAGGCGAGTGGCTGCAGTGCTGCAGAAACCATCTAAAATTGTGCTTTACTTTCTAATTAGATTTAAAAAACTGGCAGGGAAAGGTTTATTGACTAAGCTTTAAAACAAAAGGTTGAAAAAGACAAAATGAAGGAGGCCTGGAGAGCATGTCGTTTCTCCGATGGATATCTTTTGTCTTCCTTAAGGGAGCCGGGCTGCCGGAGCGCTATCTCAGGATCAGAGAATGCTGGACAGTGATAAGTGGAAGCCATGGAGAGCCTGAAAGACAAGCCCTATCTCAAGTCTGAGAAGAACACACACACACAAACACACCAACACACACACACCACACACACACACACACACACCACACACACACACACACACACACACACACACACCCTACCCTTCATACTTCAATGTGGTGCTCTGCCTCTACAGCTAGAGGTAGTGCGTGTACAAGTCTGATCATTTAACAGACAATTAAATACTCCCTCTGTTACAGTGAGCTGCCTACAAAGGCAGCATTTTAAGGCATCACAGACAAGCTAACAATACTACACACTTGGCAAACAAGTCTATTGTCTATTATTGTGTAGCGCTGTGTGAAGAACAGCTTGTACAGCAGTTTTCTGTTGGTCAGTGCTACGAATATGTGAGACCAACTTGAACCCGTTGCATAATCTGAGGGGGGAAATCTTTATCCCTCATGCAAAATTCCTGGATGCATGGAGAAATACTGAAATTTCAAACTCTGTACCATTTTTTAAATTAGCAGCAAAATCTGATAAACTGTCCCATAAATGTTTTATTTATTTATTCTCAAATATCATTTAAAAAGTCTATATTTCATGTTGGTAAAACCAAAGTGCATGTGCAGCCCAGTGTGCATCTAAAAACACAGACTGTTTCTATGGAAACCAGGAGTTTCTAATAGCAGCAATGAAGCAATGACTTTACCTATTGGTAGCTGGCTCTTTTATTTCTGGCAGGACTTATTATGCCAAAATGTGTGTTACACTTTCTCCCATTGAGTGCGCTTGGTACTTCTTTGTACCTATACACAGTCTTTGATATTGTGCTGTTAGTTTAGCAACATGCAAATGTATTTGAATCAATTTTAAGGCAAGCAAGACATAGCACAGTATAGTGTTATAGAGCGTTCCATATCAGTCACTTCTGAGGCTGAGCTATCTTCCATAGCAGCTGCCTTTGTATGGAGTAGTCAGCAAGACTGCTCGTTAAGTTTCGGAAACAATTCTAAATGCTAATGTTCCAATAAAACAGAAATGCTAGGGAGCAACAGTTCCAGTGGGGTTTTCACTGATGGCTTAATTATGGCAGTATCAGTTTCAAGGTGATTTTATTAAATAATTAAAGATGATAGAGAGTTTAGGTTGTCCATTTCAAAGTAATCAATAAGGCTAGCTGTTGTGACCTTCACCGATAACCTCTGCCAAAGCTCAAGAGACTAAAGAACAAGTCAAATATCTATTTGACGTGAGGAGCAAATAATCAGTTTCAAACCAGTGAATGAAAGTTTCACCTAAGACAACAGCTAGAGTTAAAGGGGTCATATGATGTTGCTAAAAAGAACATTCTTTTGTGTATTTGGTATAAGGAAATGTGTTTATGCGGTTTAAGGTTCAAAGAACACATTATTTTCCACATACTGTACATTATGGTTTCTCCTCTATGCCCCGCCTTTCTGAAACGTGTCGATTTTTACAAAGCTCATCGGTCTGAAAAGCGAGGTGTGCTCTGATTGGCCAGCTATCGAGTGCGTTGTGATTGGCCGAATACCTCAAGCGTGTGACAGAAATGTTACGCCCCTTACATACTGTGATGCTGTGTCCCGGCCGGAGCGACGAGACAAAAACATTAAAACCCATTACAAACTAGGCATTTGTTGCATCCAGTGGGGACATAATAAATAAATGATTATAATGACTTATAATGTATTTTTACACGTTGCGTTGCATCGCGCCACGTAAACATAAAACCAGGTCTGCATTTGTGATCAGAGAAACGACAAAACAACAAGCGCTACTCTACACTGTCCAAAAAACTCGCGTTTGAATCATCAGTGGCAAATTTTTTAAATATGAAAAACGTACTTACAGACTCCGTGTCAGAACAGCCGGCATTGTAGTCTACTCTACCAGGATCAGGAAAAAGTTCTCCATAAAATGCGCTGCACGCATCTGAATTTTTGGGTTGAACTGTTCTGGAACAGTAAGTTGTAAATACAACTTAACCACTGATTTCTAGGTGTGTCATCTTTTGGAAGGCCAAAAAAAGTAGTATCGCTTTCACAACGAAAAACACAGCGTCACACACAGCGGGCTAGAGTGAGGATATGGCATGCGGCGGGCTTGAGAACGGCGCGGCCTGCGGATTCGACGAAGGAGCGTCCGGTGTGCTTGCGGCAACCGCATGTGACGACCACGGGCTGGACTCCACTTCGTCCACGGGGAAAGCCGATCCGGCAATCCACAGCGAAGTTGATGTATTTCCTCAGCAAACAGCACGGATCAGCTCCAGGCATGACAAAACAGATATCATTCTCTTTTGGAAGACCAAAAAAAGTAGTTTCACTTTCACAACGAAAAACACAGCATCTTCACGACATGGCAGCAACAGCAACAATACTACAGCGAGAATAAAAGTACGCCTTCTTTCTTTGCTTGAACATTTGGGCGGCGTTATGCTAATATTTCCACATTGTGACATAGATATGTGGGGGTGTGTTATAACGAGCCGTTTTAGGTAGGCGTGGTGACTCTTAACTTTTATTAAGCATATCTCTTTGGATTTGAGACTTTAGTCTTTGCAACTTAAAAAGATCTTCTTTATGCACCAAGAGCTTAAAAAACACTCCAAAGAGAAATTCAAATGCATAATATCAGCCCTTAAAAAACCACCAAACAGGAGCGGAGAGAGCTAGACTAAGCTTAAAATGGACTAGTAGACAGAGTCCCTTGAAAGTCCTCTTTCAGCCATGCACTTTTACAAAAAGGCGTATCTTAATAGTATTTGGTCTGTTTCTTAGTCAATATCTAAAAATTAAATCAAGATACTTTTACTAGATAAGCAAAATGACTTAAGATATTTAGTCTTGTTTTCCGGGGAAAAAAAAAAAACTATATTAAGTGCATTTTGCTTAAAACAAGTAAAATATCGGCCAGTGGGGTAAGTAAAATATTCTTAAAACAAGAGTATTAATTTACCCCACTGGCAGATAATTTACTTGTTTTAAGCAAAATGCACTTAATTTAGTTTTTTTTTTTCTTTTTAGATATTTTGACTAGAAACAAGACAAAAATACTAAGTAAGATAAGCCATTTTTTGCAGTGTGTTTTCACTGACTTAAGAGCTGAACGAACACATAACAGATTATGTGATGGCACTAGTGGTCCTTGGTTAGAAAACCACCTTTATCATTAGCGGAGATCTGTGAAACGCTGCAGAATTTACACCAGCGCTGACTTTGTGTTGGTGGAAAAGGGGTATTAGGTGCCTTCAAGTATTTTTAACACATGTTCGTCATCAGTGAACTCATGATATGCTCATACTCACAGTCCCTCTCACTTGAAGCTTCTTGGGCTCTGGGCTCATTTCTTGAGGGATAAATTTGATTGGTCCCTTGATCTGCCTCCTGGACCTTTTGGTTCCATCTGGTAGCGTCTCCATGGCGATGTCAGCCTCGTCACTGCTGGCCTGGTCGCACTCAGAGCACTGCCTGGAAAAGTAGGAGTGACAGACAGAAAGAGAGAGAAAGACAAAGGAGTCGGGTATTCTTTTGCTTTCATCTGACCTTATTGATTTCTCAATATGGAGAAATCTTTGAGATGAGAGAGTGGCTTTCAAGGTCCATGCCAATGTTTTTACATTGGAAGCAGATGTGTCATATTCATTCCAACAAAACTGTTGTTAAAATATCCCGCAAAAAATACATAAAATTGAAGGAATAGCCACATTCTTCAGTGCGAGCAAAAGCTTTTTGATTATACAGTATTACTGTCTCAGGGGCAGGCAGTTGCCAGTAATTAGGTACGACTTGGCCCCCCACACAATTTTATCTTTCAAATGCTTTCTAATTTCCATGCAGCAGCGCGGAACGCCATCACGCTTTCTTATTCATGGATTAAATGAATTACTCAAATCAGCAGCGAAAGCATTGGGCTCAGCGTGACAAATAAACAAAACACAGAAACGCTCATGCACGCAACTGTGGAGCTCCACATACATTTTCAAAGTGACAGTTAGTATAACCTTATGAAAGTGAACATGAAGCACTGCAAGTGGAATACTGCACTTAGAATTTGAAACAGCATCTTTAATTTGCTATTTATTTTGCTTTATTTTGACACTAAAAAAATAGAGCTATGAACTTAACATGTTAATTTAGTAATTAACTATAACAAAAAAGTTATAAAAATCCTGCAATTAATCATGCTCCCTGACCCATATATAAATCTGATTTATTTATTAGCATCTCATGTAACTGGATTAAAAATCTTTGCTACACTGACAGCTCTAGAAAAAAAGGGAATTGTTTATAAAACGTTTATTTGTTTCCTCAAGAGCACGGATTACCAAAATTTGGTGAGATGAAGATTTTAAGCTAATATTTCAAGAATTGATCTTTTAATAATTAGATTTCTGATGTGGGTTTGTGTTCACATGACATGCAAGTAAATAATTCAATATTTTCCAAATATCTTTATAAGCGAGTCTTTCATTTTGAGTGTTTTTATTAACTTATTTTAAATGTTACATTTTTACAATTATTAGCCAGTGTTGAATATTAGAAACCCTGCTCAAGAAGTGTCAGCACTTCCAGAAGTTAATTTTATCACATTTTAATTCCATCTCCCATTCCTGTTCTCACCAGTAGCTGTTTTTGGTCTTCTTCGGCATGCGTGTGAGAGGTGGGTCCAGGCAGCCCAGGTGGTAATACAGCTTACAGGTGTCACATAGAAGTAAAAGATGCTGGTCTTGGTTTTTCTTACAGATCCCACAGCTGCAAAGAACACAAAACTGTTTCTTATTTACAGCACACAACCACATTAAAACATTGCTTTTTAAGGCAAGGCATCTTTTCACACACTTTTCTCTCTTTCAGTGCATAATTTGCATAAAATGATATTAGAATAACAGTGGCCAGGTGTCATGACTGATGCCGGGCACCAGCTGGCACCCTGTAACGGCTACAAGCTAACCTGTAGAGCATAGCTGGGAGGTTCGATGGCTTCCCTGGTGATCCTTCCTCTTTCTTGCTTGGCTTTCTCTCTTTGGGAGCTTTCAGAACTGGAGGAGAGTTCACTTTCTGCAAATAAAGCAGAACACTGAAATTCACTACATTTGAAAGACACATAAAATTATTTATTAACAAACCAACAGCATAATATTAAACTAGACCTTCATAACTTGAGAGTTACATGAGTGTTTACCAGGGTAGTGCTATACAGTTGATAAGGTGATCTGGGTGTATGCTTACTAGCCCCAGTCAAAAGAGTCCACCTCCAGTATGATATTCTGGTAACTAGAAATGGCTTTGGTCCTTCAATGCATCTCTATTGGATATTTCAGTCAGTTTTACTGTCTGCCAGCACATCTCTCTCCTCAATTAACTCCACAACTCGAGGTATACATGTCCTTATCGAGCACTATTCGGAAATGCAATTAAATATTTTAGAGTATAACATTAATTTTGAACACATCTGTTTTTGGTGATTTTTTAGACAGACACATGGACAGACAGATACATAGATTGATAGATGATTATTTTGAAGGACAGACAGATAAAGAGAGCAATTACATTTTATTTTACTTTTGTATGAAGACTCAAATAAATGAAAGGAAATGCAAATGGAGATACCCATAAAAAAGTACATTTATTAAAGGGGTCATATGATGCTTTTTTAAAGATCATTATTTGGTGTATTTGGTGTAACAGAATATGTTGACATGCTTTAATGTTCAAAAAACACATTATTTTTAAAATACTGTACATTATTGTAAGTCCTCTATGCCCCGCCTCTCTCAAACGCTTAGTTTTCTATAAAGTCCCTCCTTCCGACAAGCGCAGTCTGCGCTTATTGGCCAGCTGACCCAGTGCATTGTGATTGGCCGATCACCGCAAGCACTCGTCGGAAATGTAACACCCCTTACCATAATCGTGAGCTTCATCTTTCAAAATAAATGTAAAAACAGAGCCCGAAAGGGGAACAGAGTCGCGTGACAGACACAGTGATGAATATGTGTTTGCAGTACACAAGCCACGGTTAAGACAGCTGACTCCACTGTGATGCGTCGCGCTCTCTCTCTTTCTCGCTCTCTCTCTCGCACACACACACACACACACACACACGCGATGCGCAAAACTCCACATTTGAACAGTCAATAGCAAATACTTAAACTAATAGCAAAACAGTAGCTGATTCAGAAGCGCCAGCTTGTCATAGCAAAGTCAGAATTACCTCCTCTCCTAGGTTCACGAAACGGTCGTCCATAAAATGCATTGCTGTTCTGTTGTAAGTAATCTTAAAGATTCCTAAATCAATCTACTTTCGGAAGGTCAAATAAAGTGCTTTTGCTTTCGCCTAGAAACACACAGCGTCTCCCTGACATGGCTGCTTCAACACTAACTGCGGTTACTGAAACCACGCCTTCTTTCCTTGCATGCACATTGGGCGGCATATGCAAATAATTTCACATAGGGAGGAGATAGGGGGGGGGGCGGGTTAGAGAGCCTTTTAGGGGGCGTGGCAAAGTCTAAACTTTGATAAAGAATATCTCTTTGGTTTTGAGACTTTAGTCTTTTGCAACGTCAGGGATCTTATCTATGCACAATCAGCTTGTAACACTCCAAAGAGAAAGGAAAACTTTAAATCGCATCATATGACCCCTTAAGGGGAAAAAAGTGCTCAGAGCAAGAACATTTTCAATTTGCATCATCATTACTGTTCAATCAAAAATGTTTTGTCCCTGAGCATTTTGCCATTTTTTGCTCGTTTATTAATATTATAAAAAAATTATTCTGTCAATGTTGTGTGATGAAGGATTTTCTTTGTCTTCCCCTCAATATATGTTTTTCTTCAATGACAAGTGAAGAGACAACAATAAGCACAAACACTGTGGCTCTACGGAGCTTTATGTTTGTTTGAGCGGGCCTGACATAGAAACACTGCCTTAACAAATGATGCCTTCTATAAATGGTAGGTTTGTGACAATGGAAGCTGGCTGGAGTATTTGGGAAACGTGTTTGAATAATTGCATTTCTGTTTGATGCTGCTATTGGCACAGAAATAACTAAATGTATGCCTGTTTTTCTCTCATTTCTTCTATGTGCAACCTTCCTAATAGCTTTAATCATGGCTATGATGCATCACACAAAGCACTGTGACTCTTCTAATAGTGCAAATGAAAGGATACATACTTTTTTTTGCCAAACAAGGTCACTTGACATTCTTGCCAGTACACTGACATCACATCTATTTTTTGGTGAAGATATCACTTTGTATTTATTTTTAAAGGGAAATGAAAGAAAGAAAGGGTGAGCTAGATCTTACAGACACCTAGAGGAGGTGACTATGTGACTTTCATTCCGGAATGCAAATCAGCATCACCAGACATTTTATGTATCATCTATTACAGTAATATAATGTAAATAAGTTCAATTAAGAGTTTCTAAGAAAGTTACTTCTAGAGATACTTTGATGGGGTTTGGAGAGATGATAGTGGCCAGGAAAAGGAAAAGAAAAAAAAAGTTTTCTATTTTCTGTTTATACATCTGTGCTGCATCTTTTCTGTCTGGGTTAATTAGAAAAAATATCTAGTAGGATCCGGTCGCACAGCAACACAGAGCAGCTTCTCCCAGAGGCTTTCTAATCGGAGCATGCTCAGTTCAGTGTGCCCATGGTGACAGTCCCTCTCCACTGCACCACAGGGATTATAACAGGCTGGAGAGCTGAGCCAGGAGACGCCAGGTTTTACATCCCGCAACCTCTGGGTTACTGTGGACAGTCCCGCCTATCCACACTATTTCAGTGGGAATATTATTTGGAGAAAAGTGTTTGTCTAAGAACAACAACAACAACACAAAAACGGCAATGAAAGCCTCACAAAACAGCCAAACAGGCGGTTGGCAATCTGCTGAGGGAGCCAGACAGACTTTGCTGTCTTGCAGAGATTATGGAGAATCCCAGTGGTACTGTGAGAGGGGTCATATAACTCACAAAATTTCCAAATAGTCTGGGGAGCCCAAAATGATGTTGATGTCCACATGAAATATTTAATTTAATATAAGATTTTTTTTTTTTCACATTCACAAAAACATACAATTTCTAAACATGACTAAAGATAAACAGGAATTAGAGAAACAACATTTAATGTAGGGAAAGAGCTAAATTACTTTCTTCCCCACAAATTGTCAGCAAATTCATGAGTCCACAGCTGAATTTTTATGAAATTCTCAGAAAAACTTCTTAATGTCTGATTAAATTAACGCTAAAACTTTCACTACAATATTTAGAGAGTTTTTGTACATAGAAAAGCAGTGCTTTAGTTGTGCTTGTTTTTGTGCCAACTTAGTAAAAGTTTAATGGACATTACAGGAGCACAGACTGCCTCACAATGCGATTAGCATAGTTCACAGTAATCCGGGGAAGCTCTTTTAAAAAGCGAGTACAAAATATCAACTTCTCCTGCGATGTCTCCACAGTTAACAGCAATAGCAAAAACGTCTTTCAGCGTAGTACCGGATGTAACTGAGCTGACTGAGACAAAACGCGGAAGTGATTGTGCATAAAGCCCATTGGAGGTAGGAGTTTACATGAATGTATCTCTGAGGGGAATTAACTGTCTTCATAAACGTTTATTTTCCGCTATATTGTGGCTGTTCCATAAGCGCCACCTGCTGTCAGATAGTGAATTTGAGGTTTTATTCAGGCCGTCTGCTGTTTTTGTTTCATGCAGATGTTTTGTGTAATATAGTTTCATAAGATAAAAGTCAGACCGTTCTGTTTTTACTTCTAATTTCAAAATTATACATTCTAATTTAGATTAAAAACTGCTCATGCTGCATGTATGCAGCATCTTTGTTTGAATTGTTTATATGAAGAGATTTCTTTTATTTGTGTTTTATTTATTTGATTTGGGGTTTCAATTTAGTTTTGTTACTTGACATATTTAAATTTCACAAACACATATGCAGCATTTTGTCCAAGCAATAATAAAAGGGCACTTTTTCAGTTATAATTTGTATTAAATCTCATTTTGTTAAAACAAAATTGTAAGAAAATCGTATTGTAAAATCAATATCATGAATCGTATCGCATCGTGAGTTGAGTGAATCATTACATCCCTGATAAATATAACTTTTTTTAAATCCATTGCAGAATTTTTGTCATTTTCTGAGAATGACTGATGGTTCATAAAGAAGCAGTGATTTTGTTTTTTGTTATGGCGTTGTTGTTTTTTTTTGTTTTTTGCCAATAACTTTAAACTCTATGACAAGAACATCCAAAACTGTGGAATACTTGTTCACAAATAATAGCTTGTTCATATCACGTCAGGAACCAGATCAGTCCAATTTGTGAATCAGATCATTGTTCGATTTGATATCATTGTTGAAGCATGATTTAAAATGCAACTAAAGGACATAGTATAAAATCTTTCCAAAAAAAAAAAATCCACAGTACTATGACTTCACATAAAAGAAAAAACAGAGACTGATTATGTTCCTCAGACAAGAGAAAAATTACAAATTTGCCATAATTCCCCAGCCGTTAGAAACACTCAAGCAACAGCATTACTTTTCTGTAATTTAATGCTGTAAAGGTAACACAACAAAAAGTATAGTGTTATTAAAAATTAGAAGATCATTTTGTTTATGATAACAAATTACTTGCTGCATACAAGTTTGCAAAGGTCATTCATAGGACGTTTTCATACCCCTTTAAAAGTGCACCGGTGAGAGTTCTCCCTCACCCAGGGTGGCATGAGAGACAAGACCCTCTCCTGAGATCATCAATAATTTGAGGGTTCTGTGCAGACGCCAATGACTGATAGGGAACAAAAATGTAGTAGATAGATGACACAAAGGAGCGGGGCGCCTTGACTGATGTTGCTACTTAAGTGGTGCACGTTTTCTAATTATGTGATTTATGACGATCATTGCAGATTCACTGGCTCGCTCTTTTCCAGACCACTCGGCTCTCCTCGCCTCCTTCTACCCTCTCGCTCCATTACTGCGGCATTTATCTGCCGAGAGGACATTTTAAGAGATCCTTTTAATTAACCATCTTACACACTCTCTAAGCCGGGTAACTGGTTATTCAGCGCAAATTAAGTTTTAAACAAGTGTGCATGGGTGCATACAAATGGGCACCTTTTAAACGTTTTGTCGCTGCATCAAAAGTGAGACAGCGATGTATGCGGCAGTTCAGATTGTTGCGGTTTTAGGTTATCATAAGGAAGTGTGGACTCTCATCTTCATTCCAGACAGGCATCTCATCAAATTCACTCTTCCTGGGTGTATCATAGTGATTAAAAAGGTGACAAAACACAGAGGACTGGCAATACCTTCTCAGTGACAAGCTCTCACTCTGAAGTCATGCTGTAAGTGTGTGTGGCCTTTCAGCCTGGGCTTTTTACCACTACACTAATTCTTCACATACGCACGCAGAATATGCATGAAATTGAGCAACGTTTAGCTCCAACAAAGAGGATAAACTTTTCGACAAACTTTTTGATTATTTTAAAACCCAGAATCCTAACAACACCTTTCACGGTTGCTGTTGCCAATGCCATTTTTGTTTCGGTGCATATCCTGCTAAATGGCATTCTAAGCACAGACTGTTATTTAGACAAAAAGAGAGATCTACAGAACATTTTAGACTTTCACATTTTCGCACTCATTAAGTGACCATCACCCATGGCGACGCACCTTGGTGATTTGGTTGCCATAGTGAGCAGGGGAGAGGTTGGTGGCTTTTAGCAACAGAGTCGAGGCTGAGTGCATGGCCAATGACAGGTCAATCAGTTAGCACAAATGAAAGAATTTCGCAAACAGGAGGCCCATTACAGCGAAGAGAATTACCTCAACGCTGTCTACCCTGTGGGGTGCTGCCTACAATCTAGATTTCTTTCAATCACAGCTCATTACCCAGGTGCAAAAAATCCAGGGAGAAGATTTTTTGCTCTCTTTACACTCTTTCCACTGTGAAGTCAAAAACGAATTCTGCGAACAATACGCTCACGCCGCTAGATCCACATGATATGTCTCAGTACCCAAAACATCTACAACATAAAGCAAAACTGTGAAAGATGTCTATTAGCCAAAGAGATGTCGACTCAAATCACTTAACACTTTATTAACTAAAGGTTAATAAGCTATAATGCACAATATAGCTTTCAAAATAAGAGTCTGATATACCGTGCAGACATAAATGTTCAAATTTACGGTCATTAATGCGCATTAATGGAAACTAAGCCGCAAAAAACTTGGATAGCTATAGTTATGCTTTTGATGTCACAATCACAAATGATGGTGTGCACTTTGCCAATAGTTCAAGTGAAAACATTAGCCAATTATTACAAAGGTAATTTCAGAGTAGCTGCTTTCATGTTAAGAGAATGAATTTTCTGAGCTGAATTTATCAGCAATTACTCCAGTCTTCAGTGTCACATGATTCTTCAGAAATCATTCCAATAAGCAGCTGATTTGCTGCTCAAGAAACATTTCTTATTATAAATGCTGAAAAAGTTGTGCTGCTTAATATTTTTGTGAAAATCATGTTACTTTTTTTGCAGGATTAAGTTTGAAAAGATATAGTATATATCTTTTCAAACAGTATAACAGCAAATAACAGCATTATTTTAAAATCAGTTGTAACACTGTGACTGTTTACTGCCACTTTTGATCAATGTAATACTTCCTTGCTGAAATAAGTATTTCTTAAAAAAAACAAAAAAAACAACACATAACTGACCCCAAACTTCTGAACATTAGCATAACTTAAAAGGGGCAGGGAACAAAATAATGTTAAAAAAGGATAACAGAAACAAATAAATGGATCAATGTTTTAAAATTATATTCTATTTATTATCCTATATAAGATACTTAAATTCACTTTAAAAATGTAAAAAAAAGATATGTAAATTAAATAGCCATTTAAACGCACTTTAAAAGGACACACTCTGCACTTACATACAGTAGTCTTAAAGGTACAGTAACAAAAACAGCCTCTTCAATCTAAAGGTCACTGAGTGGGTAGAAAATAGTTACAGCAAACTAAAAAAAAAAACTTTAATTTTAAGATACCTTGAATTGCATGGGTTTGAAGTGGAATTCAGAAATTTGCTATGAAAGTGTAAAATATGGGCCCATCCCAATCTAATCAGAGTGCTTGAAAGAAGCTGTTTGTATCAGGGCGGGCTGTAAGCTCACTTGAGATGTGATAGATGAGGCGTACACCTGGATCAAGGATGGGATGGGGCGGAGAGAGACGGAATGAAGATGGACAGGGGAAAGAAACGATGAGGCAGTTGAAGGTAAGCCATACCTGTCCAAGGATCCCCCCCATCATGCTCCATATGGCTTGGCCCTCAGTCCTCAGCTGGCCATTGACATTCTGCAGGTCCTCCAGAGACTCGCACAGCTGTGGCAGATAAAACCGCGGCAAGGCGGGAGATAAGATAAGACAAGGACAAGTTGGGCAGCTCAGTCCGTCAGCACACACACACACGGACGGACTAACATGTGTACAAATGCAAAGGTGTACACAAACCTGTGACCATCTGAATGGCCAATACATGCATAGGCTTACAGGGTGTTACAAAATCCAGGCTGATTTTAGGCAAACAACAAATGTTACACATCAAAACCCACCCACACACAAAAAATAACATTTCCTACTATTAACAGATTCAGAGCCTAGCACACCACGAAATACGGCATTACACTTCCTGTGTTTACATCTGTCTCTTTCACACACACACAGTTGTGGCATTTCGCCATGTAGGGGCCACTCTCAGCTCCAGACAGTAGATAAGCGTCAGGCAGGCGTTTGATAAAGACGATGATGAGAGGAAACAGTGGAGAGGTGAAGTTATTATGGGTATGTGAAATGAAACTACAGAGAGCCGCCTCTTATCTCCGCTGTCTGTGAAGATGAGGCTCCACGTGGGGAGCTTGAGCTAACATTTAAAACCAGTTCCTCTCTAACACACACTCCAGATTAATACTGACAGCTCAGTGGGGACTAACACATAATAATGCAATTATTTATACAGTTGCATATCATTAATTTTAATGGCATTTACCAAATTAAATTAATAAGCTATATAAGCTCAAGCTATATACAGTGGTCCCTACAAGTATTTGGACACTTAAAAGGACAGTTCACCCAAAAACACAAATTCATTATTTAATGTTTCTGCCAACACACACATGAAGATATTTTGTAGAAAACTGGGCTTCAAACAATATTGGACCCCATTTACTTTCATTGTAAACACCAAAAAAGTAATTTTTCAAAATATCTTCTGTTGTGTTTCATAGAAGAAGGAAATGTGTCCATTTCTAGTTGAATATTTACTGGATTATGCTAAAATATTGTAAATATTACATGGTTATGTGATAAATTGTTACTGAATTTACAGCACAAACAACAATATATTGAGATATACCATTACTGTTGTATAAAATTACTCATACCTGTTATAGAAAATGTATAGCTACAGTGACAAACACCTGACACTAACACATTAGCATTTTCTCATTGGCGACGCAAATGCACTGGTTTCCAAAAATTCAACATTAAAAATATCAAACCAAACAATCACACTATGTAGCATACTATATAATTCAGGATTGTTACATATAATTTCCAGATGACTCAGGACCTGCCTTAGACACAACTTTTGTGAATAAGCAGTCAGCTTTCCACAGATGTTGATTTTCATCGGGAGGCCGGCATTGTGCTAATGCATGTTGAGTGCCGTAATTAACAACACACACTCCATTAATACCGCTTAATACATGTGGCGCAGAAAGAATGGACGCCACATTAACTCCTCCAACTTTCTCTCCTCGCTTTCATCGCTTTTTTCCTCATTGGGCCAAATAAAAAACACCATCTACACAAATCTGCTTCAAGAGATCATGTTTAGGAGTATTGAGGGTAGGAGGCAAATAAATAAAACAGCACAGAACATTAGTTGCTGTTATACCAGGGGTTTTGAAAATTTTATTTTTTATTTAGCTTTTAAATTTTTGTTAGTTTAATTGCTCATAAATATATTTTTATTTTGATTATTTTGTATTTTTGGAACGGTAGTTGGTTGGTTTGCACAAACAATTTTTTTCTTTTCTTTTTTTTGGTACTTTCTATTTTTTGCTTCAGTGAAAGATCAGTGTTTTTTTTTTGCTGTTGTTAATTGTTTATTGTTTTTGTTAAAAAACAAAAATTTCAACAAATTAAAATGAAAACTAAAAACATTAATTAACTATACTACAATGGTATAAGTAATACTAAAATAACACAGTTAGCAGCAGAACACACTGGTAATGTTTTTCTCTATGCCATTTTATTGCATTTCCATTTATAGCTTCAGTTTAATTTAATTAGGTCTACTGCAAAATGTTTATTTTTTTATTTAGCAAATACTATTCACTGCCAGTTTTCGTAATCTTATTTTTTATTAACAAAAATAACCTTGTATTATACAAGATTCCTGCTTTTTTTATTATTCCTCTCTGCAGATGGTCCAACACAAAGTAGCTTGAAAGGAGACTTTCACAGTTGAATAGTAAATGGAAAGACTAACACATAATTGGCATTATTTAGTAGCTGTTCAGGAGCTTTTCAACACGCTTCTGGGATAATATTCCTGCAGCGCTTCATTATTTCCTGATGTGCGTGCCTCTGCTTAAGCACCAATGGTCAACAATTGTGCTACTACTGACAAGCGCTAAAGTACAAAACAGATGCTAGTTAGAGCCTGGAGTGCCAACAGTAGACAGACCTTGTTGTACTCCATGTGCAGTTTCTCCTGCTCACTCTCCAGCTTGTCTTTAAGGTTCTTCTGCTCCACGATGTTGTCCTGGATCTGAATCATCCTCATGTTCCGCTCTGAATACCAACAGACATGAACAAATCGATACTGAGATTGCTATCAGAGTACAGGGAAAAAGTATATCAAAGGAAGATTGAGGGAGAAAGTACCAAAAAGAGCAATGTTAAGAGAAAAAGAGGGAGAGAAAGTGCGTTGACAGAGGATAGGCCTCCTGCTGGAACCTAATGGAGTGTGTGCCCAAGGTTACTCCACAAATCTGCTCTTAACATCACTCATTTGGAGGGCAAGTGCCTAGCTGCAAGGCTACAGAGCGGGATGCCTGTCTTGCGCTCACTGTCTGATACCGCCTGCTGTATTGCAGGCAGATTCATGTATGTTAGGGACAGCAAGTCACATGCTACAAATGCATCAATGCTTGTTTTAGCCATTAAAATGAAAAGAAGAAAAAAAAAAAGAGAGGCAGACAATATTATCATAAGTGGGTTGATAAATGTTGATTGTCAAAAAATAAATCATAGACCTGATGTGTTATCAGGGCTTGACAATACGGACTGGCTCTGGGCCAGCGTCAAAGACACTCGGGACAGTTGACAGAATTGTGATGTGTTTTTAAGTCTTACCAAATTTAAACATTGAAGTGATTTTAAATAATTCAAGTGCAAAAAGACGCAAAAGAGAACTCCGCTGTACCAAATTGATTTCTCTTTCACATCTTTATGTGCTTGAACATACAAAAAATAAAAAAAAGTCACACTGCCCCTCTTGGCGGGTATCCTCAAACAATGTTGTTTATTTTTAAAGTGAAAGTAAAAGTTGAGAAAGAAACCACATGTGTATCAGTATATTGGATGTGTGCATTAGGCCTAATGTAGCTGCTGCTGTCTGTATCATTAATGTTAATGATGATCATTAATGATAATCAAGCAACAAGACAAAGAGAAAATCCCTCCACGCTGTTGACTGAATAATGTTTGTAACTTTAAAAAGCATTCATCTATATAGTGAAGACTGCAGTGTTTTAACATTTGACTGTTTATGTCATCAGTATCTTTGTTCTATTGTATTTATTTGTGCTATTACTTGTCATTTGTTTAGTTGTTCTTATTTTACTTTTGACTGTTTACCTGTCTTTAAATAAATAGTTCACCCAAAAAATTTAAGTTTACTGAAAATGTACCTCAACCTCAGGGCATCCAAGATGTTAAGTTAAAAATGTCTTGATGGATTTGTTTATTACAGACTTGACAAGACATTCATTGATGGACAGCAGTCGTGGTGGAATACTTGTGGATTATTGTAATGGTTTTTATCAGCTCTTTAGACTCTCATTCTGACGGCACCCATTCACTGCAGAGGATCCAATGATGAGCAAATGATGTAAAGCTGAACAAACAAACTCATCTACATCTTGAATGGCCTGAGGGTTAGTCAATTTCTGCCAAATGTTTTGGGTGAACTACTTTATATTAGTTAAACTAGGTTTCGCTGTGGTATCAAAATTGGAATACAGAACTGTGAAATTTGAGAACTGTTTCAAACCACCTACCTAGGTAGTAGTTAACAAAGTCTGCCGTGAGGGCAGGCTGCTTATGTTTACGCCGTCCGTCCACACTTGCGCTGGTATCGGATGTGTCCACGGGGAAGATGTCTGTGCTGATACCCATGAGCTCGGCTTTACGCATCAGTTTACGGATGGCTGAAGCACTAGAGGTGAGCGGCCGGGGAAGCTTCTCTCGTGGCACCCATGCCTGCTGCCGAGTGTTTCGAGACAGCTCTGCTTTCGCTCTGTACTGCTGAAGCCGCGTGGTTATTCGAGCCTAGAGGTTGGGAAATCATAGGCATTCAAAAATAAATTATGACTGAACATTCAACAGCCTATCTGATGTATGAAAGACAATATCTGCCTCAGAGTAAAGCGGACCTGAGCTTCAGGTGTGAGCTGCTTCTCCCTTTCCTGCAAAGACACTTTGCAGTAGGACTGCAGGGCCAGGTAATTCTTCCTTTTCCATTTCCTGTCAAAGCGGTCTGCATGCTGCTTGCAGTAGGCAAAGAATGGATCAGCAATGTCCTGTGGGTATAAGTGGATCATGATTTTAAATACAGACACCCACGAGACTTGAAATATAGCTTGATAAAAAAGACAAATTAGTGATGAACGACATGTTATTAATAATCAGTTTTATATTATATTTATTAATAATATAAAATGGATGGGTCCAATTAAAATTCTGACGATGAAATGCATACAGTACACTAGGGGTTGCACCGACTAATCGACTTCAATGCTCTGCCATGACGCTTTAAGCTTGACGTCGACTAGTCGCTGATCCTATAGAGGGCGCAACAGAATAAGAAATCTTTGAAGGAATTCCACATTTACGCTCCGTTTCCAAACAGTTAAAATGACAAAATAAATGCATACTCTGAAAGCGCTACAAAAAACGTGTGATTATATTACTGGATGCTGGTAATTGAACAGGAGAATGCACGTTTTAAACAGCTTATTGTACAGGTACTTAAAGACAAAAGAACTGATAAAAAAAGCTGTTATAGAAGCAACAGCCATGCGGGCAGCACTGTGTCATTTGCCATAGCTGTGCACAAGGTGTTTGTCACAGCTCCATACTTATTTGTTAATTAATGACGTCATCAGCGACTAGTCGACTTCGACTCGACTTTCATCACATAAAAGTCGACTTCAAAAAAATCAGAAGTCGTTCAACCCCTACAGTACACAGCCACTGTAAAATGGCGATAAACACAAATCTGTATTAAGGCAGCAAGCTACTAGACTGCTTGGCAACTGTACACAGTATATAGTGAAACACAGCCTCTCAAATCTAACTGCTTTATTTTTTTATTCTCTAAAACTTTTTCTTACCAAGTACCCTTTTATTGTGTAAAACTGATGATTAGCCTGGCCTATAACATTATGTGTAAAGCATCGTATTAATGCATTTACATAATTTATGATACCGTTCAAAATTTGGAGTCAGATTTTTCATTGAAAAAACATAATACATTTAATCAGCATGGATGCATTAAATTAATGCATTTATAACAAAGTATTTATATTTCAAATAAACGGTGTTCTATTGAACGTTCTTTTCAAAGAACCCACAAAAACATTCAGCAGCACTACCATTTTCAAAAATGATAAGAAATGTTTCTTGACCAGCAAATCAGCATATTAGAATGATTTCTAAATGATCATGTGACACTGAAGACAGGAGTAATGGCTGCTGAAATTTCAGCTTTGAAAACATTTTACTATACTGTTTTTATTTTTACTGTATTTTTGATCAAACAAATGCAGCCTTGGGAACATAAGATACTTCTTTCAAAAAAATAATAAAAATGAAAATCTTTCCGACCCCAAACTTTTGAATGATAGTGTATTTTCCAAAGCCATTATAATAAGGATTAATGTTCTGAGTCATACATGTACATCACATTTTATTTGTTACATAATATTTTATTTGTTACATAATATAAGCTATTCTGGTAGGGACAATGGAACAAGAAGCTGAATTTTTGCTTATTTAACTTGGTAGAAGTTAATTTAACTTCAAAATAATATGGCATTATTAATATGGTTTTTTTAATTTTGTTTAAAATTAGTATGAAATCTAACATAATTAGCAGACCCTCTACAGTACGGCTGTGGAACAATTCCTCCTGTTGAAGACCCAAACACTGGTCAACCTGTGTGTTCGAGACTGATTCGTAATTTGGCAATTCCTCAAATAACCAATAAACTGAAAGACACCAAAAAACAACAAACAAGAAAACTGTTTTCAATGAATACCTTCACTTTCTGTTGATCAAAACAAACGCAGATGTCTTGCAAAGTCAGTATTATTAAATAATCTACTGATGTCTAACGTGTCATCTGAAAGCATGAAAAAACAAAACCTTGGCTGTGGTGCAATACACAGTGTTTAATCTATTTCTTAAAATGCACACAACTTGGAGGAAGTTGAGAGAAGGGCTGAAGTCCTTAAGAACAATCTCTGAGTGATTTGATTAAGGCTATTTCAAGATATTTCCCTTTTTCTTCAACTACCTCATTATTGTTAACGTGACAATTGTTGCAGGTTTCATTTTGAGTGCTTGTGTGCTCAGACACCTGATCATTCTAATGTACATTTTGATTATGGGGGGAACGGGAGTATCTTCTGAAATACAGGTTCACGCTTTCTGGCTGTTGGGATAATGATGCACAGTGCTCCAGATTTTTATAGACCATCAATGGCTGTGCATTCCCTGATAGCCATGATAAATAGGCGTTCACAAAAGGTCTGTAAAAATTCCCCTCCCTTTTAAAGGACAAGTACATTTTGCAGAGAATGTGGGAGCTGATGCTGGGGGGCAAGACAATGACTGATATAAGGCTGGTGGGACTTTTCCAGGAATGGAAAGTGACTGCAGATCTGCCTTTCTCAGAAACAGCCTTCTATGGAAGGGGAGGGAACCTTAGAACAATGTCAGCCTATTTCAGCAGTTTCAAATCTCTGACGTTAGCAGCAAGTTTCTCTCACTGAGCTCACATCTCCTCATCACAAGCATAGCATTTCACCCCCTCCCTCGAGGGCAGATGGAAGCACAGCCATTTTCCGACATCCACAGAATAATTTAGGCTTAAGGTGTCTCGCCGGATGCTATCAGCCCACTCACCTGTTGATATGAGGCCCTTTGCACAGCTGACTGGATTAAGTGGATTGCAGAGAGTAGGCACTTTTCGCCAGTGTTTATCTGCGCTGAACGCCACCATCATATGCTTCTCCAATATGGACTGCATATTTGAGCCACGAGGCTGATGGTCTGTGACCACGACCTGGGATGGGAATTTGTTCAGCTGGATGACCTCGTGCTCTGAGTCCTCTCTCTATGCTTACAGGTATCTGTTTGATAAACTCCCGCATTTGAAGATCAAACGTGCATGTGAAAAATGTGTTGACAGAGAATCGGAATCTTCCTAAAGGAACAGTTCACCAAAAAAAAATTGCCATTTGCTGAATTGTACTCACCCCCAGGCCGTCCAAGATGGATGATGAGTTTGTTTCTTCATTGGAACCGATTTGGAGAAGTTTAGCATTACATACCTTGCTCACCAATGAATCATCTGCAGTGAATGGGTGCGTCACAATAAGAGTCCAAAACAGATGATAAAAACAACAAAAGCCAAATGTAACCCACACGACTCCAGTCCATCAATTACCATCTTGTAAAGTGAGAAACTGCGTGTTTGTAAGAAACAAATCCATCATTAAGGCGTTTTAATTTTAAACCGTTGATTCTGGCCACCATGGGAGTCTTTAGAATCCATAATAATGCTTCCTCCAGTGAAAAAGTCCATCCCCTGTTGTCCTCTCACATCACAATCCATCAAGAAATTTGCACAAGACATAAATTGACGGACTGGAGTGGTGTGGATTATTGTGATGTTTTTATCAGCTGTTTGGACATTCATTCTAATGGCACCTATTCACTGCAGAGGATCCATTGGTGAGGTAAGTGATGTAATGCTAAAATTCTCCAAATTTTTTTCGATGAAAAAATAAAACTTTTATACCACATACAAGTCAAATGGACCATTTTTATGATATCTTCATGATGATGATTTTGTCATTTTAGAGCTTGGATACCCCAGTCCTCATCCATTTTCTTTACAGCAAAAAGAGAAGCCAGAATATTCTTTAAAAATGCACTTTAAGTGTTCAACAGAAGGTGGTCAGTTCAATAGGTTTTAGAACAAATGTGGGTGAGAAGGTAAAAAATCAGTATGTGCGTTGAAATGATTGAGGCACTTTTAAAATATTTACAGTATCTCACAGAATTGAGTACACCCCTCACATTTTTGTAACTATTTTATTATATCTTTTCATGTGTGACAACACTGTAGCAAAGTGTCATTTCTTCAATGTACAGTAGTGAGTGTACAGCTTGTATAAAAATGTAAATTTGCTGTCCCCTCAAAATAACTAAACACACAGCCATTAATGTCTAAACCACCGGCCACAAAAGTGAGTACACCCCTAAATATATATATATATCTATTATATAATATTCCTATTATATATAATATTATATTAATATATATAATTTATATGTGACCCTGGCCCACAAAACCAGTCCTTTTTAGAATGTTTTCAGATGTTATACATAATTGGATAAATAAGCTTTCTATTGCTGTATGGTTTGTTAGGATAGGACAATTTTTTTTTTTTTTATTTTTTTTTTGTTTTTGTTTTTTTTTTTTTTTTTTTTTTGGGTTGGGAAGATTAAAACTATTGCAATCTGGAATAGATGTGTGCAAATTTGCGCAACTCACCTTAAGTTGTAATAAAAGTTCTTCGCCAATGCATATAACGAATAATGAATATTTTTACGGTAGGAAATTTACAAAAATATCTTTATGGAACATGATCTTTACTTAATATTTTAATGATTTTTGGCATAAAATTAAAATTAAAATTGATCCATACAATGTTTTTTTTTGGCTATTTCTAAAAATATACCCCAGCGACTTAAGAGACCATAGATATCATATAATTGTTTTTTTTTTTTATTTATTATTATCTTTTTTTATTGAGAAAAAAATCATTGAAAGAGGTGGCTGAGAGCTGGAATATTAAAAGCATGCCACTGAACGTTACAAAGCTGGCATCACAACAATGCAACTGTGGGGAAGTTGGATAAAAACATCAAATAATGTAGAGCAAAGAGGATCACCACACACTTACCTCTTCCGCAGCAGCTTCAGACAGCAGCCCTTCTCGTTGAGCACACGTAACGTGGAAGAATGAGCGGCACATTCCGGCATCACAACTGATGCAAACGCCTGTGCGAGCAAAGCGTGCATCCTCACACAAACTGCACTCCTGTAAACCATTAACAGGCTATTGTGACAACAGCAAATGTCAGAAAACTATAACGTACTAAGAAAAACATGACAGGGAAAACTTTCTAGCATTTGCTGACTTCAAATATTATTACTTTCCTACTAATGACTTCGAATTATTTCTATTTTTGCAGTCAAGAAAGAAAGGTAAACTGAAAGCTGATTGTGTAACACAGCTTGAATATGGAAAAAAGATATGTAAACACCATTATAATAATCCCACATTCATTTACAGTATAGTTCTATATTTAAGATAAGGTGGACAACGAGTCTCTAAAAGCCCATTTGACTTTCTCCAATTACTGGAGTTCAAAATTAAAATAATAATAGCCTTTCTCTAGGAGTAATTTCTTTTCACATGTACAGCACAAACCATTAAAGAAAGACTTTCAAGTGCTTCTAAAGTAATTTGCTTCCCAGTAAAAGGAACCTCTTCTGACTTACTGACACATAAAATAATGTCAGATAGAGTAAATGTCAAAATGTCTAGTCGACAGAAATTCTTGGGAGGGAAGTGAAAGATGCCCTTTGCTCAAAGAAGGAAGTCAGCACTTCACATCTTTTATCAAAAATTTCTTTTGTTTTTTAAATAAAGTGTCAAAAAAAAAAAGAACACGAAAAAAAGAAAATGGGTTTTCCAGCAATTTAAAATTGTTGTAATAATATCTAGGATGCACCAATTAATCAGTGATTTTATTGATTGTTTTCAGTTGATATTCGTAAATCTGTGATAATCTGACAAACTAAAAACAGTTAATTTATGTTTTATTAATATACATTTGTACATATATTATACCAGTGAAACATATACACTACCAGTGAAGTTTTTTGTTTTTTAATAAATTAATACTTTTATTCAGCAAGGATGGATTAAATTGATCAAAAGTGTCAAGTGAACCCATTTATAATGTTACAAAATATTTACATTTCAAATAAATGCTGTTCTTTTGAACTTTCATTAAAAAATGTTCAAAAAACAACTATTGGGTTTCCATAGATATATTAATCAATGCAACGTGTTAACATGTTGTTAAATGCAGACCTCTTGAGAACGAATAATTATTTAAAAAATGTTTCTTGAGCACCAAATAAGCATATTAGAATGATTTCTGAAAGATCATGTGACAGTGACACTGAAGACTGCTTACCATCATATCACATTAACATTAAAATATCACGTTACCATTAAAATATAATTGTAAGTTGCAAAATTTCAAAATATTACTACAACTTAAAGTTCTGTTTTTACTGTATTTCTATTTAAATAAATGCAGTCATGGTGAGAGTAAGTGTTATGTATGTTTCATTTAGAATTTCACAGTATGGTGCATTTTGCTGCAGAAGAAAAAATTACATAAATGTTAGTAACTGGATCAGTATATGTCTTCAACCCTGCTCCTGGGGACCCACTGTCCAGCAAAGTTTATTTCCAACCTGCTTCAGCACACCTGGCCTCTGACTTTTCAAGTGATCCTGAAGACCTTGATTAGCTGGTTCAGGTGTGTTTGATTAGGGTTGGAGCTGAACTCTGCAGGAAAGTGGGTCCCCCAGGAGCAGGGTTGACGATCTATGGTATTGGCTGATTATAGTGTTCAAATACCGATTATCACATCGGCTTACCACTATTAATAACCTGTTCTTGAGGTAATGTTATTTTTATTTTTTTAGCTGTATGTCATTAGTAACTTTTGATACTTGCCTTTGCTCCATACTTTGAGTAGTTCATCTCTGTGAGCGTTACAGGCCGCAGCTTGTCAATATCTCCAAATGCGACCCCTGGAACATAAAGGGCACACACCACGTGCACCCACCTTCAGCAGAACAAAGCAAAGTTGAACATTCATTCATAATATCTATTTTTACGTAACAGTTATCATAGTATACGGACAGTTCCTTATTCACATTATGTGCTGAATAAATCATATGATTGTAGTTACATTCATTCAGAGGTCCACCGTTAGCGGAACAAAGCAGCATCTAGTTAATGGACTACTATTCACTCTTCCTTTAATAACTGCTATAACCCTTAAGCCATTCAGAAGAGGAAATACTCAGTTACAGGTTCAAATGTACTCTAACTTGACCATTTGGTGTGACATAATTTCAAATGCAGACTTTAGGAAGGAGAATCCAAAGTCCAATATAAAGATATCCATCTTTGGTGAGCGCACGCTCCACACTTTAATTTGCTGTGTTTTTCATGCTCTAGTGAAGTAGCAAATTTGGGTGCAGGCGGGCTGAGGAGCACTATCAGTGATAACGTGGCTTGAGTCTTCACGCTTCAGACATAGCAGCGGGTATCTCATCTTCCTCTCTCTCAGCCATACCCTCACGCTTCTAGCCATAATCCACATTTTCTCTCTTCACTAATCTGCACAACCTGTGATCTTCACGTTGTTCATTTATTTAGCAGTTTTCCGCATTTAGTCAGAGAGTCTTCCCCCCCCCCGGTGTTTGCACCCCCCATCCCCCCAAATACCTTCAACTAGGAGCGCGATCCGAACTCATGAGTAGGTGCATCGGCCCCCCCCCCCCCCCGATAGTTGAAATTTTCTCGGCCTTCTCAGTTTTGGTACGGGGCAGGAGCGGGCCGATCCAAATCAGAGATTTATTTATTTTTTTTCTCGATTGTGCGAATTATTCTGCTTTTTTTTTCCCCCCTTCCTTGGAAGCATACGATAGCTAATGTGGAGTAAATATGAATATGTAAGTCGTACATAAAAGTTCACAACAAAACTCTTTCTCTGCTGTTGGAGGTGTCAGGCTTCGTTCAGCTTTAAACCCCCTGGTTCACGTTCGGGTAGTCAGCAGTCGGTCTATAGCTTTCAAGATCATTCTGTGGTCCATTATACTTGATTGTAAATACAGGTCTACGAGTTGTCAAAAAGGATTAGATTGTTTTGACGGAGTTAATGTGTATTGTACTTACTTACATGGGGGTGTGTGAGAACAAAACACGGGCGTAGAAGAGACTATAAATTGTTTTTAACGTGCAAAGTAACTGAAATTTAAAACTGTAAAAATAAAGGCTCAATAACTGTTGCACAGATAAAATACACTACGCATCAATTTTGGTAAGCGCTTCGTGGTCATAGACTGTATAAAATACACAGTTTGTGCTCTTGCTACCTGTATTGTTTTGTCCTAGCGTATCTAGCTATATGGTGTTTGCTTATTAAAAATATTGCTATACATTCAAAATAAATGATTTTAATATTATAGTTATACTTAAACATATATTTTATTGCATGTTTTTAATGAATGGAGTTTATAATAGAAATAGCAATGTGTAACATTTTACCATATTAAGCTCTTTTATTTGTTCCCCACAAAATATATATTTTTTTCACTAAATGTTTGGATTTCTAAAACTATTGTGCACTTTTTTTTCTAGAATAACTTTTGCTGCCGAATTACCACTAACCTAGTTTATGATAAGTTTTTGTCATAGATTATAAATATACACAGATATTTTTTCATATTTATTGTTTATTTTATTTTTCTTTATAGTGAAGTAGTCTGTATCTAGTAGATTGTGAAAGAATGAGTATCAGTTCCACACACAGAGATATATAAATTCTAAATGTATTTAAATAAGGGGAAAAAAACTTCACTGTATCGGCCAATACCGAACCCTAGGTATTGGAATCGGTATCGGAGGCGAAAAAGGCGGATCGGAGCATCCCTACCTTCAACGGATATACAACAATTAAAGGAGTAACTCAAACATGAAAAGGTGTGACGGGGATGGCTGTGCCTTTAATGAGTGTGCTAATGATGATAAAACGTAATATCAGACCAAGCATCGGTTAAAACTCACCTCCCCGCATCAGTTTCTTTGAAGATGCCGTCCTGACTGGGACAGAGTTCGCAGCTGGGTGTGACGCCATTCTTGCACGCGTCACAGAACCACGGTTCTGTCGAGTTCTCCGAGGCTGAGCTCATGATAGAGTCACTTTCACCATCGACACCATAACAACCTGAGGAAAAAAAAGAAAGAAATATCAATCTGAATTAATGAAATGAATGTTGAGTATTTCATATTACTGAGGGCTCAGTTCTTCTTGTAAAGTTGTTACAATATAACCTATTCTCAATCATAAATACTGCATTATGGTGCACCGCACACCACACGCAACCCCTAAAATGCTATGTTATGTATCAAATTTCAAATATGAAAATATGGTGCCTTCTTAAATTTAATGTTTTGTGTTGGTTGCCGGGATTATTTGATGAATAGCAAATACAAAAGAACAATTTATTTAAAAATAGAAATCTCAAATCTTGTGATGTATTGATAAACTAAATATAGTTTGTTTCTCTTTTTTTCCTCAAAATGTTCTTAAATTAAATGTCACGATACAAGGTAATGTTAACTGGATGGCAATCATGGCATAGTTGAGGCTGTGGTGAAATAGCAAAAATGACTTCACCTTGATACTCATTCTCTCACAATCTACTAGATACAGACTACTTAATTATAAAGAAAAATAAAATAAAAAATAAATATGAAAAAATATATGTATATTTATAATCTATGACAAAAATGTATCATAAACTAGGTTAGTGGAAGTCAATAAGACTGGTTTAAAAATGTTATTATATTTCACCCATTTAATTTTTTTCTGGAAAAAAAAACGTAACATTTAACAAAAATGAAAAATATAATAACATTAAATGAAAAAGTATTTTTTCTTTTTTAAGAAAACATAAAAAAATGGTGGCGGCTTGGAAATGTGAGAATGTTGACATGGCACTTTAAAATCTGAACTACAGCAGAAAATATCCTAAGTGCTTAGCCGCCTGATGTAGCAACTGTGCATGGCAGAATGTCAAAAGAACAAAGAAATCTAGAGCGCAGAATGCTTTTGTTGCTAAACTTTTTCCAGACAAAGCTAATAATAAGGCCATTTGATCAAATGGTAGCACCACAAGTCAAAGATTGAAGCATTGGGCCAACAAAAGCATTTCAATGCTGTCCCCTTAATTTCCTCAGGTTGCCAAGACAATTATTGTGCTGATCAGGTTACCATGACGCCTATTACACTCAGCAAACGTGCTCCATGCCACCAATAAGCGCGGCAATCAGCTTCTTCTCAACACTGCAGAGATAACGTTCCTGTTTCTAATACAGCAAACCAGCCCCCGGGCATTGGAGAAATGAAGAGAGAGACAAGCAAATAAAAGTTCAGGTACTTTGCATACTCCCCACAAAAGACCCAAACAGCAAAATGTGCAGAGAATGCTTAAGCATGGCTTTTCTCTGAGTTCCAACCAGCACGCTAAAACTTCTAGGTTTGTAGTGATAAACACAACAGAACTTGGGAGAGGTCGATATTAAAGCTCAGGGGGGGAAATTAAGGTGTGCAATTTTGTGAGGTAAAATATGTTGAGCTGGACAATTTATGTTTGCCAGAATCATCCAGGTCACTTTTTCCAAGAGCAAACACAGGTAACCTAAGTGCACGTGAAAAACACACAGCATTTCTCACCACTCGTGCGGCCGAGAACCCGGTTTTAGGCTGGCCATTTCTGCCTATATTATCTCCCACAGCGCTCTTCTAAACACACCTTCTAAGTGGGTAATAACTACATGGCGTTCCTCACACACTACGACCATAGCCACCCCCCCCTCCAGTTCCCCTGTTACGCTTACTTTGTGTTTTATAGAAATTTGGGAGAGTTGGGAACACTGCTGGCAACAGTTGGGCTCGGCGTATTACTCATGGCTGATGGGCTTCGATTAAATAGGGATGGCAGCTGCACTTATCAGTTTGCCCCTGGTTTAACGGATTTATTGCTGCTATTACAGCCTTGTTTTTTCAAGCAAATCTCAGATGTTCCTTTTGAACTCAGATACAAAGCTGGACCTGCTAAGCCACAGGGTGCGGCTAATATGAGCTAAGCTGGAAAAAAGTGATGACTATAGGAGAGCTTCATAATCCCTGAGGAGAATATTATCCTTGTCAGAAATGAGGAGCTTGGCAGTTAAAGAGCAACCTGGGGAAGGGTGGTGACAAAATCAAGAGGAACACTTTTAAGATGTAATGGAGGAAGGTTCAAGATTGGCTTCAGAATGAGTTAACAGGCTAGGCTGCTGTGTGTATTCTGCCTGATGTGTGTATTCTGATTTCAGAATACGACTGAAATCAGACAATGAGGCAAAGACTGCCGGTACTATGTGTAGTGTGTGTGTGTTCTTCAACAACCTATTTGTTAGGTGTTCAACTTCACTCTCATGATGTGCAAACAATGACGGGTATGCAATAATTTATCTGCACACTATAAAAATGACATTGAGTTGGTTTATTTGCATCTCTAATAACCTAAGGGAACAAATTAACTTGATTACAGTTCCGACTTCAAGCAAATGATTCCTTGCAGTGTTCGTGATCGTGAGAATGTCCATTCTAGCTCAATAATAATAAAAATAAATAAATACAAATAATTTATTATATATAATTTAACCCAAACTAATTAATTAGCGTTATTCTCTTTAAGTAAATGTTACCATTACTATTGCAGCTAAATAATAAGTTGTCTAAATATGTTATGTCCAAACCAGACAGGAAACATAGGAAAGCTTGTTCCTTTAGCTGTTTGTGGCCCCTATGCTATACTTATGGCTATAAACAATGTTTTAAAGTTTATTGGCCAACTCTATCCACTTCACACAGATGCTTTATTCTCAAAAAAAATATTTTCAGGGGTAATTAACAACTACAACTTTTACTCCATATTGAACCCAGAATATTCCTTTAATATTAAGTCCTTTGACTCTTTCTGTCTTTGTCAAATGATTGAGTGAACGTTCAGCACAGCGATGTATTTCAATTATATTCACTCTGTTTCTTCCCTAAATGCTAATATTTTTCATCCTGGATGAAGTAGATTTATTCAATAGCTCAAATATTAGCCAAGTCAGCATGCAAAGCAGGAGCACAGAGAGGAACAACAGAATCGAGTTGGGGAGTGGGGGGTACAGGAATGAATGAATAAGGCCAATTAGAGCCCACAGACCTGGTAGATGAGAAAGAGAGAGAGGGGGGGAAAAGATAACGTAAAAGCTACGAATGGCAGCTGCCTTGATGTAAATCAGCAAAACTGATTCACAGTTACAAAAAAAAGCCTTTTGAAAACCAGCACTCTCTCTTTCACAAAACAATACAATCATTTTCATAACCAGCAATGCGTGGAATAAATCATTTCCTCTTTAAGAGGCGAGTGAAAAAAAATAAAAATGAAACGCATACAAGTGAAAAAAATTAAAGGTTCTATCAAACCAGATAACATTTTAATTGAATACTTGTATTCTGTGAAGCTGGTTTTGTACTGGGATGAAACCAATGTGATTCAGCTGTTATTCAGCAAGGCACCTTGTTAAGAACAAAGACTTGAATTTGCTTAATACATTGGTTTTATTTAGCAGTGTTTGAAATGTTTTGTTCCAATAGTCAATGAAAGTCAATTTTGTTTTCACTACTCCAGCATGTAGCCTAGCTATTGAACACATTACATACTTCCCCTCTGCATATTATAAAGCATACAATTTTCAGACTGTCATTAGTTTACAATATTTTACAAGCAGATCATTTTTATTTAAACCAAATCAAACTATACAGTTCAACAACTGAAGGAACAACCATCCCTGAAGCACCCCGGGGTTAAGGGCATTTCTAAAGAGCACAACGGTAAAATGTTTTTAGGTCCTTATCACATCCTTTCCAATGGATTCAAGTCAGGACTTTGCCTGGGCAACTTAAGACTTTAAAACCGATTATTTTTAGCCATTCAGATGTGATCTGGATTCTGTGTTTTGGATAATTGTCCTCCAGCACCACCCAACTGAACTTTACCTTCAGGTGACGCACAGATGGTTAGATATTCTCAGTTTTGAGTCTTTTGACTATATTTTGGGACACTGAGACTCATTCCAAGAACAATTGAAACCATTTAGTGACAAAAAGCAAACCAAAGAAGAAATCCAAATACCTTTTCACCACACTGTAGCTTACTCCAGCCAAGAATCACTAGTCCTAAAGTGTAATTTTAGCATTTTAGTACCTTGTAAACCCACAGGCACACCACCTGAGGCAAAGACTGTGCCGCAACCCAGCCTAGGGTAACATGCATCGCCGGTTCATTGTGATGATACAATCCTCCTTGAAGGCAAGCTGAAACTTGGACAGGAAGCAAGGGAACAGCGCTTATGGTCTGAGGACAGGAAGATCAGATAGAGCAAGGGAGGAACATGTTTTTAACCTTGAGCAAAATACTTAACCTGAAATAATAGATTTCCTTTTTTTTTTTAGCACATTTAACCTCTGTACAAAGGGATAATTGTGATGAATCTTCTGCCAGGGTCTTTGCACCAGTGTGAAAACAACAATGTGCAATTTATGTTGTTGTTCAATAATCCGGCTACAATCCGCATAGCAACTACACTCAGCGTAAACCGTTTAATCTGATGAGAAAAACCTATAGATATAAGACCTCAAGGCGTTCAGCCTACACAACCGCCTCCTCAACAGTGTTCCCACAAAACTCCACCTCCATGACCTATCAACATATCAAAACTGCTTCATAATACACAGCATGACTGATATTAAGGGGAAACAACCCAACATTGTGTGGGTGCCAAAGCCATTCATTCCTGTATACAATAATTTCAACCAGCTAAAAGCACACGTACTCAGATTAGTTTCCTAATCATTTGTGATTTTGGTCTCGCGTTCGCACTTTAGACCAAGTTTAAAAGGGCCCTAGTTTCCCCCAAAAAAGAAAATTCTGTCATTAATCACTCACCCTCATGTTGTTCCAAACCCATAAGACATTTTTCGTCCTTCTGCCCCGACACACAAATTAAGCCACCTCTGTATTGATGAAATCGAGAGCTGTCTGACTCTGCATAGACAGCAATTGAACTACCATGTTCAAGGACAAGTAAGGTAGTAAAGACATCGTTAAATAGTCACCTTGTGACACATCAGTGGTTCAACGTAATGTTCTTATGAAAGCTATAAGAAATCTTTTAGGTGTGCAAAAAAACAAACAAAACTAAGGGAAAGAATGTGGCTCTCCAGTGCGACCATTTTAGAGTCGCATTTTTGCCGACCCATGGAAGCTACCTGGCGCTGGACTATGAAATAATTTATTTTTAGGTAGCACTCCCTGTGGAATGACCTGATCAGCATATTGTGTTTGCGCTGAGGGGATCAAAGATTTAATATACGTACGTTGTGTTTCTGCCAGATGTAGGTGGAATGCTCACAGCATATCCTAGCTCATTATGAATCTTATATATCACAGTTGCTGACGGGGTTGTGATATAAGGCGATTCAGTGTGAGTGTAGAGAGCTTCATCGGATGTATAATGTGGTTTGTGAGATCGCAATGAAATAAGATGAGTGACAGCTTTTAATGATTATTAAGGAAGTTTGCAAATGTGATACTGATTTCATACAACAGTTCTTAAACAAGAAGTTAATATAAGTGTGACTATATTGTCGACAACCACCCAATGCCTATTTGCTACTAGATCGTCAACGATAAATAGGTTGTTTGTAAAGTAACAGCCTGAGCTGCTGCACATAGCATTAAACACTAGCGGTTTTAACGAATCTAGTGAGGAATGATCAATTATCCATTCATAATGACAGTCACGCACTTCGTTCCTGAATGATTCAGCTGTTCGAACGAATCAATTTATAAGAATGATTTCAGTTGTGATAGTGATAAAATCAGTGACTTGCCGACACCTGCTGGTAGTTTTAGTTTAATTTTTAAAGCATCCTGTATGTTATTTAAATCATTTCTATATTCAAAAACATTAACCTCAACATGAATTTAATTGCACTCATGCGACCTCTGAGCCTCATAAACGTCTGAAAATACACATACAAGCCACTTGTGTTCTTCTGTGCCAAAGTCTGTAGCACAAATTGTTTTCTTAAATACTGATTTCATTTGATTGGTGACTTATTCTTATTCTACTTCTTTTTATTCTGTTGTTTTAATTAGAAATGTTAAAAAGCTTATAAATATATTTTTTTGAATTTGACAAAAGATGACACTTTCAATAAAATTAGAAAAAAAATGCCATTACAAAGGTAAAAACAAAATCCCCTATAAATCACGTTAAGGAGTCAACCATCACCTCGTAATGGGAAGGTACATTTTTTTATCAGAATTTTTGATTACTGATTAGAAAGTGCTCCTAAATTTTTTAAATTAGGAGCACAAGCGCTCCTAAAAAGAAAAGTATCCATAGAGCCCTGGGACTTTTATTCAACAATTTCTTCTCTTCCTTGTCAGTCTTCAATGCGCATTCATGAGAGTACCACGACGCATCAGTCTGGTTTAATTCATCGTCATTAAGTTTCACAATTATTTTACAACTGAATATAGGTCAGGAATTAAATTGATATGGATAAAAAATGAATAAATAATTCAGGGAAAATTATAGTCATTATAACATTCAACACTGAGTATTTAGATTAATTATATTGCATCAATGCATTATTACACCCCTAATGAACACATGCTTATTTTAGTGAATATTAACCAAGCATAAATTTGGATATGCAAGCTGGACTTAACTGAAAACTTACTCAAGACAACAAAGTGAGACAAAGCAGAAGACAAACATAAAAAATAAATAAATTCTCTGAGGACTAAATTTGATCAAAAAAAAAAAACATTTAAGCAAGTAACCAACTTAAATGAATTGCACATGTTTGGGGAACTATATACTATGTGAATACGCTTTTATCACCGGTGCTCATAATGATCATTAGGGTCTTTCTGAAATCAATACCAGCAGCATGGTAATTGGTGTTCCAATGAGTGCAAAGCCATTACTGAACGATGTGATGCTTTTTACTGGGGAACGGTTTTAATAAACTCACTCCACTGAATGACAGTGGCGACCATTACAACACAGCCGGGAAAATTCCTCTTTTTGTTTTAATGAACTACTAAAGGACATAAAAACAACAAACAAGTCGGAGGCGGAAAACAAGGATTCATAATTAGCTTGAATAGCCATGGCAGACCAGACCAAGTATGGTGAGGAGCGCCTCTTTTAACACTTCTCGGGTAATGACGAGTGTGCAAATTGAGCGCGTTAGAGTTAGATGCTAATCAAAAGCATTGTGCGAGCGCTAGTTTGAGCTCAGATGGGAAATGTGTGTCAACTACTGGAACCAAGAGGCTCCGGTCTTCCTCTCTGTTCTGATCGAAGATGAGTCTCCATCACTTTTCTCTGATAGAGTATTTCCCTTTAGAGTTTGTGCGAGGCCATATGCGAGGTCAGATCCTCCACAGACTGCCGAGCTTCAGGGTCAAGCTGTGAGACACTTGCGCGCATCTAAGGATGACAGCTTGTCTCTTATCTTCGGTGCTGCTCTTGTGGCCCCTTTGCTCCAATACTTTATCATTAAATTTTTCCTGGCTCCTTTCCAAGAACATTTCCAAATCTCGCTGCCGAGTGGAGTTATCCAAATACTGCAACGTTAAGCAAAACTGCCACTTGAACTTTCTCTCGGTAAATAGGCAGATTAGAATCTAAATCCTTTGTTTCAGCAGCCACCCATGCACCCCACAGTTTGAGACGTGACATCCCATTTTTTACTGCGCCAGGCTGCCGAAAACAGACTCTTTTCAACGCTTTTCAAAAGCTCTATGGCTTTGGTGGAAGCAGCTTGACCCAAAATAGCTGACGTGAAGAAACAGTGGCCGATCGCTGGTCTGGGACAGCAAACTACCTGCAGGTCTCACTTTTGTCTGAATGCAAAGAGCATTACAGAAACTGCACCTTTTTCAGTGGCACTTGTCTAAAGGTCACCTTTTCAAACTAGTGCACAAATATCAAGCGAGCATTTGTGACACAGTCAGCCATGAGGGCCGCCCCACCTCCTGGACCAATCATGCCCTCTCCCACTGGGAATACTGGTACCATGGAGCAGCTGGTACTAGCAGGTGGCAAGCGACTGGCCCAGGTCAAGAATTTTGCTCTGAAACAGCTGTCCAACCCCTTTTGGAAGCTGCTGCCATTCTGTGTCCTGCCATCGTCGTATCCTGTAAGAAATAGAATAACACGTAGCTATGGATACCACCGCCCCATCACACTAACAACTCTGTTACAGAGTTAGACTGGTGACTAGGGATAGTTCAGCCAGAAATACAAATTCTGTCAAATCTGTTTGTTTCTTTTTTCTGTGGAACACAAGAGTGTTTTTTGGTCCATATAGTGGAGATCACTGGTCACCAAACACTGCATTTGGTCACCATTATACAAAATATCTTCTTTTGTGTTCCAAAGAAGAAAGAAAAGCCCATCAAGTTTTTATAACCATTCTTCATGAATGGACCAGGAGGTGAATTTTTGGTATACCCATGTTTCATTTTTTGGCTGACACAACTCATATACCTAACTGTAATAAGTTATTTTATATAATAGTATTTAATTAAATTGATTACATTATTATAATTACCATATGCGGAGTACGATTACCGTTAAAAAATTTCATAATTTATATGGTAGACATTAGTGCAAAACTGCATTCCTTAAAAACTCCTTTGTTCTAACACCGTCAGATTGTTAATTAGAATTATAAGTAATTTTATTTTAGAAACAATTGGTATGCAAGGAATCACCAAATACACTGTTTTACTACCTATACTCCCCCCCCCGACATCGGCTCACAGTTATTATAACGAGGAAGCAGTTGCCTTGTTTGTACTTTTGCTTTAAGTAATGTACATAAACATAAGTCAGTACCATACCCACAAGACTAATAATACCAAAGTTGGTACACCTATTACTCACCCAACTTCTTCTGTATTCCATCATTCGTATAGTTCTCATGACACATACTATTAGAATAATTATATACTTTACAGGTTCATGTCAGTAGATTATAACAAACTAGAAAAATGAAAAAGTTACTATTTTTATCTGTGCTAAAATCTCAAAAGCAAATTACAATTTATGCTAACACCCCCCTCAGTGTGTATAGGTCGTTACGATTTAATTTAATGGTACCGACGCGAACATTGATATTTTATGCCACTTTTTTTCAAGTCCTCAAATCTTCCCACGCAGGCTATAGAAAGCACTAGAAGAAGGAGTGAGCAGTTGTAGGACGTTGCCAGCAACTAACCATTTTTTGCACTGCCCTGCTACCTAGGCCTCAATGCATTCTTCACTCAACTTTCTATTATCCTGTAAGAGTGACGAGCACGTAGCAGAAGAGACTTTGTACCCTCTTGGCGTTTTCTATGAATCTGAGTAAGGGTGTGCTTGATGCCACGCCTGACACTGCCCCCACATAATCATGCTACATTGCACTTTTTTTTTGTTGGTAATAGACTCGGATTGCCCCTTCAGGTGCACCTTGATCAGTGGCGCCTAGTTTGAAGTAGCTTGTTCATTAGTGCGCTGACTCCCTGGTCAAGGGGGAGGAGTAGCCCGTGTGTGTGTGTGTGGGTTGGTCTGTTGCCCATCGGGAAAGTGTGTTTGCCCCTTGCGCCACCCCCCCCACCTGCCCGATCCCTCACTGTGTTGTAGTGTGTCATCTAACCAGGATGGCAGAGCCAGTGACTGATTTAACCATTTTCTAACTCAGACATGCTATCAGTTTGAGAGTGCAGCTTATTTGACTTAGATAACACCACTGACAGCTTCAGACTAAAAATGACCCTACCCAATGGCTCCTAAAATGAAACTTGTTTTTTAGTTGAAAAATTACAAAATTGCTTGATACAAACAGCTGTTTAGAAATGCCATTGCTCATGCTCCCTAACTTTTGTGGATGAACTGTAAGTGTAAGTGAATTGTAAGAGAATATATAAAAGCCTATATACAGTGCACAGCATAAATGAGTATACAACATCACCCAAAATACCACAATCGGACTTAAATATAAAACTCCGCTATGTTGCATTAATGGTCACTAATCTAATTGTCATAGCATAAGATGCCACCATAAAGTGAAATTGTATTAAAATTATTAGTCTAATCAAAAACAGAGAACTTCATACATGCCGTACAGGCAAATATCTGTACCACTAGCAGGATCTGAGAAGAGGTAGCATATCATTTGTTTCAGGTTTTTGTGATTACCATCACTCAGTGGTGTGTGAATTCATGACAGCATTGATAAAGTACAACTCCATCACACCTTCAGCACGCACACATCCTATAGAAGAGTTTTTACTACCCTGTGCATGCCACCGTGAATGGCACTCTCTCTGTCTCACTCTCTAGCAATTACCAGAACATTGTGGATGATGTAGATACAAAATGAGTGACTTGGTCTCATGAGACCAGAGTATGGATTCCCAAAAGTCTATAATTTGTAAATATGGGCTCTGGAAGAGGTTAAAAGAGTTTATTGTGCTTTGGCTATTAGTCTTGGTTTGAGTTTTTGGTGTGGATAAACAACTATGTACGGTCACACCCCTTTCTGATGCTGCATCCTTACCTATGTGGAGATAAAATGTCACTTTTTCACGCTCCCCTTTGCCGGCCTGAGGACACTTTCACGTGTGATGTCTCCTGTCTCTTGTTCTAGTTGAAAAACTCACTCAGCACTAATGAACAGCGTAAAGTGAAGACTGGACTCACCTCTTCCCAGGCGGCCACTTTTTACCACCCATAGTCCATGCTTGTGATCCCATGTCTGTTGTTACTCTGGCTATATTTCACACTTACAATTCACTGAATTGTTTGGAATTTCCTATGCTACCACCTTGTCCTCTTTTATGCTGCACCCAAAATACCTAACTTCTGAGCCCGTTCTCTCCAAATCCTGGTTATTGTTGTCAGCATTAAGTCCTGATGTATGATTCCGTGGGCCACCACCACCCATCACACTTAATTATCTAGAAATTACTTACCTTCAACAGGTCTTGGTTAACCCAACGTACGGTGATCAAATACGTGCCTTAACACCGGTTTTTCTCTATTTAGTTTTACTTGTCCGGAGGTCCTGTTCTGTACGCATTTTGGAAACTAACAGTTACACTTTGATTAAGAAATGACCCCCCCCTATTCTTCTTGAATATTGTAACATTATGCTTGGTAAATTGATCAAGCAGACTTGCTTGCATATTTAGGTATCTTAAAAAAAAACATAACATGTATTCTAGCAAAGGTAAGGGCTGAATTTGGTAAGTTTCGAGGGGTTTTTTTACCTTCATTCATGCTGTGCACTGTATATGTCATAGACACTTTTATATAACATTTCAAAAGTTCTTTATTATTATTATATTTCAAAAAAACCACATTTGTTTTACCCTTCTTATTCATCAACAAAGCATTAGCAGCTGCTTCCACATTTATAATGACAAGAACATGTTTCTCAAGCAATTGCATTATTGAATGATTTCTGAAGGATGTTTCATGTGACAGCGACCCCCTGTACCTTTAGTAATCGGCGTGATGGTGCTGAAAATTCAGCTTTGCATCATGGGATAAATTCTATTTTAAAATATATTAACATACATAAAAGAGTAAATTCATATTATTAAAATAATTAACAATAAAATATTTTGAAAATGACTCCCATGACAATCATATCAACATATTACTATTATTATTGTATTTTGTCACATAAAGCCCGGTGAGGCCGAAGAGATTTTTATTTTGGTCAAAAACCACAACACGTCACTGTCACTTTAAACAATATTTAACATGTACCATACTCAAAACTGTAAACTTTGCATAAACAAGCCATTGAATGAATCTTGAAACCAGGTGATCTTTCATTACATTGATACAATCTGTCTTTCCACAATAGCAATGACAATTTTGTGCTTGAATATAATTTTGGGGCTATCAAAAATTGATCCCTCTGTCACCAAAAATATAATCTCTTAATTTTCCCTTGGAATTTGAGATGACATTTTTCCCAGGAATTAAGTTCTTATCCGATATTGTTCACCCTTCTGAGATCCCACTTTGTGCAGTTTTTTAATAAATCCACTGGACCATCCTAAAAGAATCAGATTAGGGCGGTGTGGAAATATGAACTATAGCATTTAAAGTAGAATTCTATTACAATCCCCCCCTCACATATAGGGGGACCTAATGCATGTTTTAGTAAACTGAGTGCATATATTCTTTGTTTGCCACCACTTAAACCATTTAGTGATATGTGCTGATCTGAAAGGACAAACAGGCACATGCTCTGAAGATGTAATTAACTATTGTGTCCTCACCAGATGAAATCTGATAAGCAAGAGGGCAAGTAAGTAGTCATTTAACAGATGCTTTAATCCAACGACTTGTTACAAAGGCAATCCCTCCGGAGATTAAGCTTGTTGCTCAAGGGCACAACAGTGACTGTTGTTCCTCAGGGGGCTTGAACCAGCAACCTTTTCATTTACTCTGAACAATCCTCATCCTTTGGCACTATGCCACACCACATAATTAATTTCCTTGTAAAACTACAAAGGATATATAAATATCGTATACTAATAGATATTGTATATTATTTTTTTTTTTAATTTCTGCGATTTGTAATTTATCTCAAAATGTCAAACCCTTCTTCTTGTGAAACCCATCCACCCCGTAACTTTTGTTTCCTGGTGATGCACATTTTTTCATTTACAACTAACATTGAGAGTAAATCACTGCCAATAAGGACTCAACTTCACTCTGGGCGACAAAGTATGTCTAATATAGCCAATGGTCAACAACATGACCTCCGCATTTTACTCGCCAGTGTTAGTGAGTTGGAGGTAAGAATAAGTAGACACATATACAGTTACGTATATTTTCACCGTTCCGAACACTCTCTGACCCATGACCGCGTTCAGAGTTCTTCACCTTCGTCAACCCGATTCTGTGATATTTTTCGTTCATATGATATAGGCGGGACCGGAAGGTCCAAAAAAAGGGATACTGACTTGGACAGGAATTCACGTATAGGAAATGCCAGCGGCTAAGGAGTTACACAGATAGGCAGGCGGTGGCTCGTATAACACTTCCTCACGCAGCGGACCATGGACTTTCTCAGCATGGTTTCCATGCCCCTTTTCTTAAAAGACAATTACAAGCCTCACATTTCAATCGCCTTCATCCAATCAACAACAACAATGACAGAACCACGCGCACCCTATACTTCTCTTTTGTCCTCATCTAGAACTCGGTCATCACCCCTGTTATTACCGGTCCCAATAGTATCATTCATTTGCAACTATATAGGTATACTCATGCTACCGACTGAAGTAATTTTTTTGCTACATTATTTGAACAATCGTAGTATGATTGACCACTTCTGCCACCACACTGTTTTTTAATTAGTTTCTTTATGCTAAAATATGTGCACAAAAGTGAATCTCATAAAATCTCAATGCATTCAAGCAGAGCAGGCTTCTACTAGTTTTTTTTCCTCTGTGCAGAACTACCTTGTATGGCTTCTGCAAAGATGGAATCTAGCAATCAGCACAAAAACAAGACAGTAAAAATAAAAATTAAATAATAAATCAGTGAGTAATGAAAAATTATGTGGTGACCTTTCGATCCGCCTGCCCGGTCGTGTGTTAAGGCGGGCGTCGAATGAGCCTGGCCGCCCGCTACATAGACAGCGTGTTTTATCATAGCCGTATTTTGATTGTTTGGGTTTCCAACGCGTCATGTCACAATGAGCTGAATAATGTGGGAGAGGAAGAATCACTCTCGTTCTTGTTTTATTATCTCACGATTGTTGACAAGGCATTTCTAGTTGTACAAGCGCATAGCAAGTGTATGGCGTACAATGAGACGAGCTTCACAACCAACTTGAGAGGAACAGAATTGTTCCCGATTTCCCCCCCCGAATGCGTTTTATTCTTTTCTACTGAAAAATAACTCCTAAAATGTAGGTTTTACTGATTCATCTTATAGCACAGTGTGGTTTCAGACTTCACGGTAAACATACTACCCCATTCATTTAATCATTTAGCAGACGCTTGTATCTAAAGTGACTTACAAATAAGGAGAACAACAGAAGCAGAATCAGATCAACAAGAGAGCAACAGTATTCACCTTTTTCCCACGCCCCATGATGCTTTGCGCAGGTATGGGTGTAACTTCCGTTAAGCTGTAAACAATCAGTGAAAGGCCCGCTCTGTGAGCACAATAATACGTTTGTTTTTTTTAAACTGGGTATAATGAGATGACATTATTCTACTCCCCCTTCAACCATCAAACATTAAAATTACATTTAAAAGTGTAAAAGCATAAACAAAGTACTTTCAACAGACCATGAGTAATCCCAAAAGCGCGATTCTTTCCACAGCAATAACAGACGGGTGAAATATAACTGTAATATATATCTGTATTATGCAACATACATCATTGTGTCTCATTAATCCTCATATCAAGTTCACTCGTTTAACTTCCACCCAGCCATGATACTATTTCAAACCCAGCTGATTTCCGTCATGTGCTGATGGTTTTTCTTGGAATTGTGCCACCCATAATTCAAATGCAGTAGGGTTGTCAGGAAAAAGGTGGGCGAGACACGTGCCCTCCTGTGACAAGCCCCCCCCTTTTATGGGGCGAATAAAGTGTGGGCATTTGTAGGTCCGGGTACCTTACACTCTGTGTTCCTCCTCTGTGGAGGGTATGATATTAGGCTGTGTGTGTTTGTGTGTGTGAGAGTATGTAAGAGTGTGAGTGTAAGTGTAAGGGTGAGTTTAGTGTTTCTGCCCCTGCCGTTCCTGCACAAGGTTGTAGCACTTTAAATCATAAATGTGATCTAACAAAAGTAAAGGGCAAATATTAACCAAATATGTTGTTTATATTGCTTGCTATTGGGATGAAGTAAACATCTGTTGAGTATTTTAACAAAGTTTTTGATTGTGTTGAATTGAAAACCCAAAAATGCAGTGGGTCCACCAGACCCACGAACACTGGCTGAATAACAAAGATATGAACACCACGTGTTAATTGGTCAGGTGCTGACGAAAAAGATGTATATTTAGAAATTTTTGGAAAATGGCTAAAGACTAATTTGTTTATAGTGTTATTGATAATTTTGAGATAGGCGTTCATTCAAACTCTTACCGCTCCGGGAAAACCAGTGCAGAAAAAGGTCAGTGAGAGTGATTTTGTGCCTCTTTGGGATGGCACCACAAGCAGAACGCAAGTTTCTGGAGGGCACATAAGTCTGAACTAACGAGTTTAGGTATATTGGTGACGACTGATAGTGGTTGCACCTAATTTATTTTTAACTAATAATTCGGATATTTAGTTAACTTGTATCCGGTCGTTGCTATCGAGGTGCCAGCAACAGCCGGAAATGGCTAATCATTTGATATCAACGTGAGCTTTTTCTAGAAGACTGATCGGGATATTCTTATCATGCGTGTACACATCATATTTCTGAAAATTGCTACACATTTCACAACCAAAATGTGCAAAATGTGAGTGCACCTTTAAGCTTTTTTTGTCCAAGTTAGAGATTTGCACTGGGAAAGGAGGAACTGAATATTGAAATATACTTTAAAACTAATTTTTCAAAACTTTGTGCAAACATTTGAGATCAATATTTGAGCTGAGTCTTCTGGTGGCAGGCTGCACTGCAAGAGTCTGGCCATTTTCTCTCAGGCTATCGTTTCACTTGAGTTTGTGCACCTGCCCCCAGTTGAACACTGTATGAGCTCACATCCGCCTTCCGGTTTTCCCCGACAATCCATCACATACAGATAAGGTTTATTTTGCTTTCCATCCGCGGGAGGTACAGTTGTCGGGGCGTTCCAACAGAGAGTCCTGAGGACCAGCGCAATGGATAACCTTAGCAATCCAACTTCAGTTAGGGATGCTACAACTGATAAGTCTAGTGTCCTCTACCACAGTCCAAATATCTTCCTCTGAAAAAAAACTGAAACGGACCAGTGTGGAAAAAACTTGAGACAAAAAAGTAAAGCCACTCAAAAGCTTCTGTTCTAATTCCAACTCTGAGATTGGAAGATTAACCAATCCTATAAACTGAAGTTCTCAGATAAGCCCATTCACAAGAATTGCTCTTTTGTATCAACAATCTGATGGAATGTGAGCCAATGACTGGATTATCTGATTGTTTGTGTATTCCTAAATGCACAATAATACACTTGCATTTGAGAATTCAAGTTGATTCCATACAACTGAACTTTTGGACAAATTTAAACAAGTGGATAGATCAGCTATTTGATTTTGTCTGCAGTCAATGTGAAAAATAGGGCACACACACATACCAGTTTTCAGTAAATGATGGAGACAGACGGCTAGTTTATTAATAAATCAAATCTGAATTGTACTTTGTGAAGTTGTTTGCATTAGTTGAAGGGTGGAATGTATTCAAATCTTAACAATAAACATGAAGTACGAGTTACGACAATTACAGTATGAGTATATGTTTGAACAAACATGAATGAGAAAATACTTGGAAGACTGCAGCAAAATATCTTTAATAAATACATAAGATAAAGTCCATATAGTATGTAGAAAGTAATTCAATTGAGCAATCTGAAGAATATAGAATTTATGTTTTGAGAATGCATGAGTAAAGTTAATAATTTTAATTTCAAACGTTTAGGGTTGGTAAGATTCTTCACTGATTTTAAAAGAAGTCTCTTATGCTCACTAAGGCTCCATTTACTTGATCAAAAATAGTAATATTATGGAAAATTATTGCAATTTAACATTTTTATGTTTTCTATTTTTATATATTTAAAAAAATAATTATACTATTCCTGTGATAGCAAAGCCATTACTCCAGTCTTCAGTGTCACACGATCCTTCTGAAATCATCCTAATATGCTGATTTGGTGCTCAAGAAACATATCTTATTGTTATCAGTGTTAAAAACAGTTGTGCTGCTTGATTGTTTTGTGAAAACAGTGATGCATTTTTTCTCTGGATACTTTGATCAAAAGAAAAGTTCAACAGAACAGCATTTATTTGAAACCGAAAACTTTTGTAACATTATAAATGTCTTTACTGTCACTTTTGATCAATTTAATGCATCTTTGCTGAATAAAAGTATGAATTCCTTTCAAAAACATTTCTTATTGCTCCCAAACATTTAAACAGTAGTGCAATGTGAGAGGAGAATGTACCTCATTGCCCTTCCCATGGGATGTGCTGTGGCTGTCATTGGTCTCCTCCTCATCAAACGCTCCCGTGCTCTTGCCTGCTTTCCTCTTTGATTTCTTCCCTTCTTCCTCACTATCACTACTACTGGTTTCGTTCTCATCATCCTCATTGTCCTCTTCATCACTACCCCCGTCCTCCTCTTCCTGACTCCCTTCTTTCTCCTTCCCAGATGATGCCTTGCCTTTCTTTTTTCCTTGTGTGGGCCTCCAGTCATTGTCATCCTCACTGTCATAATCATCCATTTCGTTTAGCTCTTCCATTGTAGTGAAGTCCAGCATGGGCCGGTTCCGCCGTAGGTTCCATTTTTTTGGCTCTGCTGAGCCTTCCTCTGCGGTGCCAGTACCATTTGGTTCTGTATCGCTTTTCCACTCCTTTTTTGCGATTCTTGGAGGTTCCACCTGCTTCTTTGCTGCTGGTCTCCTCGGAAAAAGACTGGTCCTTGGCTTTCTCCTCTTCTTCAGTGTCTTCATTCAATTCTTTGGCCTCTTCATCATCTATGCCCTCTTCATTGGCTGAGCCAACACCGTCAAAGTCACTCTCAGAGCCCCTAACGCTGTCCTTTGAACCCTCCTCATCACTTCCGTTGCCAGTGCCCTCTGAACCTGATACGCAAGTATGTGAGATTATCTTAGCAGCGTCCTATTGTTTTGTTTTGTTTTTTGGGCAGAATATAACATACTTCAGATGTGATGCAAAAAAAAAGACTTTTCTGACAGCAAGCTTCAGTTCAAGTGTTTCATGTACAATGGCTCAACAATTTATAAATGGTTTAAAATTAATGCTATTTAAAAAAAAATAAAAAAAGAAAAGATAAAAAGAAAAACATTTATATTTCCAAAACCCAAAAGTTTTTAACATATTCTTACATTAAAATTAACTTTATTTGTTTAGTACATCATAAGCAAGATTATGTATTTTTAGCTGGCTGATAAAGATTGAAAATGGAAGAGAAACGTGTAATAGTCATTGAAGTAACAGTTAAAATGGATACAGAATATATATTTTTAAAATAAAAATTCAAAAATCGGTCACAGCTTTACATTTTGCTCATTAAAAATATTATTTGTTGTAAATAGTTTTTTAGGAAATTAAACACTTTAATGTTATATTTAAATATATATATATATATATATACACTTATTAAACCGTTTACCTTTGCCTCTCTAAAAATATAAATATAATTGTTAAAATAAATATTATATTTACAGTAAAAATCTAAACTTCATATTTACATTCAGCTCATATTTATTGCTCATATAACTTTGCTGCATGTTGAATTGCAAATTAATCTTGAAAACTTAAATATAAGTGAATAAACATGAAAACTCATCCTTCCATGTAACATAAACAGAAGGCTTCATGAAATGTGAAACGCCATGCATTTAACACCGCCATGAACTATGAATGTGTGGTTGGTAATTAATACATCTGTATAATCTTATACAGCCTATGACAACGAAATATTGTCAGATCAGAATAATTTGACACTGCATGCTATTTCTTACCAGAAATTCCTACATGCAGCAAAACTTCAAGACCCAAAGGTGTCAAAGTGTTAGGATTTCATTATCAGGTTGCAGATATGTCTGCACTTTTGTTGACAGCAGCTTGATGGCATAGCTTTTTGCGTTAACCTCCAGTCTGTCATGGTGATATGGAGCCATTGCCTATGTGACTTAAGTGTTAGTAATGCAATGCAGGAGGTCTAATCAACAGGCAGGGGAAAAACAGTGGTGATGAAGGTCTCATCTCCACCTCAGCAGCTGTTTTCATGACAGGAGAGAAAACCAATGCAGGGGCCAAGTCTAAAATGGCTGTCTGCACTATAAATATAAAAGTAACCATCAGTCATGTTTTGAATATTTCAACTGTATGAGACTTGCCATCACTACTTGTCATTACTTTACAGATCCACTTGATCCACAGTACCATTTGTTGACATTTTCAGTATAACAAACACTTACATCAACGTGACAGGAATGGGTTTTGAGATTTTTTTGGTTTTTGTTTACCTGACGCATCTCCAACTTCAAAATCACTGTCATCTGAGCTGTCATAATCCAGAGCATCCAGCAAAGAGTCAGCTAAAGGCTTCACCTGCCGCCGCTTCGACCCCCGATCCACTAGATAAAGAAATAAGTTATAACACTTCCCAATGAGATTTCTTTTAGAAAGAAATTTAACACAAAATAACACCTATAAATGCACAATACAATCATCTAAAACAATTAAAAATAACTAAATGATTGTAAATTGTATTCACATCTGCAAGTATCCTCTACAGTGCAGAATGAGTTGAAAATCAGCCATTTTTGCAACAAAAGCGTATGTATTTATTTAACTGTCATAGAGCTGCACTGCATAAATACAAATATAAACACAAAAACTGACATGCGTAACACAAATTATGAGTGTCAGTTTATTTTATTAAGCTGGCTAATTTACAGAAGCTACAAGCTTTCCTGGAAAGACGAAGACGCACTGTGCTACATAATGTAACATGAGGTGGAAAATGTGGAAAACTGCGTTTATTTCTTTGAATGAATGTGAGATTATGTGTTTATAAAGCTGAATGATGGAGAGTGGAACTTCACATCAGTTAGCCAGCGAGCTACAGCAGCAGTAGCTTCATGCTACCTATTAACGTTTATTTCTCTCATTTCACACCACATGCTGTAAATTCTAATTGCGATCCTGTTGCGTTATTTTTTCTCTTTCAAACTGTATAACATAAGAGCGAGGATTACTCACTTTATGGGATTTTCGCGTTTGGATAGCTTGGACAAAGGTACGGCGAACGCCTCTTCAGCTCATGTTCTGCGTAGTACGTCTACGGTATTGTGTGTCACGTGTGCACATTGTGCTGACGTTCAGCTCACAAAGTAGGAGTTGGAAACCATAGCAACCGCCGCATCAGTTCGAGCAGCGAGACACATTGCCGACGCCAAAGAAAAGAGTTTGAAGACATTGCCATTGCCTTTTATGTACACCAAATGCTTTCCCATGATCGCGTTGTTTACATTTTGCGTCGTAGTTTGTCATTAAAGGGGTCCTAGTATGCTCTTTTACAAAGTCTTGATTTTGTTTTGGGGGTGTACTAGAACAGGCTCTCAGGTTGTTCGAAAAACACATTATTTTTCACCTCTCTCCCCAGTCTGGTATGAACGGCTCGAATAGTTCCTGTATCAAATGAAGGCCCGCCTTCTGAAATACGAAATGTGCTGTGATTGGTTAGCTGGGCCAGTGTGTGCTGTGATTGGTTAGCTGGGCCAGTGTGTGCTGTGATTGGTTAGCTGGGCCAGTGTGTGCTGTGATTGGTTAGCTGAGCCAGTGTGTGTTGTGATTGGTTAGCTGGGCCAGTGTTTGTTTGTGATTGGTTCGCTAGGCCAGTGTGGTGTTGTGCTTGTGTTAGCTGGGCCAGTTAGTGTTGTGATTGGTTAGCTGGGCCAGTGTGTGTTGTGATTGGTTAGCTGGGCCAGTGTGTGTTGTGATTGGTTAGCTGGGCCAGTGTGTGTTGTGATTGGCAGCACTCGGCGCCTGGTCGGGAAATGTCATGCCCCTTACCATAGCCGCCTGCAAGCTTCAGTGTAAATATTGCGTCAAAATCAATATCAAATCAATTTGAGCGCGATTTAAACCTGGATGATTGTATCCACTCTAAGTTCGTCTGCCCTGGGAAAAGCTCAGCGTGTCTGCGACATAGTGATAACACTCGTTGCCTTCTCTAGTGCAGCTCAGCCAGGTCTCGTCCCATTCTTCGGTATTTGTGATATCACAAATCCCGTAAAATATGCGTTGTGTTCCAAACGAGTCATTCGTTGTAGTTTTGGAAATAATATTTATTTTAAATAAAATATCTCCTTTTGAAGTGGACTTTGAGCTTTGTAACTTTGCAGATCTTTTTTATGCTCAAACAGCAACATTACAGACTAACTAAAGTTGAAAAAGTGAAAAAGCATAATAGGACATTATTATAATATTATATCCGATTATTATTGATAGATATTATTAGGACATAAGCATAAAAGTCCATTTTAAAAAGTATATTTCTGTTCTCTTATTTATTTCATTATTTTGTACATCAGCAACACTAACGCTAAGTCGATGGCCAATTCCATCGGGTGTATGTTTACATTTACCCTGAAATCCGCGTGAAACCGAAGTTGCTGCTGACTTTATTTCAGTCTAGTGACGTATTTCCAGCTGAAACGGAATATTGAATAGAGGGCATGGTTTTATGTTTGCGCTCCTCCTCTGTCTCTCACTCATAGCAATCTAACGGTTGGAGGGGTGTGTTTAAGCATATTCTGCCCAAGCCGTCAAACTGACGTCATCAGAAAAGGAATGCCATTCCAGAGGAAGCAAATGTTCAAATTTTGATTAAAGATTACGAAGACAAAAATTGTTTTGGTTACACTTTATTTCGATAGTCCACTTTAGACATTCTACTAACTATAAGTAACTTTGTAACTATATGTCAACTAATTCTCATTAATTTGCAACTACATGTCTACTAACTCTCAGAGTAGACTGCTTGGGTATGTTTAGGGTTAGTAGAATAAGTTGACATATACTTGCAAAGTTTCTGATAGTCAGTATGTTGTATGTTGTGGACCCATCAAAATCAAGTGTTAGAAGATATTAAGCAGACAGTCTACTAACAATGACTGCTAGTTGACATGTAGTTGCAAAGTTACTTACTGTTAGTAGAATGTCTAAAGTGGACTATCGAATTAAAGTGTTACCATTTTTTTCAGCAGATTAACTTGCACGGATTAATTGTTTACATCAAGACTAGCAATGTGCGCTAGTAAAGTAAATAAAGTCCATTTTGATTTCATGCGGACTTTAAGTCCATAATCCATAATGAGGCTTCCAAAAGTCCATCCCCTCTTGTCCTCACCTCAACTGTTTGAACTGTTTTTTTGTTTGTTTTTGCTTGTAATCGTTGCTTACTTATTATATATTGTGATGTTTTTATCAGCTGTGGACTCTCAATCTGACGGCACCCATTCACTGCAGAGGATCCAATGGTGAGCAAGTGATGGAATGATACATTTCTCCAATTCTGTTCCGATGGAGAAACAAACTCATCTACATATTGGACGTGTGAGTACATTTTCAGCAAATTTTCAGTTTTGGGTGAACTATTGCTGTATACTATGGGCTTGCTGTGAATTTAGCTTAGTTGCCACTAAGAGTTCAGTGCTTAGTCAGTTTATTTGATTTATTGTTTTGACAAATGTTACGCTTGTATATTTAAATATTTTGATAGGGTCACTCTAGTTCTCAATGTAATGTGTCTTTATTACATAACTATTATACGTCTGTCTTGTAGTTCAAAAATATATTTAATAATTAAGTTCTTGTGAATTACCTTCAACTTTTTCTAAAAAAAAAAAAGTTCATAGAAAAATAACTACATTTTATTTACATTTAGGGACACATTGAAGGGTAAAACAAGTATTAAAACTCTCATACGCTTGCAGAATAATAAGAACAATGTTATGAGACCGGGAAATGACTGTTTTTGGCTTGTTTTGAGAGTGAGGCTTGTTTCTGTCGTCCTCTGTTGACTTTGCCAGTTTAGCAAACAGGAGACGATTAAAATAAATGAGCCTAGATTGATCCTGATAAACAGCGAGGGGAAGACTGATGGGGAAAGGCACGCGCAAAGGATGATTACGACTGTCCTTGCCTGATGACAAATGGCACTGTATTGTACTGAAAAAGCCACAGTTTTTTATCCCTTGGCATCAAAACACTTTTCGCATATCATCGTCATCATCACTTTCACCATTCTATTGCCAGCTTTTTCCATTGTAGATGACATGTAATATTGCCAATGAATGAAATGAATGCTTCATTTTAGCCAAGGTGTATATGATTGTGCAGCAGCACATATCTGTCGTTTTTTTTAATGCTTTATTGTGGGCTGACATATATTAATAATGCATTCTGCATCTATATTAACCGGTGCAGTTTATGAATGGCTGTATATTGCAGAATTAATGCTTAATATATTATAATATATTAATCAAAACTGACAATAAAGACATTTTCATTGTCACACAAATAAATAAATACTGTTCTTTTGAACTTTCTATTATAAATCAATCCTGAAAATTGTTTCTACAAAAATATTAAGCGGCACAACTATTTTCAACACTGATAATAATCAGAAATGTTTCTTGAGCAAATCAGCATACAAAATTGATTTCTGAAGGATCATGTGACCTTGAAGACTGGAGTAATCAGAGCTGAAAATTTAGCTTTGCCATCACAGAAATAATTTACATTTGAAAATATATTAAAATAGAAAACAAATGTTTTAAAAATTTAGTCAAATATTTTCACTTAACCTATGACTACGGAACATAATAAATTCCAGACCTGCCCAACTAACAAAAATATTTTCTAAATATGTTTTGCTAATGTTCCCATTAAGTTGTGAAAACGTAACTTCTGAATGTTCTCTGATCATTCAAAACATCCAGATTTTTAAATGTTATGTGAACGTAAAAGACAACATAAAGGGGAACATTCCATTTTATTAGATTATCAAAATGATTATCAAAATGTATTAGATTATCAAAATGCTACTTTTTCTGAACCCTCTGAAACGTCTCTAGGTTACGTATGTAACCATGGTTCCCCGAGGGAACGAGACGCTGCGTCGAGATTCGCTTTGGGAATGCCCTTGCGTGACCGCGTTCTGAAGCACGTGTCAAATCCGTCCAATGGAGCAGCGAGACGTCACGAGCAGGGTGACGTAAGCACCAGAAAGCATAAAAGCACATCCGGCCGGGCGCAAACCAGCTTCGATGAAGTAGCGCCTGCAGGGATGCAGGGAGTATGGCAAAGAGACACAGCGTCTCGTTCCCTCGGGGAACCATGGTTACATACGTAACCTAGAGACGTTCCCCTTCAAGAAGTCGAGCTGTCCCGGCATGTCGAGTCGCTAAACATTGGGAAAAACGAGATAAGGAACATTACCCCGACGGAGTGCTATGCGCCATACTACCGAGTCCCTGCCTGTGTGTGTGTCCTATGAGCACATCACGAAGAGAGAAATTGGGAACCTGGGGTAGATGCCAGGTGTTGGTTGTAAAAGCGGACAAAAGTGTGCAAAGAGGACCAGCCCGCCAGCAGAAATGTCCTGCAAGGCCACACCCAAGCTGAAAGCCTTGGAGGCCGCCATACTCCTGGTCGAGTGCGCTCTGACCCCCATAGGTGATGGGAGGCCAGAGGACTCGTAGGCTAGTGAGATGGCCTCGACCACCCACCTACCCGTAGTCTGCTTGGTCGCCGTAAAATCCCTTCTTTGGCGGACCAAAACAAACAAAAGCTGATCTGCCTTACGCCACGGGGCATCTCTGTGTGTGCGTATGCGTCCAGTGCTCGAACTGGACAGAGCAGATTAAGCCTTTCTTGGCCTACTTCCTGGTACGGAGGAGGACAGAATGCCTGAAGTACTATGGGCCCTGGTGAAGAAGTGGGCACCTTAGGGACATACCCGGCCCTCGGGTAAGGAATGCCCTAACCATGCCTGGAGCAAATTCCATGCACGAAACAGAAAGTGCCTGAAGTTCCCCGATCCTTTTTAGTGAGGAAATAGCGAGGAGAAAGATGGTCTTGAGCCTGAGCAACTTGACCGAACTTCTTCTATGGGTTCAAAGGGGGCATTGCATGAGCCCTCCAGAACAACAGCCAGGTCCCATGAGGGCACCTTAGTGCGCTGTACCGACCTCAGACTCAGGGTGCCATGGAGGAAACGAGTGACAAGTGGGTGTCTTCCCAATGATTGACCACCCAGAAGGGCGTGGTAAGCAGCTAAGGCCGCCACGTATACCTTCAGAGTGGAGGGAGATAACCCTGCGGAGAATCGCTCCTGCAGAAACTCCAGAACTGTACCAATTGGGCAGTTGACTGGGTCCTGCAGTCACTGTCCGCACCATGAAGCGAAAAGTTTCCACTTCAAGGTATACTGTTTCCTAGTGGCGGGAGCTCTGGACTGGAGTATAGTCTCAACAACCTCAGTTGAGAGATCAGATGCTAGGAGCTGTGCCCCCTCAGGGGCCATGCCCACAGCTTCCATAACTCCGCCGATTGATGTAGGAGACCACCGATGTGTTGTCTGTGCGGACAAACGCATGATGCCCCCTTAGGTCTGGAAGGAAGTGTGTCAGAGCTCGAAACACGGCCAGCATTCCCCGGCAGTTGATGTGCCAAAGAGATGATGGCCTTCCCACAGACCCTGGGCAGAGCGGCCACTCATGACCGCTCCCCAGCCCGTGAGAGAGGCATCCGTCATTAGCCTTACTCGACGACAAGGAGCCCCTAACGTCGGGCCTTGAACCAGGAACCAACGTTTCTTCCACATGTCTAAGGCACGTAAGCATCGCCGCGTGACCTTGATCATGCAAAGCGGATTCCCCCTGTGGGAAAATCCTTTGGTTCTGAGCCACCACTGCAAGGGTCTCATGTACAGCAGGCCAAAAGGTATCACGTTGGACGCCGCTGCCATCAGGCCCAATAGCCTCAGAAACTGTTTGACAGTGAGTGACTGGCCTTCTCTTACTCTCGTGACTGTCGTGAGGATTGACTCGATTCGAGCAGGACGTGCCTGCATCGAGGTTGAGTCCCACACCACGCCTAAATAAGTGGTTCTCTGTAGTGGAGAAAGAACACTCTTCTTGGCGTTTAGTCTTAACCCCAGCTCTCTCGTATGGGCGAGGACGACATCTCGATGCCGAGCCGCCATCTGCTCCGATTGAGCTAGTGTTAACCAATCGTCGATATAATTGAGTATGCGGATGCCCTGGAGTCGCAGTGGAGCCAGAGCAGCATCCACACACTTTGTGAAAGTGCGGGGTGAGAGTGACAGGCCGAAGGGAAGAACTCTATATTGGTATGCTTCGCCCCCGAAAGCAAACCTCAGGAACTTCCAGTGTTGATGGAGGATGGAAACATGGAAATAAGCGTTTTTGAGATCTATCTTAACAAACCAGTCCTTGGACTGGATTTGAGATACTATCTGCTTGATAGTGAGCATCTTGAACCGAAGCCGTTTGATAGCGTGGTTCAGAAGATGGAGATCTAAGATCGGACGCAACCCCCCCATCCTTCTTCGGAACGATGAAGTAACGGCTGTAGAACCCGGACGCTCTCGAGAGAGAGGAGGAACACGTTCTATGGCCCCCTTCCTCAAGAGAGTATCTACTTCTTGTTCCATTACCAGAGCCTGCTTGGGACCCACTAGAGTGGGGAAGCCCCTTTGAATCGAGGCGGACGAGAACCGAACTGGTTTCTGTAACCTTTCTCTACAATCTGCAGTACCCATTTTGAGATATTTGGTAGAAGGTTCCACGCTACCAGAAAATCTACTAAGGGAACCAGCCTCTCGAGGCTGGCCTCTGGTATTATTAGAGGAGCCAGTTCGGTGCCCTGAAGCGGATGACCGGCAGGGAACGACCGACCTGACTGCTGTAGCACCCTCACTTGAGGGGGCGAGCTCTCCCGTGCCGTACCGTTGCCGGGCGGCAGCTGGGATTTTCGCTCGTCGGAGCTCACTGAGCCCTGATGCACAGAGGGTGGCAGGGGTATCAATAACCCTCCATGAGGGCACTGAGGGAATAACCGACCCGATTGCTGTAGCACCCTCACTTGAGGGGACGAGCTCTCCCGTGCCATACCGTTGCCGGGCGGCATCTGGGATTTTCTCTCGTCGGAGCTCACTGAGCCCTGAATCACCGAGGTCGCACCCCCCATCCTTCTTCGGAACGATGAAGTAACGGCTGTAGAACCCGGACGCTCTCTCGAGAGGAGGAACACGTTCTATGGCCCCCTTCCTCAAGAGAGTATCTACTTCTTGTTCCATTACCAGAGCCTGCTCGGGACCCACTAGAGTGGGGAAGCCCCTTTGAATCGAGGCGGACGAGAACCGAACTGGTTTCTGTAACCTTTCTCTACAATCTGCATGACCCATTTTGAGATATTTGGTAGAATTTTCCACGCTACCAGAAAATCTACTAAGGTAACCAGCCTCTTGAGGCTGGCCTCTGTTGTTATTAGAGGAGCCAGTTCGGTGCCCTGAAGCGGATGACCGGCAGGGAACGACCGGCCTGACTGCTGTAGCACCCTCACTTGAGGGGGCGAGCTCTTCCGTGCCGTACCGTTGCTGGGCGGCAGCTGGGAATTCGCTTGTCGGAGCTCACTGAGCCCTGAAGCGCCGAGGTGGCAGGGGTATCAATGAACCTCCGTGAGGGCACTGAAGGAACAACCGACCTGACTGCTGTAGCACCCTCACTTGAGGGGCGAGCTCTCCCGTGCTGTACCGTTGCCGGGCGGCAGCTGGGATTTTCGCTCGTCTGAGCTCACTGAGCCCTGAAGCGCCGAGTTGGCAGGGGTATCAATAAGCCTCCGTGAGGGCACTGAGGAGGATTGGGCACCGTATACTGAGGTGTTATCCTTTCCTCGCCAGGTGGGCTGCCCTCAGGGACCTGACAATGGTAGGACCATTTCGCTGAGGTCCTCTTAGACAAATAACGGTCCGCAGATCCGTTTTCGGTCTAGAAGACCCCAACTGAGAGCATCGCCCCAACCCCCGATCTTTCTGTGGAGGGGTGCGGGTTGCAACGCTCTGTTTTTGAGACTGGCGATATGAGGAGCTTTATGACTTGGGCTGCTGCCGCTCAGCAGCCCCACCCCTGAGCAGGTCAGCCTGGTAAGCTTGTAACACCACCATGGTGTGCAAACATGCGCCAGCCTGACCTACCGCCGTATAAGCTTTCCCAACCAGACTCGATGTAAGCCTAACGGGCCTGGTGGGAAGCTTCGGGGCCTTCAGGGACGATGCTGAGGATGGGGAGAGATAGCTCGAAAGCGTCTGCTCCACCACTGGCATCGCCCCATATATCTTATCATTCAGCCCCACGATGTTCTTTGAATAATTCGAGACTGTGGGGCTGTAATACGGGATGAGTACGGTTTCTCCCACGATCTTGACACCTCAGCATGGAGATCGGGGAAAACTGAAGGCCCCCGTCGTGAAGGCTGTGATCTGGATTTCAGAAAACGCTCGTCTAATTATTTTTAGGACGAGCGTCCTGTTTCTAGGCTGGCCAAATGATATTTTATTTTTGGCGCGAATCATCCCCCATAATCACAAATCACACCTCATACACAAATACATCCGTCTCGGCCCCCTCCGCTAAATCCACCCCCGATCCCCACGACAACAGTCTGCCAGCGGGATCGCGAGCCTGGCCGCTGTCATCAAACGCAGCCAGGCGAGAGCGGAGCGTGCGCAGCGAGAGCTGGCGGTGATGACAATCAGCTGCTCGAAAGCTGACCGTGCATGCTTTGCTCCTAAACAAACGACACACAAAACGTGTGTATCCCCCGCCGCCAGATATCATGGGCAGGGAGAAACACAGCGTTTGTAATGCCGTTCGATCGCCATAGACTTTCTCATGTTTTTGATATTTGAATGCTTGTGAACTGACAGACAACATTAAATAGACTGACACATACACAGAGCACTGCTGAAGGGCAGAAGCTGGGTGGCGCCAGGCCGGATGCGCTTTTATGCCTTCTGGTGCTTACGTCACCCTGCTCGTGACGTCTCGCTGCTCCATTGGACGGATTTGACACGTGCTTCAGAACGTGGTCACGCAAGGGCGTTCCCAAAGCGACTCGACGCAGCTCGAGTTCCTGAAGGGGAACTGATAAATATTAGCATTTAAAAATAAAATGTTTCAGAAAAATGTTCCATAAACAGTGTTTAAATAAAGTTGTTGTACTAACGTTTTGAGAATGTTACTAAAGACCAGATAACTTTGAATACATGATTCTATATGTTACCTTGCAGTGTTGGGGGTACGCATTACAAGTAACGCGAGTTACGAATCAGATGAATACTTTTTCAAGTAACTAGTAAAGTAACAAATTACTTCTTAATTTAGAAGGAAATATCTGAGTTACTTTTTCAATGTTTCCCATGTCTTGACTGACAGCTCTCGTGTTGCCATGTTGAGAAAAATGGGGAGTAAGTGCAGAGGTGTTGTGTGCGCTGTGATATTACTGTAGTTCTAGACTAAATATGAACATTATTTACTCTTCTCACTGCACAAAAACAGATTCAGTATTCCTCAAAATGAATAAAAACTGTCAAATGCAAACTCAGAATATTATATAAACCTGCAATAATTAAATATGTTAAATAACACAAATATCCTTTATGTATTTAATCCCATTTTATTAGCCAATGTCTTTGCTACTGACTTTCGATGATCTAATTCAACCACACTAATAAGCAAAAATGACACATTTGTTTCATTTTTGTTATTGCTGAATAGTGTTGAACTTTCTTCTCCTGCGTCATATTCTTCATGCAATTAGTTTGAGCTGCGCCCTCTACTGTACAGACGTGAATTTGCATTTCTTTCAGTCTGAGGCGTATTCATTTCACTTCTGTTGTGAAAAGGGCTTTTACATTTGTAAAAGAAGAACTTTTTTATATTAAAAACAAACAAGCAAGCCCTGCCCAGATTTAAAAAGTAACGCAAAAGTAACGTAATGCATTACTTTTCATAAAAAGTAACTAAGTAACGTAATTAGTTACTTTTTTAGGGAGTAACACAATATTGTAATGCATTACTTTTAAAAGTAACTTTCCCCAGCACTGGTTACCTGTAACCTTGCTAGAACATTAGCAAATGTTCTGAGAATGTTTCGTTAACTAGGTGGGAACTCAAGAGACTCTTTCAAATTATATAAAAAAAAAAGAAATTAAAAATGAGGCACATGACAGAACATCTTTTATCAGAAAATCCATCCTTCATCACTAAGTTTGCACACAGCATTTTTCAGTATGTAGTGACGATATCGGTGATGGACCGAGAGGCTGTAAATGGAGAAACCCACAGAGGAGCCATGTGAAGATCTTGAGAAACTATCTTACTGCAGATACAGTATCTGTCAGCTTGATGAGGCAAAAGACAGAAGCAATTACAATAAGAACAAGAATAACACAAGGTTTAGGAAATAAAAACATTACTATAAAGGCGTACTGTGCCACGCCAGCTTTAAAACCTCATTTGAAGAGGAGTAATTGCATGGGCTATTATTTATGGACCCTGAAGATGTATGTAACGGAATGCTTGCATTGATCGACTGCCTCGGCCAGTTTAATGTTTTGCTTTTAAATTTAAATATTTATCCATTCATATGGTGTAAATCATACAACATTGGCCACCGTTTATCTTAGCTGAGGTGCCCATTGCTTTTCCTCACAAGCTCTTTCACTGGAGCGTGTGGCTGAAATTGAGTGAATTTGATTACAAAATCATTGCTCCTGTGTGGAGATGTTATCTCTGTGTTATCTTAATGTCACCCTCCGTGTGCAGGGCTGTGCTAATTTAATCGTCATTTTAGATATGATTATTTACTTCTTTGGAAAGAGACAATCTATACCAATGCACAATCCTTTATTCAATTGGAAACTGAAATGCTTGAAATTAATTGGCAAAGAGAAGTTAAGAAATATTCTTATGAAAGCTGTTGAAATGATTAGCGTGGAGCTCATCCAAGGAAAACAAAGTCAATTAGAAGAATAGATCACCCGAAAATGAAAATTCTGTCATTATTTACTCACCCTTTGTTCCTCACACTGAGCTACCATGTGGCTTCAGAAGATGTGGAAAATGGTGCAGGAGCCATAAGGTACATTTATCATGCTTTCGTAGTCCTTATTGGAGCTTGAAATCCTCTGGTCCTCATTTACTTTCTCTGTATGGATTAGAGCAGCTCATGCATTCTGGTAAATTTCTGCTCTGGCATGCATCTGACAGAAGTCAATTGTATTAATTAATAGCAGGATATCTTAACTACTCTCAAAAACCTATTTTGCAGAAGTATGATTATATTTATGCTATTTTACAATTACACATTACTACAAAAGGTGGACAAAATAACTGAAATGCTTAGCAATATATGAAGAGCTTATTAAGGAGTAGAGGTATCATTCAGAAAAGCTCTGTTCTCCATTAAAAAGAAAAAAAAACTGAACTGAACTGTTGAATAAAGGGTTTGGAAATTCGTGCTCTTGAACTTCCGTTAAAGTTTAATGATGTTTGAGGATCAGTTCTTTAATGGTTCTTTTTAGAATCTCTTGAGGAATAAATATTTGGAAAACAAAAGTGCAATTGTGTTGAAATTTCCTGGGATTGTATGTATTAAATGTAAAAATGCATAAAAAATTGACGTGTTAATATATTGCATTTTTTTTTAATAAAATACCAATGTCACAACACATATGCATCTACAGTATAACGACACACTCTCATATGAACAGTCAGTGACTTCACTGGTTTTCAGTAGGTGCCACAACTAAACTAACTGATTCATAAGTGTCTGTAATTCACTAAAAAGATCCGACTCATAGGAGTCATTCACTCTGGAATCAGACTTCACTGTTTGCGCTGCATGTGATTCACTAAAAAGAACTGACTGATAAGAATAATTTGCTTTGGAATTGGACTTAACTTTTCCTCGAACTATTATTCATGCATCCTTGTCCGACAGTGGAGATTACCATATACCGACCTGATAATTTTCCCTGATAATGTTTCAGCAATCACGCTGTTTTTCTATTCTTCTTGTGTTTTCTATCAGCTGATTAGAATCAGAACTAGCGACTGGTGAAATGTTTGCAAAAAGGTCTGAAATGCTTTGCAATTCAGTTTGATTAATGCGGACAGTACAGTGGATCATTGACACACTGAATCATTTGCAATGGGTTCTCACACCTTAATGAGGTACTTTATGAGACAAAACAAAAAAGCCCTGGATGAAGTAGTTTTTACCTACAGTATTAAACAATATCGAAATATCTTCTATTAATAAGTATTAGCGACAAAGCTGCTCTTTATTGCACCGTTCAATTTGTGAACAACACACTCTGTAGGCTACTTCAGTTAATGACCATTTATATCCATATATCTAAAACAGTATCATAAAAGAGTATCAAAATATGGGTGCACTTTTGATTGGGGGCCTGTGCCCAAGTACTTAAGAAAGGCTAGAAATGCTCCTGGTTTGCGCTGTATGTTTTTGATTCACTACAAAGAACCGCTTTATAGGAGTTATTCATTTGAAAATTGGACTTCACTGGTCGTGCCGGTTCTCCCTTCGAGCCCTAATGATGTGTGGGTCTGGTGATTTGAGGAAGCTGTTTGAATTTGACATTTGAAACAGAAACATATATTTGTACATATTTTGTCTGCACCTAAATGAGCAAAATGGCATCAAATATTCCTTCAGCCATTATAAGATTACACAGGGCAGTCGCTGGACCTAATGACTCCCATGCGATGGTGCTAATTTTCAGGCCTCCTTTATCTTACACCTTCTGCTAATTGGCAGTCAGCTTAATGTGACTCTTCTTTGCAACAGCTTTTGCAACTGCTAGCAGTTACTTCAAAGTTAAACTCCCTTTTCATGTGGGTTCAGTTATTGTCCAAAAAGAACAGTGGGAAACATTCCTCAGGACATGGCATACTATTTGACTTGCAGGTCATGCTAGTTTTGATGAGGTTAATTGCGTAGGTCTCGCTGGCCATGCACAGATGAAAGGATTACCACACATCCATGTAACATATTTTGTCCCGAGCCTTGGGGTACTTCTCTTTAATGTGCATTCTCAAAAGTATAGATATTCAGCTTTAATCAACTGCCTCTCCTGCCTATTTTACTCTGCTATTCTTTGAATTAGATGCACTGTGTTTCCTCTTTGAAGTTACATTTGTATTCCATTTTTGTATCCTCAGTGATAATTTCCATTTTTTTTCTTCCCAAATGTAAAAATTCAAAACCCTCATGTTCTGAATGGAAGTTTTGATTGAATTTGATGATTCGTATCTGAGGTAGCAACCATTTACCATCTTGGGTGTCTCTTGACAAAATTAAGAAAACATCCTGACATTCTTACTTCTTACTGACTCTGTCTAGACCATAATTAACCCGTTCCCATTTTCCTGGGACCACGTTGTCCCTGGTTGACCTCAGTCCGCCCTGGCTGGATCAAAGGAGCAACTCCAATGTTGCCAAACCAAACCAAAAAAGCTGAACTTTTCCACATTATTCCATTATTTTCAATTAGTGAGGGGTTCCCAAATTTTTGTCAAACCTATTAGACCTATTAGAGATAAAATTGTCATTTGAAGTGCCATCTGAGATTCTAATGTTAATATTTCAATAATTTACTGACACATTTGCATGTTCAAGGTTCTCTGATGTTGGTTAATGGTCACACGCCATGCAAGTAAAAAGTAAAATAATTAATTAATCATCTATTATAAAATATATTTTTAGCAAGTGTGATTGTGATTTTTAACGAATAAATTCCTTTTCAAACGTTTAAACCCTCAAGCTTTTAACATGTCAAACCCTACAGCTGTTATTTTGATGGAATATTGGTGAAATTCTATAACATTCTGTCCACAAAAATGTCAGATATTATGCAAATGTAAATAAAGCGAACCTAGCACACATTACGTTCCCAAATGTGTTAAACCCACAGTGCCTGCAGAGATGGAGTTTGTGAGAAGCAGCATTTACTGAGCAATCGAAAACACTCTGAAAACACAGTTATTCTGAGCTCTGGGTATGTAAAGAACAAACTAACTGTTCTCACTTCACTAACTTCACTCTGAAACATGCAGTGCAACAAACTATGCTTCTTTAATTATATAATCTTTGATTTAATAATCTTTAATAATATATATAGCTGATTCAGTTTTATTTCAATTAATTGTGTAGCTTAATTTGTTTGTTTTAATGTTACATTGGATTTCATTATTAGCTTTTCATCAGACTGAACCCCAGACCGAACAAGGCCACAAATAAAATCATCCCATCATGCCCTTCCATACATTAGCCTTCAACCTTCCTACTTTGTATGCTTTGATGTTTCAATCATATTCAGCCAACGCGGCCACTTGGATGATCAACAGAAAGACTGGAAAGCATGTGTCTGACAACTTTCAATTTCCCTTAAAAATGCGTGACTATTTATAAAAGTTCTGGCCACTCTCTCCTTGGTGCAGTAGACAGAGCTTCCATTTCCCTGATGGATTGGCTGTCATATTCCGACAGTGCAGTGCTTCTTTTAGTTTATAGACGTCTCTGTGCTCCTGACGCCACAGTGTGCACTGTCGTTTTTCTCCCTTATCGTCCTGCTGCTTTGCTCGGCTCCTAGACATAAACACAAACAAGCAGCTAGGGAGGAATATCATTACATATTTTTACAGCTCTGAAACATTCTCTTTAATGCTAGTTACTAACGAAGCAGCACAAATGGAATTACTATTCCCCGATTATATCTCATTTAATTCAGCTTTAGATAGTTGGTAAGAAACGTAAAGGGGGAGAAAAAAAATATGCCATTATTTTTTTGTATTTCATTCGGAATTCTGGTACACAAAAAATGATTTTTGTAGAACATCCTTGTCACTCTATATACTACAAATGAAAATAAATGAGGGAATAAGACGGTAAACTCAACGATCATAATCAAAGGATCATAAGGGGTGTTCCACACGAACATGTTCTTTCATTCCCCTGTGTGCTTTCCATTTTCTGGACTAGATGCAGCTTTGAACCTTGTACAAAACTCAAGTTAAATAAGTTCAATTCATAAAATCCAATCTCTAGACCCAGTTATGTTCGGTTCCATTTTATATGCTCGGCCAGCTCATGTTGTCAAACGCAAAAAACAAATTGTTTTGGAACGTCCCCTAAAAGTGGACCACATTACTCAAATGCACAATATGCTTAGTGATAATATGCAAAATGTAAGTAATTATATTCACTGAAAATATTGACGCATGCAATAGCTGTTCTGAACGCTCCTGAGAATCCATGAGAGAATTATGAGGACATCTGCATGGTAAACAAGGCATTCTTTTGAATCTGATCATTTGATGCAGTTCTCAACACCAGTCTGAATGATCAGACTGTTCAGAGTTATATTCAGACTCAATTGGTTATGATGAATTTATGGGTGTGGGTCAATACAAGAAACACTGGAACAACATGATGGTGAGTAAATGATTTGGGTTATTTTTTGGTCAACTATACCTTAATATGGTCAACTGTTTTGTGGGTCAGGTGGCAGTTACTTGCGTTATGGCTTATTGATCTTAAGCAACGTTGTTACTGTAGGTGGATGTTAATGGGACTGTGCATGTTTGGCGACTATAAGGAATAGGTTAGTTGTATAGGGTTATTAAGTTATCTGTGTTGGTGCAGTAAATTACTCCACTCATGTGTCCATGTGTAAGCGTACATATGTGACCTAGTGGACATTGTCTTCCTGGTAAATCTGGTCTCTCCTGCAGGCCTGTATGTGAGCGTGGGCTTATCAGCGTCGACCAGAGTCTCCCACATTCCCAACCACCTCCGTTGCCTGAGAGGAAAATAAATTGCAACCATGCAGTTAATAATAATGAAAAATATTGAGTGAGACTCACACAACCATTACAAAGAGTGAGAGAGTGAGAGAGAGAGATTTTGAAATGTCTGAGATAAACTTAAGTGTCACAAACAATGTTTTTGGTTCATGAAATGAAAGATCTCCTCATGCCTTCATTTTCTTCTATTGTTGGTCATAAATAATGAACAACTAGATGCAGTTTCTCTGGCACCAACAAACCACTAAACTACATGCACACGCACACTAACCTACCTCCCCCTCCACCTACCAAAACGAACACTTATTTCCATCACATTATGCCGGAAGTGTCACGGGTGCATATTGAATTCCCTTCACTGGTGTGACTGTGTCTATGACAGGTAATTACATACTGAATGCTCTTTTTGTTCATTCATTTCCTGGAGAGGAAATGTCAAGAAATTTCATTTTTTTAGTTTCAGGTTCAAACGTTACATGTACTATCAGAGCCAAGTAGAGCTGAAACCACCATTCACTGATTTAAAGTGAAATTGCATGAAATTACCATAGTTATTTTATTTACGATTTCAATGCTCTACATTATGCATAGTGCACAATGCACTAAAATGAGCCATAAACAGCCATAGCACAAATGTTGAAATTCAGATTAGTCCTCTTTGTTTGTTTGTTTTGATGTATGTATCTGTGTATTTGTATTTTATTTGGTTATAAATATGTATATCTCCATTATTCCCCAAAGGCAATGATTTTACGACATTGTTCAGTTCAAAGATTCATAAGCGTCAGACTGCATTTTTGTCTGTTTCAGCAATAATACTAGGTTAACTTTACCTGAGGGAACTAGAAGTTCTTATAAGGAAGCACTACAATAGTGTTAAAGTTTTAGGTATGTTTAGGTTTCTGGCTTTGATTCTACACAAATGAAGTACCAGAGCCATTTGGGCAGCTTTAAATGGTTAATTAGGAAGACCACAATCAAAAGTCAGTATGTAAATAAACCACAATTCTGTATGCAGACAATAATCGCTGTCAGTTAAATCTTGTATGATGAATATTGAGTCAAATGGGAGATTTTCTAACTTTAATCTTAAACCAAATAAATAAATAGATTATATATAATAATATAATAAAATATATTCCAAATATTAAACATTTATATGATTATTAAATATTATAAAATTAATTTAAATGATGTACATCATAAAATAAATAGTATATGTGTATGGATTTGTGTTGCACCTGCATGCATCTAAATGTGTGAGTGTGTGTTGTATTTCTGTCAGATGACTCAGCAGAACGATGCATTGCTTCAGTGTGTTGGATTAGGGTTGGTTCTGCTTCAGTTTGGCTGGTGTGTGACAGCCCAGCAGGCACACACTGCATTCCCCTTATACAGAAGACACTGCAGACTGCCTGAACTGCTGGCTGCACCACTGTCTGTCTGCTGGAGAGCTGAAGTGTGTGTTTTTTTTTGATGCATGAACATCTTTTACACACACCTGCCAATGATGTTGTTAGCACGCATTACTTACAGCACTGAGCAATAATCTCAATCATTTGAGAAGCATTCATCATTTCTTATACTGCACTGTTATAATAAATTGAGAGCACATGTTCTGCTGCAATTTTCCTCAAAACCTGATTCATTTACACATGCCTGTCCATTACATACCTGTTTCACTCTAATACATTTCATACGGCCCACATTTGATCTATACTTCACAGGGAAAACTATACACGAACAATCACTCACATCATTCGAATTGCCCTGCATCCATCACAGGCCCCCAGATCGCTGTTTGGCTCAAAGTGTGCTGTGAAATACTCATATTCATTTCCTCCTGATTATGTCAAGTTGATGGCAGTGATTACCCTCCCTTACACACACACACACACACACACAATCTAGGGCTGCTCATTGCACAGAACATAATAAACAATTTACACGTCATTAGCTTGGTTTTGATCATATTTGTTTGACAAAGTGTCTAGCTGCACGGCAGGCAGGCCTGTTATTTGCCATACCAAGAGGAAGAGCACAGGGGAAAACCGCTGGGTGGGGACGAGGCATTCGTTTGTGCGAGTAATTAGCATGCATCTGTCTGCTTAAAATTCAGGCTCTGCAGGTTCTGAGTGGCATTTACATTTTTAGAAGGAGTTGATGTGCGAGACTGTGTGTTTGTGTTAGTGTCTGTCATGTCGAATGTCCAGTACAAAAAGTATTAAAACATGTTCATTACGTTTATACGTATTTGTGTGTGTGTGTGTGTGTGTTGAGGGGCTATTATGTGCATACTGTGTTAAAAGGAATTAAAAATGTTGCCTCAAATTTGAGGGTTACAAATTGCCTGCAGAGGGCACTGTACATTACAGCAACGAAATGGGGACTGCTGCCATCAAAACACAAACTCATAAGAATAGTTCAGCTAAAGCTCTGATATGTAATTGTAGCTCCTTTAACCAAAGCTAACAATAAAAATGTGAAATGTATCAGACAATGCTCACATTAAAGGTGATGTGTGTAATTTTGTGGATGTTAAATACTTTCTTTTCCTAGCTTAGTATACAGAGACAACTATAAGTAAGCCAATAGTATATAGTGTTTTTTTAACCCAATGGCCTAAGGTTTAGCTGGTTAGCCTGGCCCAGCTAGCACCTTCTGGTTGTCTAGCAACACCATTCAAAACGCATGCAACTGTCATTGAGATGAAGTGAACAGATTTCTACAGAACACTAAGGCACCATCAAAAGCATCCTAATATGTATATAAAAAAGTATGCACACTATGCACTCAGAAGTCACTGCTTTCCTGTGTAGTGGAAGGGGCTAAGCATGCTAAAGCTAGTAACAGCACATCAGGTGTGTTTTGAATGCCATTTTCTTGAAATGGATTGATTTGGTGTACTGTAGTAAAAAGTATTATATGTTCTATTTGAGACGACACTATACCCACTATCCCATACTTATAAAAATCATACACTAAATGACAGAGTGCAAATATATATATGTTTTTAGAATGCAATGGGTGAAAAACTTTCTAAAACTGTTTTTACCTTGACAAAATATCTTAAAAATGTGGAGGCGATGGACCAATGCACAGACCATGGGAGAACTTATGGGCAATGAGATGGAAACCCAAAATAAAATATAAAAGACAATGTATATTTATTTATTATTGTAAAAAAAAAAAAAAGATCATATTGGTAGTTAACAAAAACTATACAATAAAATTTTTTTGGTCTACAAAAAAAAAGTAAAGTACGAAAAAGCTAAAATAGTAGGGTAATTCGAAAGTGGAGGCCCAAGAAACCCGACATTAAAATAATTAATGCCAACAGTAGGCGTGGACTTATCCGCTTAGGCCATGGGTATTTGCCAGCATGGACAAATTTAAGCGGACAGGTCAATTCCGGCTGGTCCATTGACTGCATAGGTTTTTTCCATACTATGGAATCAATGGGGACCAGCAACTGAAGGTGAACTATCCCTTTAAAAAGATGTTTATGAGTGTTTGCAGTAGGAATATTTGACCGGAAGGTAAAAAGACAGCAGTATTTTTGTCAGTAACAGTCGCTAGCGCCTAGGCATCTACCAGCTTTCTCAGAACCACAGATGAAATAGTACAGTAAGACCCATTGATTTGACGTAATATTTATTAGCATTATTTGAATGAATTAACAGTAGATCGAGAGAGAGAGTGAGAGAGAGAGAGACAGTTGTGTGTGTGAATACCTGCGTTTGCGAATCTTTTCTAAACAATGAACGTAGTTTAGTGGCTTCAAAAACCGTGATTTTACCTCCTTGTTATGAGGATATAATGTAGCGATCTAGTAGACTTATAGGCTATTTTACTAATTAAAAGTCACAAGGCAGCGCTGAATAGTTCTGGTCATCTGTGATCTCTGACCGAGCCTCTCACTGTCTTTAGGTGTGAGTGATGTGGTGTGTGGGTGTGGGGTGGGTGTGGTGTGTGTGTGTGCATCAATTAAAGCAGAGCATTAATATAGAATGGTGATTAAACTGATGCATCTTTGGTGCATTGTATAGGACCATATTGAAACACTGGCTCACCCAACAGATGGGAGGGTATTTGGGAAACCTGTGTGATAACAGTTATTGTTTTCTCAGTTCTGCTTCAGAACAAACATTACACACCTTTAATATCAAGAGAATATGTATCTTCTATTATAAAAAGCATGTTATGCCAGCATCTGGTATGAAAATTAAAATTCTAGTTATACCTTGAAAAGGCAAAACAGAGGTTTGCAGGGAAACTGGGTAAATACAGATTTTGGTGGTAAACCTTTCTGAAACCTGTACTTAAGCTCTTCTGCTGGCATCCACCACCCCAATCAGGTAGCTGGCAGAGAGCTTAAAGCTGCACATTGTCAGACTGAAGGCGGTTTGGGAGTCTTTGTGCTGTGTTTGTGTTGACAGCGGGTCTCCAAGTGACTGTTCCCGGAGTGTGAATCCGCAGGCTGGCACTTACACAAAGCTAGTCCTGGATGAAAGGCTGAGGTTGCATTCTGGACTTTGATTTCCAGCCAAACATTCCCCAATACAGATTCACCTTTATTTAAAAAATTGCATTATGGGTGGAACAGTTATCTGTGTCATCATGTGTCTTGATGTCATACATACGTTACTTGTCTATTCACTGTACTATATGCGTTTTTATCAGGAAGATGGCATTTTTATCCTCTGTAATACATCACTTCTGCAACATTTATGATAAATACATTGCATCCAGTTCTTTAAGGTATTTATCAGGTGTATGTGCATAAATATGACGTTAAAAGGTGAAGTGTGTATTGATTTCAATGTTTTTAATGACTTGTTCACCCATAAATGACAATTATGTCCTTATTTACTCACCCTCATGTTGTTTCAAACATGTGGATTTCTTTCTTCAGTGGAACACAAAAGGAGATGTTTGGAAGAATGTTCTGCCAATAACAAAATGAGAAATAAAGATTACACGCATTAATAAAAATGCAAAATTGCAATAAAAGTATCATACATATTATCCATACAACACATGTACTATATTTCTTTGTGATTTCTTCTTGTCTGAAGTCATATAGTGGCATTAAATAAGAAATAGACCAAATTTTGTGACACTAATGGTGCAGAAATTGTTTTTTAACCATTTGCATGGTTTTTTTTTAAAACGAAATTATGTCCTTATGGCAAAGACACCTGGAATGAACAGGGCCGATCTGTAAACATTAAAATACATGTTGTTCCAGAAGTATAGCCACAAGACATAAACCACATGAATGTTAATATGATTTTAGTGTAAAAAATTACTAACCTGTTCTGTGTAAGCTTATGTTAAATTTTTACAACTTTCTTTCCATGACAATGACCATCAAAACCCTGAAATTACCATAAACATGATTAAAAAAAATTTAGAACTTAAATAATACACACATTTTAACAGAAGAATTAATGTGCTCTTACAAAATTATAAGCTTTACATTTATGCTTTTGAATTCCCTTTTGAATTTTTAAAGAACTATTGGGGATGAGTCTAAATTATTTTTTGTGGTAATCAACATTGTTCCCCAAATGCTGTCGTTTGAGCTTAACTTGTATTAAATCTGGAATATTCATTTAATTTTATTTCATATTGCCTTTATCACTTTGTGTATGAATGAACCTAAGGCATAAATAGACCAACAACAACCAACAGCCCATCACACACATGCAGGAAGCTTTATAGAATGAGGAAATACTCTGTAAATGGTTGACATGCTAGGCTGCTTTAGCTGTCTAGCTGATTGTCAGAGATGATTTAGCAGCCCCTGTTCCTCTGCTGGCGAGGTGTGATCGTGGAATGAAGTTCAAGGCATGGCAGCTATCACGCCGCTATCAGCGAACACCCCGGATCGGGGGGAGAGTCTGGGTGGCCTGGGGGGCAGGTTGCTAAAGCTCAAAAGCAAGATTTTAGCCATCGCCAAACACACGCCACCTGCGAGTAAATTAGCAGGGCAGGAGGGGAAATGACCTCGAGTGTTCGAGATGTCCAGCTGACGTGGAAGGAAACATCAGGGAGCAAAAACCTCGGAGGCCATATAAGCACTTTGCTCCGATTTATCTCCCACCCACCTTCCTTCCCTCCAAACTTCCCTTCAAATGCCTGCAGGTAGAGAAGCGATTTCCACCTTGTATTTGAATAATTCCCCCTTCTAAAAAGTCCCAGGAATATTAAACTAAAATCAGCAGAGATCAGAGAAAAGGGATTATGGCTGAGTAGTAATCAGAGCGTCTCTCTGCTGTGAGTTTTTTCCCTCTGTGCATGAACTGAATCTGAATTGACACTGTATGGAAGATTTACATGTGGTTCATGCAGACATTGTGTGATAGCGACAAGGGCAGATTTGGAAGGAAACACAGATACTCTATAAATGAACGAACATCATTTTAATTAAACTATGGTTGTCATTTCAACACTTTCATTTGATGCAATTAATTATGTATAAAATAATGTCAAATGAATTTAAGCAGGCAACACATAATGAGTAAGCAGCCATATATGAGGGACAAATACATTGTGTTCAAAAATAGCTAGTTGGTGTGCAATGGAAAATGCTCCCTACAAGGCACAGAAAAACAGTGAGATGCAATGATATGGACATAAAATAAAAGGAAAAATAAATGTTATAAAACTGATAGTTCCGGTCCTTGATTCTGATTAATTGAGCCGCGTTCAAAGCTGTTGTAAATGACTCTACAAACATACACCTTTGTTTATGTTTGTGTGTTGCTCGGCAATCACTTTGTTGCAACCACAACTGATTCTGAGGAACTACATTGTTTGGTGGAAAAATAATGTTTTTTAAAATCATTACACTTTATTTGCTCTGTTTTATTTTGTGAAACCTTACTACATATATGGAATAACCGTTGTATAAAAGCAATAAGCCCCATGAAGCTGTGGTTTACAGTGAATTTATAACTGCTAAGGGGGTTTTAGGCACTCCACTTCGTGCCCCTTAGCTGTTATAAATTCACTGTAAACCACGGCTTCTTGGGGCTTATTGCTTTAATAAATACTATAATGTAAATTTATGTAAATAATTTTTTTTTCATTCAAGGGACGTGGAAAATGATTAAAACATTCTGTGACGCTTTTTAATATTAAATATACCAAATGTAATTCATTTTAAACCTGTATATTACAAAAATAACACTATTACCACACCTAGAGGTTGCACATACAACTTGTCGTACACTTGTATACACACCGCACCCAAGTGTGCTCCCTTTGAACATCTCAATAAGTCTTATATATACTTGCTGAGCAGTGAAAGGTTCACCATGCTGCTCAAAATTATTCAGCACTGAATTCATCTTGAAAAGCCAGACTGATCTATCAGAGTTGCACTGTTGACATGCTCTACACCGTGGCCTGTGCTTAAGATGCTAAACGCCTGCTCTCGGGGTGAACATTTGTGCTGAAATAAGCAGCGCACCCTCCATCAGCTTGAAGGAGTCTTTCTCCACCGTACGCCCAAGTCATCCATAACAGGACAACCTCGGCAGCCATAAACATGCGCCGACCCAGGCAAGCAACCCTGGGAAAAGTTGAGCGAAACAGCGCATCTCTTTGAGCGATGGATAATGCATTCATTCAATCACAGGCTTGTCAGAGGAGCATCCCTCCCTAGATAAGAGTATGTTTGATTTTTTAAAGCCCGAGCACTGATTGGATAGGGGAATTGTTGTCTGTTGTGGGGGGATGCAAATGAGTATTTTACAATCTTCTCCATTGCTTCCTATTAATTTGTTTAGATTTTTCTTGTATTCCTCAGGGCCCGTTGCTCATTAGCAGTGATTAATCGGTGAGTGCTGCTGCTTTGGTGCTGAGCCTCCATTTTGAGCCGGACCCCGTTCCAGAGTCTAACTCCACCAGCAATATGTTCAAAGTTAATTCAGCCTTCATCTTAAATGGAAAGCTCAAGGCATTGACCTGCATTATAACTTTTCTCAAAGGAGTTAACAGAGCTCAATGGGCTAACAGTGTTGGGAAACATAAATATTAAAGGTAACATGTTATATTATTGTGACGCCATAAAAAAAAGTAGTATGTGTAAGTGGTTGGTTTTTTTTTCTTCTTTTTTTTGTAAAAAGTGTCACACCTTTTTTGACCATCAGCAACTTTTCTTTTCAATTACTTTTCTTTTTATCTCTTTAGTAAACTAAACAATTTAAGACAGACGGACGGACGGATGGACGGTCAGATAGATAGATACATAGATAGTATAAAAATGCTGGGTTGTTTCATCCCACCTTTGGGTCAAATATGGACTAACCCAACTATTGGGTTAATTTTTTTAATTATATTTTTAACCCAAAAGTTGGGTGTCCATATTTGACCCAAAGTTTGGTTGAAACAACCCAACATTTTTTAGAGTGTACACACTATATGTGTAGTTTTATACATAAACATAAACATAATTCTTTCTTTGTCATATATTTTTTTCATCACAGCCTTGCTCTGTTTGCCAAGCCCTGCCAGGAAAGAATGCCATAGTAACAAAGTAGGTAGGAACACCGCAATATCTCCAAAGTGCTCTCTGCTTATGACAGATTCAGCCTTTCAAATCTGAAACATGCAGCTCTGTCCTCTTCAAAATCCCCCCCAGTCCTGTGAAGCACAGCCGCCGCTGCCTGTCTACAACCACACATACCACACCAGAGAGAGAGAGAGAGAGAGAGAGAGAGAGAGTTCACTGAAATGAAACAGAGAGAGGAGGAAAGTAAGGGAGAGAATCAGGTGATTTTATTTGCTCTTTGGAGCAAACATCCACACCGCTATATGATGAGAGTTAAATCGAGGAGGTTAATTGAAAAATGAGATAAACAAAGCCCCTGAAACGGTGCAGAGGAGATTGTGCCTGGCAGCTCAGATGGGCCACCACCATTTTAGCAGTGATGCTTCTCCAGAGTGCACCAGCCTGATAAAACCACCCAGTTAATTGTCTTGCTGTTTTTTCAACTTAATTTTGCTCTAATTAGGAAAAAAGGGCAAGGAACTGCCTGTTAGTCATTAGTATGCATGTACTTATATAGAGAATATGCAGTAGAGAGCTTTCATAGATTTGGTAGCAGGTAATGAATGTGTAATGGGGTGAACGAGACGAGAGACGTGCGGATCCATATGCAAGCTTTTATTCAAAGACATGGTCAAAAAACAGACAAGGGTCAAAACAATGGTGAACAGATATATATAGGGCAAGTCAAGAGAGTAATCCAAAACAGGTGTGGTTGATCAACGGCTAACAATATCCAGAGGGCTTGACAAGAGGGGTAATCCAATAACACGAGCAAAAGTTCAGGCGAGGGTCAAACAGAGTCCAAACAGAGCAGGGCAAGAGAATAATCCATAGACAGGCAAGAAATACGAAAACACGAATAAATAAACAGACAAGAATAAACAGACAATACTTGACAGGTCTAGAATAAACCAGAATCTCAGGACTGGCTCCGTAAAGTAGCTATCACTTGGAGAGTGATAAACGCAATACAATACTTGACAGTTTGAGAAGGATCTGAGTGGGTGTAATACATTGTGTGTGACTGACTGCAGGTGAGTCCAATCAGTGCGATGTAACATGGGAAATGTAGTCCAGGGTGACGTGTAACAGTCTGTGTGGTGTGAAAGTCAATATAATAAAGGAAGACCTCTGGTGGCAATCAGACGGAAGGCCACGTACCGGATTCGTGACAGAATGTCATCTGCTTCTCTACGAATGCTAATGTCATTTCTTACTGTTCCTCGAAATGTGCCAGAAGGTTTTTGTGCATCAAAATCCTTATTTTAGGAAAGACAATTTGTCAAAGTTGAAGAAGATGCAACAATTGTATCAATAACTTGCATACAAATCACTGTGAATCTTCAAAAACCTTAACGTTAACAGATTATTTTATTGTCTTAATGTTTGGGGGCCCAGAGATAATAATATTATCTGTCTTATGTGTTTTGATTTAGTTAGAAGAACATATTGAAAGTATTTGAAGGGAAAATGACAGGTTAGTTTTGAAATCACAATGATTATTTTACACATACAGTATTGGAATCTCTGGGATTTCAAACTTAAGACAGTAAAATCATTCTCAGCATTAAGGCTTATACATATTCTGTCTATTTGGAAATGTACAATAAGATTTGTAAACAGGATATGTAAACAAATATTGCATATGCTTCAACTTTGACACTACAGTACGTCTGTCCTAGAATTTTAAAACACACAAAACTCTTCTGGAACAACCTTTTTTCATAATCAGTTCTCATAAGGTTGAAAACATCCTATCAACCTGACACTTTAAAGTTAAGAATACTGCAAATGGCTGTAGGGTCAACAAAGGGTTTACCTAAATTGAAAATGTGATTATCATTATAACTTGTACATGTGCAAACCTGATGCATCAAGATACATTTCAGTGAATAAAAATGGACAACTATACTTTATGTTGTCAGCTTTTTCTCATATAAAGCTATAGTTAGGCTTCAGAAGACTTGAAAAGAGATACAAGATATATAGACATTTACAATATTTTTATTTAACTGTTGTCTATTTTTGTAGCTTGAAACCTACAAGACACTGTTTACTTTTGTTGTATGTAAAAAAGCAGAATGCTATGCTAAATATAAATATATTTTTGTTCCATGGCTGAAAGAAAATCACACATTTTGTCATCATTTACTCACCCTGATGTCAGGAACATCAATAAATGATGACAGTATAAATTCATTTTGGGTGCCATTGCATTTCCTGTAGTGGCAGCATGCCATGACTGTGCGGAGATTGTATGCTCAGCTCATTTTCTGGACAATAATGTATGCTTGAAAAGAAATGAGCTGTGTCCTTGATGACCTTTTTGAATCCTTGAAAGATTCTCTCTCAAAACAAAGCACATCTACTGTCATGAAGCACCCCTCCTCTTTTTTGGGGTGGGGTGGGAGTCGGTGGGTTCCATGGATAGTGAGCTTGGTATTTTAAGTGTTAACTAATTAACATCCATCCTTCATGCTGTCTGGATGAATGTGCTATGGGGAGGAGAGAAAGACAGCTAAATGCCATGACTCATGCATGAATTTCAATTAGTCCAATCAGCCATGATTTTCATGCCGCTGTCCATAATATGTAGAATTGTGGGCTTATCTATGTTTGCCATGCTGTTTGTGATTTTCTTTCTGATACCCAAAGGAGTGAACTGTGCTCCATCCTTCAGCATAAACTGAAGAGTCAGCAGGAATATGCTGTGTATTCTGGGCGACTTCTTACACACCATTTTAAAGGGGTCATATGATGCGATTTAAATTTTTCCTTTCTCTTTGGAGTGTTACAAGCTCTTGGGGCATAAAGAAGACCTGTAAAGTTGCAAAGACTAAAGTATCAAATTCAAAGAGATATTTATTATAAAAGTTCAGAGTCAGCCACACCTACCTAAAATGGCTCGTTCTAACACGCCCCCACATATCTACCTCACTATGTTGGAAGATTTGCATAACGTCACCCAAATGTTCACGCAAAGAAAGAAGGCGTAACTTTTATTCTGGCTGTAGTATTGTTGCCACCGCCATGCCATGGAGACACTGTTTCTCGTTGTGAAAGCGAAACTACTCTGGTTGGCCTTCCAAAAGAGGACAATATCTGCTTTGTCATGCCTAGAGCTGATCTGTGCTGTTCGCTGAGGGAATACATCAACTTTCACAGTGGACGAAGCGGAATCCAGCCCGGGGTTCGTCACATGTGCTTGCCGCTCATTCGTCAGATCGCAGCACACGCTAAGCCGGGGCTTCCCCTCACGCTAGGCCGCTGTGTTTTTCGTTGTGAAAGCGAAACTACTTTGTTTGGTCTTCCAAAAGAGGACACAACTAGAAAAGTTAAGTTGTATTTACAACACTGTTCCATAACAGTTTAACCCAAATATCCAGAAGTGTGCAGCGCACATTTTCTGGGGGACTGTTACTGATCTGGGAGAGTAACGTTAGACTAAAATGCCGGCAGTTCTGAATCACGTAAGTACGTTTTCATTTAAATAATTTGCCACTGATGATTCAAATGCGTGTTTTGGGCAGTGTAGAGTAGCAGTTGTTGTTTGTCATTTCTCTGATCACAAATGCAGACAGAGTTTTGCAATCCAACGCAACGTGTAAAAAGACAGTATAAGTCATTATAATCAGTAATTATGTCCCCACTGGATGCAACAAACGCCCCATTTGTAATGGGTTTAAGTTTTTGTCTCGTCAGCTCCGGGGAAGAAGGCTCACAGTATGGTAGGGGCGTAACATTTCCGTCACACGCTTGAGGTATTCGGCCAATCACAACGCACTGGATAGCTGGCCAATCAGAGCACACCTCGCTTTTCAGACCGCTGAGCTTTGTAAAAATCAGTATGTGGAAAATAATGTGTTTTTTTTACTTTAAACCGCATAAACACATTTCATTACACCAAATACACCAAATAATGTTCTTTTTAGCAGCATCATATGACCCCTATAAAGGGGCTTATATGTGGTGTTTGAATATAGTTTGAAATCATTATTGCCACGTAACCTCTCAGGCCCCGAGTCTGTTGGGAAAGCGGGAGTATTCCCGTACAAAATGTTTGTGACACTTATGAAATCTTTCCAATACCAAAGGGAATTTTACTTGTCTTTTTTAGACTAAATATAGCATTATTTGTGGGGGTTTTCTCACAAACAGCTCTATATTTAGTTAGCTAATAGCGGATGAGAAAAGTTCAGCACAGTAGCAAATACCTTCAAAGTTTATTCTAAGTACAGTAAAACTCCTAAATGTAAGTATTTGGTTACATATCTCTCTAAACCTCCCCAGATTTAAAAGGACACGTCATCCTCCTGTCTATCTACAAGGACTCGAACATCAGGAACGTACAGTGTGCAATAAAAAGAGGCTTTAGCATTCTCAAGCTCTTCTACTTAAAATAAAAATAACATCTTAATTTGAGATTTTGCAGCACTACTTTGAAGCCTCCTGCCTCATGGACACTGAAGAATGATTAACATATGTTAGCATACGGCTTGAAGCTTCTAAGCTAGATATACATACATAAAAAGAAGCAGCTATTAACACATTGTTAGAAAACACTCTCTGTCTTTTGATGCCGTACCCCTCCTTTCTCACTCTTTCGCTCTCCTTCTCTGAATCACCCCTCCTCTATCTGTTCTCTCTCTCTTGTATGGTGTTTGAAGGTCTCTTACTCTTATTCGAGGTAAAGGAGTTTGTGCTGATTTAGAAGGGGGTTCAGACTCTGTCGCCAGGAAGTCTATTCCTTATATGGATATGTTTTTCTGTATATGTGGCAATTCTATACAAAACACATGTTCTTGGGAAAAACATCCTGTATGGGTATGTCCTCCTATCCTCATTGGTTAAGAGGGTGAAAACTCCCCTCGACATGCCTATATAAGATCTGTATTTCTGTAAATAAATTGAAGTATTGAGAATACATGGACTGTGTGTTTTCTTACTTCCCGGCCGTATTTATTTACACTTGGAGAGACTGAGAAGATTTCACGGTGGCAAAGAGAATATCGAGGGACCAAATTGTTATTTTTATTAACACACATGAAAGCACAGCCTGATACATGCTCTGTTGTTCACTTCACCTTACCTGATGGACACAATGATGGCAGTGGTTAACAGAGACCATGTTAGCAACTGTTACATGCATTCAGTATACTGCAGGTAACCACAACAAACCACCCTCAATTCAGAGCTGCAAGCCACATTAATGAAAAACAAATGAATGGGTAGAAATGATTGTGAATGTAAATGTAAATCCGAATAAGAATCCCTCTCCAATGAACTATTAACAATAGTAATCATTTTAACAAAAAAAATTTAGTAGAATTATTTATAAAAAAAATGTACACACACATACAGTTAACAACATATTACAATGGAACCAACGGTTTGTTAATATATATTTTAAAATGTAATGTATTCCTGTAAGGTTATGATGGCACAATTGATTTTCAGCAGCCATTACATCTTATTTTTATCAATGTTGCAAACAGTTGTGCTGCTTAATATTTTTTTTTTTGGGAACTGCGACACTTCTTTCAGGATTCTTTGATGAATAAAAAAAGTTCAAAAGAACAGCATTTTGAAAAGATTCTTTGGTTAAAATGAAAGTACGTAATTCAATTTTGATCAAATGTGTACTAGTTAAAAAACATATTAATTACTTATCTTATTAACGTAAATTTCTTAAGCTGAAAGAGAAACCTGACCATAAATTGTTAACTATTGTGGAGCAACAGTTTGAAAGGACTCAATTAAGTTAGCCAATATGGAATATTGAATTCAAAAGCAACTTTTAGAAATGTCTATTCAGTGATTCGCTCTGCCACAATGATACAATAATGTAAGGTCTTTAATTATTTTAATTTGGGGGATTTTCTTAGCAAATATTTATATATGCAATTAACTGTGATTTAATTTAATTAATTAATCAGCTCATCATATAATTAATTTGATTAAAATTTGTTTTGACTTGCAGACCTAATTTATCTATAATAGTCACGCTCTTAGGAATACTAATGATGATGATCATGACTGCTCCACCAAAAAAAAAAAAAAAAAAAGAACTTCAAATAGACCTTCCGGACAAATAATGACCATGTGATCACTGAGACAGGGAGAAAGAGAGAGAGAGAGCGATACTGACATGCTTTTGATTAAACAGAATTTACACTGAAGGACACATTCAGTTGTGTAATTGTGTATAGTGTACATTGTCATTCATGTATAAGGGCTTAGTATTGACCTTGTTTATTTATTCTGTCAAACATCGCTCCAAGAACTCTGTTCTTCTCTCTGCGTTACTCTTTATGGCCTCCTCTCAGAGGAGGGGAGGGTGAACGTGAAAGAGAGAGAGAGCGAGTAAGAGAGAGAGAGGGAGAGAGAGAGACTTAGATATAGTGTTTTGGGCCAACAAAGGCCGCCCATTGTGAAAAGGATGAGAGAATTACAGGGGTAAGCGAGTGAAAAAGAGGGGGAAGAGAGAGAGAGAGAGACGGTGAGAGAGAGAGAGAGAGAAGAGAGAGAGAGAGAGAGAGAATCAAACACTCTCTGAATTGGGCCCAAATATCCAAGGTTAATTTTGTGAGAACGCTGCAGTGCCCAGATAAGACCATCCCTGCAAATGAGTTCTGCCTGCCTGGATTACAGCTAAATTTATGCAGCTTTCCTTATCCTTTCACAAGCTCCTCTGAAGTGGCATAATTAACTTGCACACATAAAATGTGCACATTTACTGCTTGGTGGTAACCATTCCTCATTTCAACACTTTGATTCTTCCGACCCTGTTCAAAAAGGTACTTTTTTCCCATCGCGTTCACATAAGTTGAAAGATTTAACAGACAGCTGAAACAACACTGATCCTTTAACTCCCTTTATCATATTGTGTTCCTTAAATTATTTTCAAAAACATGTTTACCATGCTGATTAACATTCTAACCCCGGAGGTTACGGTGGCACGAAAGCCACAGCAAATTTACATTTCACTTATGCGGCAGGAAACAACAGGCAAAAAAGCTGGCAAAAAGCTGTTTCTGGCCGGCTTGAATTCGGCAGGCGGGAGGTGCAGTGTGTCCAAGCGCGGTGTAACATTGCGGAAATCTTCAAAGTAAATGTGACTGAGATGCAAATACAGTAAGCTTCTCCCGAGGTTCTGCTTTGGCATTAGTTTGATACCCCTCTCATGAAACCCTGGGCTCTATAGGCTACTGTGTTTATCGTTTCAAACGTCTCACGGAAGGAGGCCTCTGTCACCCTCTCTCTACTCCTCCACTCGGTTATCCGACCATCCCTCGGCGGCCCACTCTCATTTTCTCTGGGCATTACCTTGAGGTTCTTCATTCGTGACTGAATTCTGTCTTTTTCATTGCGCTATGCCTTTACAATCTTTCAATCGTAACTTCGTTTCCAGAGCTGCACCTGAGTTTCACCTTCCCCTCTATTAATAATTCACACGTGGTTATCAATATTAATGGACATCTATTCTTCTGAGTAACACAGATTAACCTGGCCTGACCTGCTTTGTGTTGTTTAACAAGTGTTAAACAACACAAAGCACAAGTGAGGAAAGGAAAGCTTACTCAAACAGCTTGTGTGAAGGAGTAGATCACAGTTAATTTACTTCAAAGTGGATGTAGAAGGAAAAAAAATAGGCAGCATGAGATTTTCAGGTCTAGAACTGACTGATTTATTGTTGAAATAAGGTCCAGTTTACAACGCAGCTTATTCTAGGCAAGAACCCTCCATTTAGGAGAGAGAGAAAAATAAGTTTGATTGACATGTAAATTGACAAACCACAGACATGTTTTGTTTTAACATACAATTTAGGGGTGGTAGGGATAAATACACACACACACACACACACACACACACACACACATTTAAGAAATATTTACATGTATGTATATTCATATTTATATTGAGGGATATAAATATATTTAATATATAAACTTATTTTTCTTAAATATATACATGTATATGTGTGTATTGATATATACATATAAATATACACAGTACACACATATATTATGTAAACACAGACTTTTATTTTAAATAATACATATTAATATACTGGATTTAAAAAATACAAATAAACCAAAATGAATTAATATAAAGAAAGAAATAGAAGCCAATCTGCTTGCTAGATCAAGTGCTTTCCAGCTATGTGTAAATATACCAGTATCTCAGAATGGGAAACAAAAGACTATTATTTAATATTGAATTACTATTGAAATCCACAGTCAAATGAATCTGTCTGCATTTAGAAAACAAACTGCATAAATAAAAACAAACAAGCAAACAAAAAATACAAACAAACTAAAAAAAATACATACCAGAAAATGTTGAAAAAACAAATAATTAGTAGAGTGAACTTAACTCTCATACTGAAATGAATGATGAACCTGGCTATTCATTTAAAAGATGATTTAACTGATAAAAGTATACAATTAATTACATTTATTTGTATTCCCATTTATTTACAAAAATTTAGTCTAAAAGTGTTAGCTGTGATTGTCAGGAATACAGCTGAGAATCTCTGAATGTGAGATCATGTGTTATTCCCTCAATTTCTTTAGCAGGAGTGAGCTGCGCAGCAGAGCCGCAAACTGGCACTGTGATCCAGCTCTCTGCGACCAGATAAAATGCACAGTGCTGTTTATCTTGATGAAAAAGTGGCATGAATCTTAATTTAATGAGCAAAAACTAATTAGGTGATTTAGAGAGAATGCTAATTCTATTCAAAGTGAGGACTAAGATAAATTGGTTCCACGAAGTCTCAGTTGATATTTTAGATGCATGTAAGGGGAAAAAATGCTTTGAAACAATCAAATCTGCAGTTTTGAAAAGCCACTGGGATGTACTCCTTTGTTTCCAAAGCAGATACCATTTTCCTGGAATGTTCCCCATTTTCTTTCCTTATTTCTTATTCTTATTTTTCATCTTACTATTATTATTCATATTTTAATACAGATTTTTAATTGTACTCGCTTTTAATCATGCATAGTGTTCACTACAGTTGACAGAGAAATACTGAAAATAAATAAATAAATTAAAATAAAATAAATAGAAAATATAATACATTTTGTTTTTAGGTAAAAAAATAAACATTACACATTTTCCCCTTATAATTCCCCTTATAGTATTTTTTTTTCATTATCTACTGTAAAGCTCCTCAATGAAATTGAGAGCCAATGCTCTCAGCTTCTATATTACAGCATAATATATAAACTTTATATTCTTGCATTATTCTTCTTTATACATTTTTTTCCCTTTGAGATTGAATAATTCATAGTATTATTTTTATTGTTTGCCTAATGGATTTTAACCCCCCCCCCATGGAAAAATAATCCTCTCAGCTTCTTTAATAAAAAACAAACGTCATCTAGTATCTTTATGTTTGAATCGTGTGGGATGAAGCTAATGTTCTGGGGTAGGCCAGTTCTTCGAATGCAATGAATTGTGCCTTAGATATATCAGCAGGAGAGCTCAGTGTTAAGTAGAACACATTTAAAGTCATTCATTATTCTTGATATCACACAGCTCTCTCGTCCCTATTTAACATTTTTGCCACCAAACTCAGGAGGAAGTCACAGTTGATTGAAATCTTGGTACACCTTAAACCTCCAACCAGCACAAAAGATCCGACGGAGGACAAATCCCTCACATGGAGAGGTGATGTGAGTTATTCTCATGAATTATGAGAATTCCATGCTGTGCTCTAATAGTGGAAAGACCCTCTGTGGGGACACGGAGCGACTGAACGTTCTTGTTTCAGGGACAGGATTGGTGTATAGCGGAGGAGGAATTAATTTATATCATCTAACTTGTCTTTGGCTTAAAAATCTCGTTTTGATGAGATGAATTCTGCTAAACCTCATCCGCCTGACTCCGGGACACAATGAAGTCATGAAAACCACATGGAAACTTGTTCATCACTTTTTTTCCCCCGACATCTTTGCCCCTAGCTAAATCAATCAGGGATCTCTTTTTTTCTTTTTACTATCTGTACTGAATAGAATAAATAAATTGACTCAAGATCAAGAAAATGACGTCATTTGAAGTACTAGTTCTCCACTATATGGTATTTTACAATGATTTGTTCTTAAATCGTAACGGATTTAAAGCTCATACCTCAGCGATATGGTACAGCAACAAACTAAATAACCTACTTTTCACTCAAAACAAGCCAGTTTCTGCCTGTTTCATGGCAGTTCAGCAGTATAATCCTCACATACAAGTGCATCTGAGCCAACATTTGTAGAAAATACCACATGGTCTCAAAAATGTCCAAAAACAGGCAAAAAAGAGATATCTATGGATTTAGACTACAGCAAATGCTTAAAAAAAGCAAAACCAATCAAGCATCATACGCGAAGCTTACCACTATGATGCTCATGTCAATCTTGCCCGCATGATTACTTTTGTAATCTAACATTATTTATGATCCAGATAACAGTGATTTATTTTATTCATTTGGATTATATTCTTCTGGTCTGGGTTCACCTGAAACAATTGCTGATTTAATTTGCGATGTCTAGGTCAGTTTGTATGAAATATTCTCAAAAGACCTTAATTTCCCTTCCGCTGAGTCTGAAACTCATGAGATGCTACCTTTGACCTTTCCCAATGTCAGGAATTACAGTACCACTGTTCTCCATTATTTCACCACTAACATTGTGACAGAAAAGTACTGTAAGCTTCTGTCTGAGTTCTGCTCACAATATAAAAGTCAGGACAATCCTAAGCTGCTTTAAATGAGACAGCGCTGGGTTTCTGCTGTATGGATTGGAGCATTTGAGTGAGCGAACAATGCACTGGATTGTCTCTTTTTGTCTCTCTCTCCCGATCTCTGGTGGCTTGGTCTAAAATCACTGTGCTGATTGCAAAGACAACCGATGAGTTTGATTTGGCTGTGCGATTAAGACACTTTCTTAATTTCACTTCAATGGACAATCATCAGGAGACAGAGGACTCACAATGTTCTATCTGCATTTACAGAGGAATAGAGCACAGAACAATATTTCAAGTGGGGAAAGGAGGGCTTATAGTTTGTGTTCAGAAACAGTTTTATAATAGAAAACAAAATCTTCTTCCAAGTAACCTAGGGAACAGCTGTGAGGAAGCACAGTACTGAAGTGCTGTGTCACTCTTTGTCATCAGACATTATGAATCTAGAGTGATTAATGACACTCTCAACCGAATGCAACATTTCATGGTGATAGTTCATTGATAAAACAATAAAAGCAGACATATTCTGGTATGTTAATGTGCCATCTACTGTAAATGAAAAACCTCTTCTGCCCCTATTCCCAATATAGTGCACTACATGAGGTGTTGGCTGTATTGTGTAGTGTGGTTCGAATTCTGAGTGAACAATTTCATTCCCTGTAAACAGTAATTCACACTTTATTTTGACCTGATTTATGAATGATGTCCATCTCTTATGTTAGCACAGAGACCCTGAGTAGTAGTAGTAGTAATAATAATAAATAATTTACATTCTTATTGGAAATAATAAAAATAAATAACAACAATTTAATAAAAAAAAATAACTAAAAATAAAAAAAATATTATATATATATATTTATATAATTATTATTGATGTTGAAAACACTTGTTCTGCCTAATATTATTTGTGTAAACTGTGATACATCATCCCCCCCCCGGATGAACAGAAAAACTAAAGAACAGCATTTATTTGAAATACCAATCTTTTGTAACATTATAAATGTTACTGTCCACTTTTGATCAATTTAGTGCATCCTTGCTGAATAAAATTATTTTTTCAAGAAAAAATCAAAACAAAACAAAATAAAACTCACTGGACTTGCTAACTATACAGGTGCATCTCAATAAATTAGAATGGCGTGGAAAAGTTCATGTATTTCAGTAATTCAACACAAATTGTAAAACTCGTGTATTAAATAAATCAAATGCACACAAACTAAAGTAGTTTAAGTCTTTGGTTCCTTTAATTGTGATGATATTGGCTCACATTCAACAAAAACCCACCAATTCACCATCTAAACAAATTAGAATATGGTGACATGCAAACCAATCAGCTAATCAACTCAAAACACCTGCAAAGGTTTCCTGAGCCTTCAAAATGGTCTCTCAGTTTGGTTCACTAGGCTACACAATCATGACTGCTGATCTGACAGTTGTCCAGAAGACAATCATTGACACCCTTCACAAGGAGGGTAAGACACAAACATTAATTGCCAAAGAAGCTAGCTGTTCACAAAGTGCTGTATCCAAGCATGTTAACAAAAGTTGAGTGGAAGGAAAAAGTGTGGAAGAAAAAAGATGCACAACCAACCGAGAGAAACCGCAGCCTTATGAGGATTGTCAAGCAAAATCTTCAAAGAATTTGAGTGAACTTCACAAGGAAAATGGACTGAGGCTGGGGTCAAGGCACACACAGACGTGTCAAGGAATTTGGCTACAGTTGTCGTATTCCTCTTGTTAAGCCACTCCTGAACCACAGACAACATCAAAGGTGTCTTACCTGGGCTAAGGAGAAGAAGAACTGGACTGTTGCCCAGTGGTCCGAAGTCCTCTTTTCAGATGAGAGCAAGTTTTGTATTTCATTTGGACAAGGTCATAGAGTCTGGAGAAGGGTGGAGAAGCTCATAGCCCAAAGTTGCTTGAAGTCCAGTGTTAAGTTTCCACAGTCTGTGATGATTTGGGGTGCAATGTCATCTGCTGGTGTTGGTCCAGTGTGTTTTTTAAAACCAACGTCACTGCACCCGTTTACCAAGAAATTTTGGAGCACTTCATGCTTCCTTCTGCTGACCAGCTTTTTGAAGATGCTGATTTCATTTTCCAGCAGGATTTGGCACCTGTCCACACTGCCAAAAGCACAAAAAGTTGATTAAATGACCATGGTGTTGGCGTGCTTTATTGGCCAGCAAACTCACCAGACCTGAAACCCACAGAGAATCTATGGGGTATTGTCCAGAGGAAAATGAGAAGAAAACAAGAGACCAGGAAAAGCTAGGGCTGAGCTGAGGCCACTTTCAAAGAAACCGTGCTTTCCATACCACTCCGCCCCCCCCAGTGCCACAACTGATCACCTCCATGCCACGCCGAAATTAGGCAGTAATTAAAGCAAAAGGAGCCCATACCAAGTATTGAGTACTTGTACAGTAAATGAACATACTTTCCAGAAGCCAACAATTCACTAAAAATGTTTTTTTAATTGGTCTTATGAAGTATTCTAATTTGTTGAGATAGTGAATTGGTGGGGTTTTTGTTAAATGTGAGCCAAAATCATCACAATTAAAAGAACCAAAACTTAAATACCGTCTGTGTGCATTGAATTAATTTAATACAGTTTCACAATTTCAGTTGAATTACTGAAATAAATGAACTTTTCCACGACATTCTAATTTATTGAGATGCACCTGTATGTTGATTCTTGTTGACCTTTCTATATTCCTCCTCTTATTTTTAATGATTACAAACAAACAGAACAAAGGTATCACACCTTCAAATTAAGATTCACATCTTCCGCATACCAGAGCTCAATATCATGCACCAAATGCTAAGACTTTCATATACTTTCATACGCTGATCTTTCAAAATAAACAGAAAATACCGCTAATTAGGGAGCCTGTTTGTACCAGCACTTAAATTTGTTTGCTAATAGTTTCGCAAAGATTACTGTTACAATGTAATCACTTGTCAATATTATTCACACGCTTCTATGCGTGATAGGGCATGTAAAACTCACACCACAGGGAAACAGAACCTTGTTTTTCCAACATTCAAATTGGCCTTGAATCAAGGAGCACTTAGCAAGGCCTAATCAGCCCAGTATGTCTGCAACCTCAAGAAATTAACCAGGGCTAATTAGCATCTGAAAGCGTTAATTTGTTTTGCAACAATTCCAGTGCTCTTTAAATAACAAATGCAAGAAGAAGAAAAAAAACCCAGAGCGTGCTTCATTTTAGATTATCTCATCGACTGCTGGCCTTTTTGTTGTGTTCATTCAGATTCCCTTTGGTCTTATCTATCACCTCCCCCACCAGCACTTCTCTCCCATGTGCCACAAAATACAGCAACAGCTTGTAGGTAATTGATCAGACAAGCCAACTGTAAAATATTAATTTTCTACTTCAACAGCCAAATAAATCTCTGGGGAGGTTTTCAGAGGACTGTGCTCAGATATTGCTTATGCGTAGCCAGGTTAGCGCGGTACTCATTGTGAAGAATCAGTTCGGAGGGGGTTCTGCTTTAGCATGGGTGCTGGTCGATGGCCGGCCAAGCAGGACATCAGCCTCGGTCCTGCCTCAGCAGCACATACTCGGGCCTAAGACAGGATTCAGATGCACACAGCATGCTTCACTTAGTCTCCAGTGTCCACACAACATCAGGGTAAAAGCCTGAACCAGTCACAGAGAGGGAGTAATGTATAGATAAAAAACAACAAAAATATACACTACTCATACAAACACACAAACTGGACAGAAAGAAGCTTTTTTAATGCAAGTTAGAAATAGGGCTGGAATGACAGTATACTGTGTGATGACAGAAGTGTGTCGACTGGTAGATTTTCTGTTACACTCTGTACCGCAGTAAATACATTCACACAGCTATCAGTGCTCTGGACTTAAAAAAAAAAAAAATTCCATTATTTACATGTTAGAGAAACAAAAAAAGAACAACGAGGAAATAAGCTACTGAACATTTATGACATTATTGCCAAGAAAAAAAAGCTACATACAAACATATTAACCTACGTGAATATTGCGGCATGCTGTAACACTGTGCATTACCGAAATTCAAATGTTTGGAACAACTAATATTTCCTTTTTTGATCACACTTTATTTTAAGGTCCAGTTCTCACTATTAATTAACTATTAACTACAACTTTTGCCTCAGTAAACTCCCAATTGCTGCATATTAATGGTTAGTAAGGTAGTTGTTAAGTTTAGAGAAGGATTTATTTGAATATATTTTAAAATGAAACTTACAATTTCATTTTATAATCTAAATTTATTTAATTTATGAGTTTGTGTAAATTTTGTTTGTTAGTATGGGGTCAGCTGTCACAAAACAGACTAGTATAGGCTTTAAAGTGAAATTTAAACAGTTCAACAACAAAAAAAGTTTAAAAAGGTAATTGAACCTTTGTTTTGATCAGTATAATTTATAACTGAATATGTGTATAATGTATTTAAATGTTTTGATTAATACATATTATGATTTATAATTACATATGTATATAATTTATTACAATTAATACAAATACAAATTTGTCTAGTTTTTATTGTGATTATTGGTTTACCCAAGGGCTCTTACAAAAACAAAATATTGAAATTTGGTGGACAGAATTCACAAAGATTATTCTGACTTAAGAAGGTGTTTAACCAGGTGTTTGAAGCCAACAAAAAAATAACTGTTAGAGAAAACATTTTTGTGTTACTGAGATATAACCCTTGTGGCAACTATCCCCTTTATAAAGTCTTTCCTGCTGCAAAAATTCATGCTCGATGTGAATAGCCCATAGGGACCGCTCTTTAAAGCTATTTGAGTGTATTATATGTTTGACTGCAGCACCATGCTGAGCAGCTCTGAGGGGTTTGGACCTTCAATGTCTCCTTCAACTCCTCGTGAAAATACTTTATGGATGACCTCGCTGCTAAAAGTGTCAAACTCATTCCTTGTTACACACTTACAGCAGCAATGAACGCTATTTTTCATACCATGTATGACAGAAGGCAGAGAGGAATTAGGACACTGTTCTTGTCTATCAATTATACAGCATTTCCTGTGAGCATTTCAGTATTCAATAGACATAAATCAAGCAATCTGTAACCACATCTGCACTCTATGTGTTTATGAGACATGTTTGCTCTCCCACTGTCTTTCACGAAGAGTTTGTATACTCTTGAAAATGAGAAGGAAGCACTTTGAAGACGCATCGGTGTGCTTGTAAAAATGAAACATTTAGAAATCAAAGAAAAATGTGAAATCATTCATATTTAATAGGAGAACGCTTTTACAGCCTGGTTAACTAAACGTCTTATCTGTATTATGCAGATGCTTCATAAATTTAAAATGTTACATATCACCACTACCTGCTCTGGAAAACCTAATTGAAGCATTCAGAAGTATAATTAAGTATAAGCTGTTTTAAAACCAGTGTTTTATTTATTTATTAATTTTTGTAAGTAATCATAAATGCTAAAACTAATTTAAAACTACTCCAATTTACATCAGATATTTCATCTTTTTTTTTTCTCTCTCTCCATGACTTGATCAATTGTGCTTTATAAATATCCATGTAAGCTCATGGAATGGATTGATTAAACTTAGGTTAATCTCTGGGCTCATCCGTTCAATATCATAATACTCAGGATGTAATCCCCTTGTGCACTGGTCTGCTATTCCTAGGGTACTAGATTAGATCCACTACTTAGTTCATTTATATATTTATTTTGGAATGTGTCTCCAACATTAATATTGCACTAATAATGTAGAAATGATGACCAGATAAACCAAATTAATTAATTTACAACAGAAATATAAAATTAGAACTAGTAACTTCAGACTTTAGACTTATTGTCCATGCTTTTACGCAAAAAAAAAGTGTTAAAAATCACCGTAAATTATTCAGACTAATTTTTAATTTTCTGACCTGTGATTGTGAAAAAATAAAACATAAAAAAAATATTGTAGTAATGATTAAACTGAAAAAATCTATTGAAAAGACTATTTGTAAAAATTATGGCGCTGTTTGAACAGGTTATTGTAGTAGAGATTAATTTTATTAAACTATTAGAATTTTTTTTTTTTTTCTGAATTGATATACGATTTTTATATTTTTAATTTGTTTTTATTTTTGTATTTTCCATTTTAATTTTAGTTAGTTTTAGAATTTTCGTTTAGTTTTTTTGTAGTTTTTGTTTTATATATATGTTTCTATATACAGGTGCATCTCAATAAATTAAAATGTCGTGGAAAAGTTCATTTATCTAAGTAATTCAACTCAAATTGTGAAAATAAATTCAATGCACACAGACTGAAAAATCTTTGGTTCTTTTAATTGTGATTATTTTGGCTCACATTTAACAAAAAACAACCAATTCACTATCTCAACAAATTAGAATAATTCATAAAACCAATAAAAAATTTTTTTAGTGAATTGTTGGCCTTCTGAAAGTATGTTCATTTACTGTAAATGTACTCAATTTTTTTTAACTTTGGTTTTTTGGGGGGCTCCTTTTGCTTTAATTACTGCTTCAATTTGGCGTGGCATGGAGGTGATAAGTTTGTGGCACTGCTGAGGTGGTATGGAAGCCAGGTTTCTTTAACAGTGGCCTTCAGCTCATCTGCATTTTCTGGTCTTTTGTTTCTCATTTTCCTCTTGACAAACCCCATAGATCCCAGAGGGAACTCGAGCTGCGTAGGAAAACGCTAGGGGGGAACGCCTTCAGCGATACCAAGCTCTGAATCAGATGTGTAATCAGTCCAATGGATGGGCAAAACGTCACGGGCGGGGTGACATAGCGACCAGGAAGCTTAAAAGCACGTGAGGTGATGCCGGCGCTAGCTTTCTGTCATTCAGCGAAGCTCTCTGTGTGTGTCGGTCACGGTTTATGTTCTGTGCGTCTTATTTATTGTTGTCTGTCCAAAAAAGTGCACAAGCATTCAATATAAGCTCCAGCAGAGAAAAGAAATGTCTAAGCAAAAGACAAAAAACGGCGAAAGTAGATCGCGTTACAGACTTTGTGTTCCTCCCTGCCCACGCTACATCAAGAGCGGGGATACACACAGTTTGTGCGCGGTCTGCTTGGGAGCGGAGCACACGGCGTCGGCTCTCGAGAGGGCCGACTCTCCGCATTGTGAGCAGTTGCCACTGCATTTGCTTCACTCCCGGAAGGCTCTCTTTAAGGAGGGAGCCTTCACCAGCGTTCCTAACGGTGCTGGCCGAGGCGAAGCGGCAGGTGCACTCGTGGGGTTCGCAGCTGGATCTAGTGGAGGGAATGGAGATGGGAGAGTCCCCATCTTCTTCCTCACCTGCCAAATCCACTGCCCGCTCGCTGTGATCGGAAGCCCGTTCTGCGGCTACTCCCCCCCCGGAGAGCGGGCTCGGCGCTTCTCCCATCTTCCTCCGAGGAGGTTGATGTGGAAAGCGTCGAGGATTCGCCCCCTCAATCCCCACAATATGAGGAGCTATTAGAGGTAGTTACTTGTGCGGTTGCCAAATTGAACATCGAATGGCACGCAGAGAAACAGACTGAGCCGCAGAGAAACAAACTCGATGAACGCTTTCTGCGGGCAAGGTCGTTACCTCCGCGCCAGAGCCTGCCGTTTTTTCCCGATCTCCACAACGAGGTGGCGAGACCGTGCAGGAAGAATATTTATTATGGAAACAGTTTCGGCCAGCTTATTCCCTAAGTCCTCGCTCTGTTCTTATGATACGTGGCATGCGGGTTGGTGAATGGGTTACAGAGCGATGCCCACGGGTTTAGAGAGGAACTTGTCTTTGTTTTAAGTCTTACTCTATACTGTCAACTAGCGTTCCAGACCCGGCTTCGGAGTAGCTTGAAGTTCTCCCGGTCTTGACCCAAGTCGCCACGCCGAACACCTACAGACGATCGTGCTTTTTTGGTCGGCCAAGGGGCTACTCGGTTCAAGTGTAGTGCATGGATGTGCGGCACGTGTCTTCTGTCTCCCCACCACATGTCAGCTGTCTGTTCACCGCGAGTGTACTTTTTTTTATATTTGGCCCCACCTTCCCCGAATTGCCGATCACCCATAGAGCCTAGATATGACTCTTACCTGGCGTGCAAGTCAAAAGCAAGATGACCATTTTACCCCGAAAATCTGAGGGAGATTACGCCTGAGTTAGACCTCTCGCGCCACCTAAGGAGACTGCCCCGCAGCCTCTATTTCTTGGCCCGCACCCCCTGGCTCCATGGAATTGCTCTGGTGGCGGCTGTTGTATTTATTAGTCAGCAAGCCCACTTTGTGGTTGACCACCGGTGTCCGAATTGATAACTGCCGAACGGCCCAGGCGTCTGCAGTATGGTGCCCACGCTTGCGCTTTGGTCCGTTCATTAGGCGATCGCGTTGACAGCCCTATGTTCGTAGATAACGATACCTATCGTTGACTCCCCCCGCGCACAGTAACCAGTGCTTTTGTCTGGTATTTTCCTATTGCCCCGGGTCCTCACCCCTCGCCGTTCACTCAAGACTCCTGGGGGTCTGATGCGGTGGGGTTTAGAAGACCCTAGGTTCGGTGTCACAGTCCTAATTACGGGATGTGTCAAACACCACACACAGTTCACCCGCGTGTGGCCCTCTTCGAGCTCCCACCACGCCACGATGGGACGCAGGACTTCTGTGCATGCGCACCAGATCCTAGGCACGGGTGGCTTTCTATACGGGCAAGTCTCCGATTTGAGCGGTCGGCTTTCAGTAGTAGGATAGCCTCGCACACGAATGCTTTCTTTTTTGTAGGCCAGGTCACCTAAATTATTCATCGAGATCTCGATTGGTATTGGCACTTATGTTCACTAATGGGGAAGGGGGGTGCACCAAATAAATATGCGTGTCCCCGGTACTTTCCCCAGCGAAATCATTTCGGCCCCACCTAAACAGGTTCTGATAAACTTCTTTCCACGCAAGTGTGCGTCGCTCCAGGGAGCAGCCCGGTCTTCCTAGCGAAGTGTTTTCTTCTCTTGGTATATTAGCCACGGAACAACGCCTAGACGGTTTTTCCCTTTTTTCCCCAGCCCCGAGTAGCCCAGTTCCATCCCCTTCCGTTGGGGGGTTATTGTAGCCACCACGCACTTGCTAGTTTGGCGACATCTGCCCGGTCCGACGGCTTCAGCCGCGAACCCAGTAGCAGCATACCAAAGCACAATCAGAGCCACTTAAGTCGCGAGCCCAGAGGTCCTTCGTAGATTATTCTAGCGCGTTGGAAATATATCCACCCTGCTACATGTATCCTCACCTTGGGCATGCAGAATCGTAGCCAGAAAGAGGTCCGATAGCATTTCAGCTTAGCCGCCGCACACGCCGCAGCACTTTCAAATGTGAGTGTTCTCACAGTAACCGCGAACCAGAGAATGTCGATCTTTGGATTTTTAGACAACAAGATAGTCAATTTTTCGTTCTGGAGATCGCGAGGCCATCTGTAGATGGTATATATTAATATCGTTAAAGGGGATCCCCTGGCAACGGCGTTTCCCTTTACATGCCAGTCGACTCCTAGCAAGCCGTGCCCGATACCACAGAAGGCATGGAGTCCGGTTGCTGGACTTCTAATTTTTAGTTTATCTGAGGCTTTGAACCGCGCAGTTAGTGCGTCTTGAAGTTCAAGCCGCTTCTACCTGTCAAATTTTTTCAGCGTCGTTGTCCCCACGTATCAGGTCTTGAGGAAGTGTAGTACCACCGACTAGTATCAAAAGTACTCGCTTATTTCTCATGTCTCACAATCCTCTCCACAACGCAACAGAAGGTCATGAGGCGTGGTCTCAGCGCGTGCAACGGCGTATCCATATATCGGCCGTCCTCCTATCATCTGGGTATATCTCAGCACTATCGTATCCCCGCTACTTTAACGAAGCCAACTTGTCGTGGATTTGGCTTTTGCCCATCCTGGTTTCCTCCCTGTCGTGACTTACATGGCGCATCCCGATATACTCAATCAACACCCTCGCTCGATTCGGTTTTTGCACTTTTAGTTAGCATCAGAGCAGGTATTCGACTGGTCTATCGGACATCGCTGATTTGGCGTTTATGCCTCCTATGGGATACAGCTTGGGGTTTGAGATTATGAAACTTTCGCACAAGACTCACTAATGTGTGCTGTCTCCACTTACAGAGTGACACGTATCCCCTGGGTCCGCGGTGTGGTCGATTTTCCGATTACACAGATGTATGACGACCTATTCGTTATATCTCACTTATGCTAGGTAGCGAAACGCCCCTCTTTGACTCCCCATCAACGGCACATTTGTTCGCCGCGGCGGCACCCCTGAGTATAGGCAGTCTATTAATCACTGTCAAGCAGTTAAGAATTGCAGTGCACTGGGTCTCGCCATTCGTGCCTTCCAGCGGCGTTTTATCAACATGATGATTAACGATTTTTGGACCTCGCCGGTACATTGAGCCACACCCCCTACAGTGGTGGCGCAAAGTAATCACCGGGACCTAAGGGATCGCCACTCCGTCATTGGTTAGGTGCATACACACACACACCAGCGTTTGTGTGCTTTTTCATAATTACCTACAGGGAGGTCTGCGTTAGGTATATTTTCCGCTATGCAAGCTGGCGCAGTAGACTGTGTGGTTTCACCAGTGGCCAAGTTACCTCTCGCTGAGCGGCAGCTGCTATTATGCTCGGCTGGCATCTCAATGTCCCTGCGGGGCTTGACATCCTCGACCGTGAAATGGCGGACGTAGGGCCCACCCTTTTTACGTGGTCGTACCTTATTGTGCGTTACTGCTTCACCCCTGATTGTGCGTGTGATAGCCGATACTGGAGGTTTTTGTGCTAATTGCGTCACTGCGTGGCCTGTTGTTTGCGACTCAGATCGATTCTATCGCATTAGGTATCCCCTTGGTGACTCGTCTGTACTCATTTTCCAGCACTCACTGGAGCGGTGCACTGACGATTGGCTACCCATGCACTCATGGCCATGTATGGTATGTTGTTGCTGTTTACGCTTTACCCGAGCGACTCCTGTCCAGGTGTGGGCTAGAGCTGAAACACATACGGGACCGGCTCCGTTCTAGCGCTTTTCAGCTTTAGCCAAGTTCCTGGCACGGGTGCCTCACCCCGTTTGTATGGTTACTAGCGCACTAGCATTTCTCCCATGCACGACACAGGCCACTGTACAGGGAGATCCTGTCAAGCAGGACGCAGATTATTATCCTCCACCCGGCGGAGGTATTGTAGATCTTCACCCCTTTTACGCCCAGAGTTGGTGGATAGTATTTGCTGGGGGTGGCCCCCTGATTGCCTCGGTGCAGGGCAATCATAGAACTTCTGGCTCCTCAACCGAGGTCCGTTGATGGGGGAACACTCTAGGAAACACTCCTAGCGATAATTCTCAATCTTGATCTCTGGCAAACTGTACGCACTGACAGCCTGTGTTACAGGACTCACTCATGGGTTTGCGGAGTTATATACGCCTATCTTGACCCAGATATACTGACTTCTCTTTTCTTTCTTCCACCGATTGGTCTAACACAGTGCTGGTTTTGTTCGTCCGTGCATGTGCTTCTTCCCGTTCTCTCGAGGGCGTTATCCCAATCGCCACAACCCCTCGCTAAGTGTTAGGATCTGTTTGCGTTTTGTGCCTATGATGTGCAGCCTACCAGACCTTCTCTTGGTTTTGTGTCTGTACGGCCTCCCCCCCATTTGAGTCCTATTAGAGGAGATTTTATCGATCCGTGTTCTTGTTTACATTAACAGACTGTGTTTCCTTATTAGCATGCTACTACTGATCGTACACCAGCAGAGTTGGGGATGCTGCAGGACCTTTATTGCGATCTATTTCCTATGCATTTCTCTGTCCGCTCCTCCCCCCCCCCCCCCGGTGCCTGAGCAACATACGTATTCTTTCTCCTACACCCGTTAAAGGGGTAGTCACTATAGGTCCCATCTCCCCTAACACACATCCCCTGGCCTGTCAGTTTTTTACTCTCATAGGGCTTTTTTCTCGTTTTATTCCTTCCTCATTTAGGGGCCTCCGCTACCACCAGAGGTATTTCTCCAATTCCCTGTTATGTGTTCCAGTGCGAGCCACTGACGCTTATACGTCACAGAGTGCTAATCACCAGGCGGTATGATTATTAGTAGTTTATGTATCCAACTGCTTGTGTGCGTCATGGCTACCCCAATACGCACGACTTTGGTCATCATGCTGTCTCATTTAGCTCAGACTCCTCTCAGCGGGGACTAGGAACTGGCCTACTTACGTTGTTCGGTCACCGATGATCACTGTTATGACTCTCATCATCATTCATTTGGCGACGGGTCAATTGCTCTCACTCGACACGATGCCTTTTTCTGTCCGGCGGACTTCAAGTGCCTTATTGGCAGGATTACTATGCTAGGAAAGATGATAATTGCCTTGCAGGTTATTGGTGTATACGCCACATACCAAGTTTTCGTTCACGGGTTCTTATCCCGACCCTAGATGCTGAGTACCGCTTCACTCCACGGTTCATATCTGTTTAGTGTGTTCTTTCTGCCCATATTGCCCCGTGCCCCCTTTCACATCCATGCAGCGATTTGCAAGTCTTGGGCTTCTGTGGACACGCCTCGTCCCTTAGCGTTGTTTTATTGACTGCATGCCCTGCGATCGTCCTGGTAACGGCGCGAACGCTCCCAGGTTTATACCGCCCTACGGTACACCCCACAGTGTGATAACCCGATGGAACGCATTGACGCTGCGTCGCAAGGGCCCTACTTCCGGCATCCTACTAGAGCTTGCTTCACTCTAGTAAGCTAGCTTAGCCAGCAGGCGGAAAATCCTGCCACGCTGCTTTGAACCCAGCTTCCCTCCCGGTACATTTACGTCAACCGCCTTTTCCTTCTTTTTTTTGCGGTAATGTCTCGTCTCATCTGTTCGACTGTGTCCATTATAAACAGTTATTCAGATGCTTGGTATCGTGAAGGCGCTTACCCTCCCCTAGCGTGGTTTCGCACCCGACCCAGATGTCTCGTTCCCCTTCGCGGCGACCACCCCATGACTGTTCACGAATTAACCCTGGGACTTCACTTTTGCGTTCCTGTGTTTCACAGTCCCTCGCTGTGACTGCCTGCGGTCCAGCCCATTAGCACATCCAACACTTCACTATGTTGCCATTTAAACCCCCACTTGGTCTTTTTTTTGGAGTTTTGTGTAGCAGGTGCCAAATCTTCTGCTGGCAAATATTGAAATTTTTTTTCTATGATTGTTCCTGCACGAGACTATAATAGCTGCGTCAGAGTAAGTGAGACATGAATTGTGCTCTACCCCCACCACCCCTTCTTTCTTGGGTATACAGGTCTTTTGCCAGTGATCTTTGTGTTTCAAAAAACCTCAACAATGGACCAACACCATACGCGATTGATACTCCTGTCTATCATCCAAATCATCACATTGTATTTCTGTGGAAACTTAATCTTGACATTCGGGACTTTCAAGTTTCAAACCTGGGCTTTTTTATCGGCTTTCTTTTCACCCACCCCCTCAGACAGATTCTAGGACCATTGGTTTCCAAATGATCATAAACATTACAAACATTCTGCTTCTCATCTGAATTAAGAGAACTGTGGGGACTACACTGGGCCAACCAGTCAAGTTTTCTTCTTCCCTTCCTACAACCCAGGTAAGCAGCCATATGACGTGTCGTGCGCTCAGGCAGGCGAGTGGTCTAACATAGTAGACTAACAATCACCTCATTCCGTAGCTCCACAATCCCTCCGACATGTCTTGTGTGCGGGTGCTTCACTTGATTGCCCTTGAACCCCAGCCCTGTCAGTCCAGTTACCTGGTGAATGTGTGTGTATCTCAAACTTCTTGAATTTCGATTTGTGGTGTGACATCACTCTTCATTTAAGGCTGCACGGTTCTAGGGTTGGTTTGTGCATTTTTCCTCATACTTTTTCTTCCACACTTTCCCTTTTTCCCATCTCAACCCTTCTGTTTTATTTACATGATTGGATACAGCACTGACTGGAAATCGCACAAGCTTATTTTCTTTGGAAAAATTAATGTTGTGGCTTATCTTCCCCTGTTGCCCATTTCGTGTGTTCCATGATTGTTTTCTGCGACATATATTGTCAGCCACTATTACCTGCGTCGTCACCCATTGATGTGCCTTAGTTCCTGAGTGAACCAAATTCTGTTATGAGATCTTCCTTTTGATTTGTTCTCCCAGTGCAAACTTGGTTGCCCAGGGTGCTTTTCGAGCTTGATGTACGCGATGGAGGTAAACTCCTACATTCTATGGGCCCTTTTGTTAGATACGGAAATTGTGCGCGTTTTTTGTACAATGTTTTGATTGCCCAAAATCTCATCACAATGTAACAAGTTAACTTCAAAGACGACTTTTACAACTACATCAGTCTCTTGTGTGGAGTGCTTTATTTTCATTTATAATACCGGTAGTGTTCTTCCACATTTTATCAGTGAGCCTCGTATATCTTTTAGTTCCCTGATATTTTACTAACCACTGAACTTTTCCAAATCATCATTTATCTATACCGTCTCTTTTTTGAGATGCCTTGTAATCTGTTAGTTAGATTCATACTGTATTTATACCACACCTGTGTATTTACAATACTTTATCTTTGCTGAGAAGGAGCTCGCACCTTAACGTAACCGGAGGCCTTTTGCTGTGACTATAGTTTGATGTGAGACAAGTGCCCCCCAAGTACTTACACACGAGATAATCTTTTTTAGACTTCAGTTTGTCGTATTGTTGCCGGATCCCCGCCATAACCAGCATTAATTATAATCTGCGTTGCCCGACAAACAATTGCCTAGGCTGCCCATGCAACAAGGCTACCATGTAGTTATTGCATCACTTATATCACTGAACATGGTTACGTGTAGTGTAATAGTGTACAGCTGTTTCTTATTCCAAAAATTCCCGCCCGTAGTGCACCCAGTTAGACGAGTATAAATTAGTTGCTAAGCATCGTGTGATAAGAGTGTACAACACTTATCAGATTTACTGAAGTACACGTTATCTTTTCATCGTTACATGACGTTGACGCAACAAACTCAACAATACTCTGCCACACAAGGTGTGGAATCAAAATCCATAAATGGAGACTGTTTTCACTTGTCTTGTATTACATGCATTATCCTCGGACCCACACCTTTTACGACGTTCTAAATTTATTTTATTATCCTTTCAATGGTTCCTACTGTACATTTTTATCATATTTTTAGACTATTTTATCACATCTAACGTTCATTTTATCTTCAACAGCTCTCTCTAACGTAATCATATTGAGACTACTATGTATTATACTATTTTAATATACCCATTTAATTTGTTTTTATTTGGTGTTCCTATGTCTTGTTAAACCTTATTAATCAAACGCTGGTCTTTTGTATTTTTATGATATGATTATTTATTGCTTGAATATCTAGGCACATCTTATAAACGTAGTGCTCTTACACTAATTTACATCCTACCTCCAGCAGTGGTGCAGTTATATGTTAATATGTGGCTTTAGTCTCACTGATAGTCAGTGTGGTTTAATACCACAAAGATTTGTACCTTGGGATTGGGAGCTTGATAAGATCGCACATCTCTGGTAGGCACTCCAAAAAGCTTTAGGGAAATACGTCTTTGAGGAAGACATTTTCTGCCGCTGATTATTATTATCGGCTATAGAATAGTCGCGTCTTGATGAATGCGACTGAGTGAGGGTGGTGGGTTTGCGAAATGAAGTGCGTGAAGCAATGCTGGTATGTATTTGTGACTTTTGTCTGAAGGCCGTTGTACTACATGTATAATCCCCGCTTGAAATGATGTTATTTTCTTTCATGCACCTGGTACGGTTGATTCTACTGTCAAAGTATCCTGTCCTTTAGATCTGTAAACATTGTTAACTTTGTCGGCCGAGATGATGTAAGATTTCTATGAACCAACATGTCTACCTAATATAATTGAAATGCTATGTGTCTTGTCAGGGTATGATCATTGCTAGAAGAGCATTATGTATATTTCAATTGTAATCCCACGACATGTGAATAATGTGTTGGTCTTTGAGGAATGTAAATGCTACCATTTTGTGCTTGTGGCCAGACCCAGAGCATAGTACAGAACTGGTTACAGCCTAGACATTCACAAGATACGCTTGTATTTGAGCATGTGAACGACATATTGCGGCCGGCATCAGACTTACCAATATTACTGAATATAACCCCCATAATCCATACAAAATATGTACACCATGGAAGACATTATATAGGTGTGGCAGCTGGGTCGGCAGGGGCGATTGTTGTTGAAACAAGTCTGCAAACCCCTGCCCAACACAAGCATTAGCACTGATACGTAGTATCTTGCATTTGTGCAGACCGCAATGCTCATGGCTGCTGATTACGAATATGTTGAACAATTTCAGCTGCGGCCATGGGATAATGCCTGCCATCGTTTTTTTGGGTCAGACTTGTGTTCCGAAACCTTATCGCTGTTGGGTCACCTATTTTGAATTTCTGACATTGAAATTTGATGATCCCTGACATCTAGTTAATCGGCTACAAAATCTATGCTGATCAGATGTATATTAATGTTCTGTAACTTCTATTTAAATATATTTGATTACTTCAATTTCTTAAATACATCGTTTTTTTAGTTCAATGTTAATTATGTGTACTTAATGTTATACACACATGGGACCCTTATTGGTAAAGTGTGTATTACACTAACCTCTTCAGCTAACATTTCTTATTTAAAATTATTATATATACTATCTATCAGGATCCATAAGAAGAAGAAAAATTAAGATAAAGATACATTCACAACAACATAAATTACTAAAACTTTTTCTACCCCACATGCAAAATGACCAAATGGCAATAATATTAAAATCCATAATGATCTCAAAACATTATATCAGTGCCTATCTAGGATACTTCACGAAATACTAAAAGTACTATTTTGATGCACACACGTTTAATATTTCTATGCTCACAGCAGTAATATATCAGTCAATGAAATAAATAAAT